>JARYHS010008075.1:91792921-91857008 GCA_031002005.1 Vandiemenella viatica
ATTGCAAATGTGACTGCACCCAATCGCTTTAATAAGTCAGAAACATGTACTTTCCAATTTAAATTGTGATCAATATACAAACCTAGAAATTTCACACTTTTCTACCTCTTGAATAGACTGGCCTGCAAATTTTATGTCTATATCTGGTTTTAATCTTTGTGATGTACTGAATTGCATATACTGAGTTTTATCAAAGTTTAAAGACAAGCCATTATCTATAAACCATTTATTAATAAGTTCAAAGACATAATTTGAAATATATTCTGTAGATAAATCTGGAGTATTTTTAATTTCTATGTTTGTGTCATCTGAAAATTGGACAAATTTTGAATTTTGATATGAAACACAGGGTAGTTCATTTATATATATTAAAAACAATAGTGGCCCCAATATAGAACCCTGAGGTACTCCACATCTGATTAATTTCCACTCAGAAAACAGTGGACCTCTTAAGGCAGCCTTAAAATTCTCCATTGATACTTTCTGTTTTCTATTTAGAAGGTAAGAACTAAGCCATTTATTAACAATGCCATCTATACCATAATACTTTAGTTTCTGTATTAGAATTTTATGATCTACACAGTCAAATGCCTTAGATAAGTCACAAAAAATTCCCACAGGAATTAATTTATCATTTATTCCTTCTAAAATATTGTCAGTGAATGCAAATATAGCTTGTCCTGTTGAATGACCCTTTTGAAAACCAAATTGTGATTTAGTTAGAATATTATTATTTTTAAGGTGTTCATAAACTCTATTGTACATTGATTTCTCAAAAACTTGGGAGAAGGCTGTTAGTAATTAAATTGGTCAGTAATTTGATACAACTGCCTTATTTCCCTTATTATACAGTGGTTTAACTACAGCATGCTTAAGCCTTTCTGGAAAAGTAATCTCAAGTAAGGGGGCATCCAC
Organism: Vandiemenella viatica; assembly: GCA_031002005.1. Classification (NCBI taxonomy): domain Eukaryota; kingdom Metazoa; phylum Arthropoda; class Insecta; order Orthoptera; family Morabidae; genus Vandiemenella; species Vandiemenella viatica. The sequence goes on from JARYHS010008075.1 coordinate 91,793,837, forward strand.
AAATTACGTGAGGTGTTTTTCCGGATTTCTGGACCCCCCCTCCCCCCTGGTGAGATTTCGTGAGATCTGGCAGGACCCCCCCCCCCCTCTGGCGAGATCTGGTCCATGAGAACCCCCCCTAGAAATCGACCTGGAAACTTTTGTAGACCATTTTTTTTTTTTTTTTTTTTTTTTTTAGGTCACACCCTAACCGAAATACCCTCCTAAAATTAATTGACTTTGCCGCAAATTGTAGACCGTTTTTTTTTTTTTGCTCTATTGTCCCAAAATTTTCCGCAAAATCTCACGTGAGATTTCCGTAGACACCCCCCTCCCCCTTGGTGAGATCTGGTGAGATTTCGCCGGACCCCCCCCTCCCCTATTTCACCTCACGTAATTTATGGATGCCCCCTAAAGATATATTAAACAGATATCTTAGTATATTACTTAATTCTGTGGAGCACAATTTAATTAATCTGCTGGAATATCCCATCATAACCACTTGAGTATTTGCTCTTAAGGGATCTAATAATAGTTCTTATTTCTTCTGGAGTAGCTAATTTTACAGACATAGAGTTAAATTTTTCATGGAAACCTGTTCTGACAAAATCCATACTGTGTGTCACTGAGATATTAGCAGTCAATTTATCAGCAACAGATAAATATTTATTAAAGATATTGGTAATTGAAAAAATAGATTATACTGAATTTTCTTTGATAAAAATATCAGTACTTGATTGATTACTTTTTCCTGTTTGCTTTTTTACAATGTCCCATATAGTCTTAATTTTATTTTCAGAATCATGAATTTTAAGTTTTGCAGTACATACATTTAGATTCTTTAATATCCTTTTTCAGTATTTTACAGTACTGTTTGTAATGTGTTTTAACATTAGCATTCTCACTGTTCCTAGAGGCAATATACAACTTCCTTTTATTAATGCATGATGTTCTAATGCCAATAGTTATCCAAGGTTTTTGTTCTTTTTGAAAAGCACGACACTTTTTCAAGGGGAAGCAACTTTCAAAGTAATTTAATATAATGCTACTAAAAATGTTGTATTTTTCATCCATACCTTGTGCACTGTAAACGTGTTTCCAGTTTGTGGTATCAAGGCATCATCTAAAATAAGTAACTGACTCATCACGCTGAAGTTTTAAAACATTACTCTTAGAGCTAGTTCCTACTGAAGTGTTGATGGTTAATAATTGGGCATCGTGATCTGAAAGGCCATTGATGGATGGCTTGATGGTATATCTGAATTTTGAGGTATCTAGGAAAACATTGTCTATAGCTGAGTGACAATTATTCATTCTTCTAGTTGGAAAATTAACTACCCTAGTTAAATTGAATGAACTGACTAATGATTCTAACATGACATTACAGGATAAGTTATTTAGAAAATCTACATTAAAATCACCACATACGACTATGTTGACTTCTTTTCTGCTTAAAAATGTTAATAAGAGTTCACCCCTCGGTATCACCGACGTTTGGAATGCATGTGTTACAAAGGGAAATCAGTTTGTAACTTGGACTGAACTAGCATCTTAATTTAATTTAAATCCAATCATTTCCAAAAGGATTACATTCACTGACAGCAAAAGAGCTGATGTAGACTTTTGAAATCTGATGTTCCATTTTGGGTGTAGTACTTTTAATCTCTTGTAGCAGAACACAGATTTAAGTAATGTGACTGCAAAAACATTTATCCCTCTGCATAGAGTAATAATGTCCTTCAGTTTTCGTGGCTATTAAATTTAATCCCAATATCGTGGCTACACACTTCAATGAAATATCATTCACAGAAATAGATTATCAAAGTGATATTGATTGCAGATTCGCGATGGGGAAAGTCACAGATATTAAAGAAATCGATGAAATGGCTGAAACAATAACTGACTGTGGTAAAAGTGGGAAAGAGGAGATAAATTCTGAAAATGTAAAGCCAGTAGTAAGGGTGTTAATGGTAAACTGTAGAAGTATAATGAACAAAGTATTCGAATATGCAAGCTTAATAGAGATGCACGAACCACAAGTAATAATTGGGATAGAGAGTTGGTTAAAAGAAGAAGTACTAGACAGTGAGGTTTTTCCTGATGGTTACAGAGTGTACCGCAGAGATAGAGGAGCAATTGGTGGAGGAGTCTTCATACTAGTTAGCAAAAACTACCACAGTTCACTGGCGTTCATAGATCAAGACCACGAGTTACTTGGGGTAGATTTCTGGGGTAATAAAAAAGAAAAAATGAGAGTGTTGGCTGTTTAGCGCAGTGGAAGAATAACAGAAGAGGATGAGGCTCTTGGGGAGAAATTAAATTCATACTCAGATTTCAGAGGTGAGAATAGAATGATCATCATCAGCGGGGATTTAAATTTACCAGGTGTAAACTGGGAAGGGAATAAGATAAATAACACAAGGGAACAAAGATTTGCAAATATCTTAATAAGGGAAGGAGGATTTACACAAGTGGTTGAGCGAAACACTAGGGGAGAAAATATTTTGGATAGCCCGATGAAAACCTTTTGAGGTATCAAGTAACTGAAGGAATAAGTGATCATGAAGCAGTTCTGATGGATATTAGAGGATTCAGTAAACCAGCAGCCAAAATTGAAGGGGGAAATAGGTACAATTATAAAAAGGCACAAGTTTCAAATTTGAAGAGATATTTCAGAGAACAAGTCAGCAAATGGAAGGAAGGCTCAGGTACAGTAGAGTCAACGTGGGAAGAGTTCAAGGAGATAATAAGAAAGGGGGAAGAAAAATTTATTCCAAAGCAGAAAATAAAGAGAAGTAGAGAACGTATGTACTATAATAGGGAAGTGAGGAAGTTAAAGAGGTTGGTAAGAAAAGAACATAACGGAGTTAAGAGACAGCAGGGTAGTAAGGAATATTTAAAACAACTAAACAAGGACTTAATAACAGCAAAGAAAATGGCTAAAGATTGGTTTATGAAGAGTATTGTCAGTGCAAGAGGACAATTGACTGATGCATCTAGAAATTTCTATGGCTATATCAGGAAACTGAGGGGAAGGGAGGGTGTAGAGACACTTATAGATAAGGATGGAGAAGAAGTTACTGATTATTTGAAAAAGGCAGAGATTTTAAGTAACTGGTTCAGTGAAAGCATTAGGGACAATGAATCAGAAACAGGAGGGTCTAATTCAGAGAACGAGCTTAACAACACAATTAGAAATGACAATAGTAAAAAATTTGATATCCATCCTGAGGAAATCATGAAGGAAATAAGAAATCTGAAAAAAAATAAAAATAAAGGGGCTGGTGAAGATAATATTACTACAGATATCTTAAAGATAGCCGGATGTGACATTGTACCTTATCTTGAAATATTATTTAAATTGAGTCTAGACACTTGCTGCTTACCACAGGACTGGAAAAGTGCAATAGTAGTACTGGTACATAAGGGAGGTGTGAGAAATAGAGTTGAGAATTACAGGCCAATCAGTTTGAAATCAGTGGTATGTAAATTAATGGAAAGATTGATATGCAACCACATCAGAAATATATGTGAGGAACGTAAGTGGTTTTCAAGCAGGCAACATGGTTTCAGGCAAGGATATTCATGCAAATCTCAGTTGGTGGGATATATGCAAGATATTTCAGATGAAATGGACAAGGGAGGTCAAATTGATAGTGTAGCACTAGATCTGTCTAAGGCGTTTGACAGAGTAAGCCATAAAATGGTAGTAAATAAGGTAAAGACCATTGGAGTGGATAAGAAAGTGATTAGCTGGGTAGAAGAATTTTTAAAAGGTAGAAAACAGAAAGTTAGGGTAGGAAATGTAGTATCAAAAGAAGTGGAAGTAAGAATGGGTGTGCCATAGGGTAGTGTATTGGGACCATTGCTATTCATTATTCTAATGAATAATTGTGTTGATTGTTTACTATCTGAAATTAGATTGTTTGCAGATGACATAATGCTGTATAAAAGAATCAAAACGATAGAGGATTGTAAACAGTTGCAGGGTGATCTGGACAGGATATCTAATTGGGTTGGTAAACATGGAATGAAGATAAATGCAAAGAAGAGTCAGCTTATTAGATACACAAATAAAAACAAAAGGTTAATTATGAATATAAGGTGGGGAGAGAATTGCTTGCTGAAGACTTGAAATGTAAATATCTTGGAATTACTTTTGATAACAAACTTAACTGGGCAGGACACATAGGACAGGTGGTAGGAAAAGGTTTCAAAGTTCTGCACTTGTTGGAGAGAGTAATGAGGGGATGTACAAGAGAAGTCAAGGAATTGGGTTACAAAACTTTGGTCAGACCATTGCTGGAATATGGTAGTGTAGTATGGGACCCACATTTTACGTATCAAATACAGGAGTTGGAGAGGGTGCAAAAAAGGGCTGCTAGATTTGTTTCAGGAAATTACCGCACAATGCAATCAGTGATGGATATGATAAAGGAGCTGGAATGGGATTCATTGCAAGACAGGAGGAGGATGAGGAGGGTCATGGGAGTGTACATGGCATATACTGGCGATGAGGCATGGAAAGATATTGCAATAGGTATGAAAAGTAGTGCATGGAAGGGAAAAGATGACCATGACCACAAGCTGACACTCGATTTCAGGCACAAGGGTGTGGGAAGATTCTCTTTTTTAGGTAAGGGTGTCAGGGATTGGAATGAGTTACCAAGAGAAATGATGAATAATTTACCGAAAACTTTGAAAGAATTTAAAGATAAAATTTGTAGTGGGCAAATATAGGTTGGTGCAGGATAGGGGGAAGATGGTTGTGTAGGGAAATTGCTACCGGAGCCTGTGCTCCATTGCAGTTAAATTAAATTTAACTCTAAAAAACTATTTTTCAGTTTTTTTTTTTTCCTAACATGAAAAATTAAAGTACATGGTTTTTCAGTTAAGAGAATTTATTTTGCCATTCTTGACTATAGAATCAAAAGATTATTTTTTGTGTGTTTCACTAAAATCTCTGTAAGTTTTTGATGGTTGACCCGTTAAATACAATTTCACGAACAGCACAGATAGGCATTCACTGTAGTTCCTGCAATGGCTGAAGTGTTTGGAGACTGTTGTGTATTGATATGACTTTACTGTTCATCTTCTGCTTTCTGGTGACTTCCTACCTTATTCTTTAATCATATTGATTACTGATTGTGTTGTAAGGTCAATTCCATAGACAAATCCAAATTCCCTACTACTGAATCCCTCATCCACTATATCTGATGCCAGAATGTGGTCCCTTAGCATTACACTAGTGAGGCAAGGAAATGACCTAAGTTTCTTAACATACATCCCTTATTGCATTGGGATGTTTCCTCATTACCTTGTTATTACTTTGAAATCACTACCTTTACCCATTGTGTCCAGCCCATCTGAGCTTATTAATCATCATCATTATCGTTGGGGACCATCTCCAGTTTCCCGGGTGTGGTTTACGAGCCTTGGTTGTTATTGACGATTGTTTTCCACCTTTTCCTGTCCAGAAAGGTTTCTCTGCCTGTGATGTACTCCCAATTCCAGCCTCTTCTCTCTACGTCCTCCTTCAGTTGGTCTGTTCATCTTCTTCTTGGTCTTCCCACTGGTCTTTTGCCCAGTATCCTTTTTTCCAAATAAGTTTTGGCAGTCTTTTACTAGTCATTCTCTTCACATGCCCAAACCACCGAAGTCTTGATGACCTAAGTCTCTCTTCCATGGATTCCCTTAGCTCTAGGTTTGAACTAATTTCATCATTCTTTATGCGGTCATGTCTAGTTTTCTGGAGGGCCATTCTAAGAAACTTCATTTCTCATGCTTGGATCTTGCTAAGGTCCCTTGATGTTAGTGTGCATGTTTCCAAAGCATATGTGAGAATAGGAATGAGGTATGATTTGTACAAGACAATTTTTGTTCTTCCTTATCCGAGCTTATTAATATCATTGTTAATTGAAATGAAGCCCCTATTCCTGCAGCAGTTTCCCTACACATCTAATTTAGCTTCATACACATTTTTACTTCAATTTATTTGATATGTATTATGTTTACCTACCAGATTGATAATGTATTCCAGTCCCTGACTTGGTTACATAAAAATTCAAGGGCCATTCAACAGAAAAAACTACTTTATTTTAGAATGATTTTTTTGTGACTTGTCTAAGATATGTTATTGTGTTGGCCTTTGAATTCTAATACAAAACTTTAAGTATTATAATATAGATGGTTTGATTAATAATTGGCTTATGTATTGGTTTTTTTTAATAGAAAGGTGCCTCCCCGAAGATTGTGATTTGAAAATGTTATCAGAAGCAATCGGGCGATCCCTGGGCAACGGTATAATGCCGGCCAAACCTTTCACACCAGAAACATCAATAAGCGAGCCCTTGTCAGGGCCACAGTTAAAGATTGTATCCATTAACACTGAAGGCATGACATCAGCCAAGGAAGAATTGCTACAAGACCTATGCAATCAACACAAATGCCACATTTTATGTGTACAGGAGACACATAGAAGTACTGAAATGCGCCGACCTAAAATAAATGGAATGATCCGCGCGGTTGAGAGACCTCACCATAAATACGGAAGTGCCATCTTTGTCCGACCAGATGTTCAGATCCTGTCCACGGCCTTCACAGAGGAGAATGACATCGAAGTCCTCACCATTGAGCTTAAAAACTGCACAATCTCATCTTTATATAAACCACCCAGCAGTAAATTCACTGTAAAACCACCGTTTAATTTCCATAATCAACATCTGCAGATTGTTATCGGAGATTTTAATTCTCATTGTACTGCTTGGGGCTACGACTTCAATGACGAGAATGGCATTGCAGTCGAAGAATAGGCAGATATAAATCAACTAACTATCGTACATGATCCCAAACTGCCAGCATCTTTCAACAGTGGGAGATGGAGACGGGGCTACAACCCTGATCTAATATTCAGCAGTAATCACATCAGCCAGCAATGTGTGAAGTCTGTCTGTAGCCCAATACCAAACACGCAGCACAGGCCAATAATGTGTGAAGTGTTTGCGACAGTAGTAAGACCCCAGAGAGTTACATTCCGCAGGAGGTATAACTTCAAGAGAGCTAACTGGTCTATGTTCACAGAAATATTGGATGCGGCTGTGTCTACTATTGAACCAACACCAGAATCATATGACACATTCACTGCAGCTGTGAAAAAATGCTCCAGAAGATTCATTCCCCGTGGTTGCCGATCATCATATATTCCGGGTCTCACCTCAGATCTAGCTGCCCAGTTCATGGTTTATAAAACACTTTTCCAAGATGATCCATTTGGTGAAAAGACAATAGAAGCTGGTAATCAACTTATCTCATCTCTAAGTGCAGCAAAAAGAGACCGCTGGATCAAAACATTAGAAGAGCTGGACCTGAAAAGAGATAGTCACAAGGCATGGAGACTTCTAAAACGCCTCAACAATGATGCATCGAAGACCATTGGACATTCCAATATAAACGCAAACCAAATTTCACATCAGCTACTCATGAACGGGAAGGAGACTCATAAAAGTGGACAATCTAAAAAACAAAGAAAAAAGAACAGGAACAGTCACGAAGATATGAACAACCTCACTGAGCCCTTTAGTATGTCAGAGTTGGAAAAGATTATTCATGAGTGCAAAACAGGAAAGTCGGCAGGCCTCGATGACATACGATCAGAACAAATTAAGAACTTCGGATATAAAACCAAAGAATGGGTTCTACAGCTTTTTAACAAATGTATGAGCTCATATCAAATTCCAAAGGTGTGGCGGAAGACGAGAGTCATTGCGCTGCTGAAACCTGGAAAAGAAGGAAACAATCCTAAAGATTTTAGACCTATAGCACTCTTGTGTCATCTCTACAAAATATTTGAACGATTAATTCTGAATCGTATCCAGCCTGTGGTTGATCCAAAACTTATTCCACAACAAGCTGGCTTTCGTCCTGGCAAAAGTTGTACTGGGCAACTACTGAACCTAACACAGTTTATAGAGGATGGATTTGAGACCCGTAAAGCCACGGGCATGGTCTTTGTGGACCTGTCAGCAGCATACGATACTGTTAACCACCAACTATTACTTGACAAGGTCTACAGTCTGACAAAGGCCACCGGATTAACCAAACTCATCGCTACTCTTCTTCAGAATCGTAGGTTTTTAGTTGATTTTCAAGGACAGCGCAGTCGATGGAGGGTACAAAAGAATGGCCTACCTCAAGGTAGTGCACTGGCCCCAATACTTTTCAACATTTATACAAACGATCAGCCATTACATCCAGCTACCAGGAGCTTTGTGTACGCTGATGACCTAGCTCTAGCCTCACGGAGCACAAAACTTGAAGTTGTAGAAAGAAATTTGTCTGCTGCTCTTGAAGGTCTATCAAGCTATTATAAGGAAAATCACTTAAGACCTAACCCATCAAAAACTGAAGTGTGTGCCTTTCACCTAAAAAATAGGAAAGCTCAGCGTAAGTTAAAAGTAATGTGGTCAGGTATCGAACTGCAGACATGTAACACCCCAAAATATCTGGGAGTGACGCTGGACAGAACCCTCACATATAAGAAGCACTGCATGAATTGCAAAATGAAGATCTCTACAAGAAAGAACTTACTGCGCAAACTAGTTGGATCACAGTGGGGCAGTCAACCACAAACTATACGTACATCGGCAATGGCCCTTTGTTATTCTGTTGCAGAATATGCATGCCCAGTTTGGTACTCATCATGTCATACCAAACAGGTGGATGTAGCCCTCAATAACACCTGTAGGCTAGTGACAGGTTGCTTAAAGCCTACCCCAGTTGATAGGCTTTACCAGCTTTCGGGCATTGCACCACCCAGTATCCGGAGAGAAGTGGCTGCGAACAAGGAGAGGACCAAAGTAGAACGGGAAAGCGCTCATCCACTGCACGGCCATATACCACCAGCCCAGAGACTCAAATCTAGGAAAAGCTTCCTCAGAACATCACGGGAACTAATTGGGTCACCTGAAAAGGCAAGAGTACAGTTATGGAAAATGAGGTTTCCCAACATCTCGGGACCACTGACAGTTGCAGAGCGCTTGCCACCTGGTCATGAAGAAGACTGGAACGTCTGGCGGTCTTTAAATCGATTGCGAACAGGAGTGGGCAGGTCCAAGGAAAACCTAATGAGATGGGGTTATACTGATACTACCAGTATTAATTGCGAATGCGGAGAAGACCAAACTATGAATCATATGCTCGAGTGCCCTATGTGCCCATCATCCTGCAACAACGAAAACCTGTTTCAAGCAACACACAATGCGATTGAGGTTGCGAAGTACTGGGCCAAGTGTGTTTAAAGTTGTTGATTTACAAAATGTATTTAACTGTGTATTTTGATGTTTTTGACACGAGAATAATAATAATTTTAATAGAAAACAGAAAGTATCACTGTAACATTTTAATGCTTATTTATGTGATGGGTTCATCAGATGTGAAGTACCTCAGGGTTCTGCATAAGAGCCACAACTGTTTTTAATATTTATAAATGATCTACCCTGTGTTACATCTGAAAACTCAAAATTTGTCCTATTTTCAGATTATGCAAGCATAGGAATTAAAAATACTCCAGATTTCTCTACCAAACATATTTTAAATAATATTTTTGACTCTATTAATAATTGCCACACAGCTAATGGCTTGTCTTTAAACTTTGATAAAACTCATACCATAAAATTCAGTACATCACAAACATCAATACCAGACATACACAAACAATCTGCAGATCATAATTTAAATCAAAGGGTGCATGTCCGACTAATTAAAGTGATTGGATGCAGCCAAAATTGCAATTTGTACAATTTCTTTATAGTTAATCTAGTTTATTATGCTCATTTTCATTCCATAATGCCACAAGTAATAATCTTCTGAAATAATTCAACTTAAAGAGACAAAATATTCAGAGCCCAGAAGCGAGTTAAAAGAATTATGTGTGGGGATTATCAGAAGATTTTCATGCGGAGCTGTTCAAGAAAGTTAGGATTATAAGAATGGTGGCACAGTATATATACTCATTGATGTCCTCTGTAGTCATCAATATGCTCTTTTTTTTTAAAGAAGAAAGAAAAAAACCATAGTAAAATGCATAACTATGGCACAAGAAGTAAAAATGGTCTTCACAAGGAATACAAAAAAAATTTCATTTATTCAAAAAGGGATCAGATACTCTGGGATACATATTTTCAATCAGCTCCCCATATATCTTAAATGTATGGCAGGATATAAGATTAAATCCATGAAAAAATTAAAATTTAATTGACAGCTTCTTCTACTCCATAAAATAATGCTTTCAAAATAATATAAAAAATAATAATATTAATATTACCCAAAAATCACTTTCTCATTCACTCCAATAGTTTTACCTTATTTATAATTTGCAGTATCTCATGTGAATGTAGTTGATATAACTATAGTTCACATTATCCTGTGACACCGTATCTTATGATAGCTACGTGTATTTCGTTATGAATAATTTTGCTGTAATTTCACTCTTTTTGACATCTTCTATATTATGATCTATGAAAAATGGATATATTGTATTGTACTGAAACTTTGCCCCCTTATGTCTGAATTCAGATGCTAATTTTTAGACATAGTCCTTTCCTGATTTCACATACAACTTCCATAATATCACCAATATTTCATAATACATTCCTGCCATACATTCTGAAGCTCTGGAGGCTCTTCTTACATGGATATGATCGCCCAGTCTTTGATTCAGTACTTTCAGAGTGCCAATATGACGTACTTTGACTACCTTTAAAAATTTATGAATAATTTACCGAAAAACGTTTAAAGATAAAATTTGTAGAGGACAAATGTAGGTGGGTGCAGGATAGGGGGAAGATGAGTGTGTAGGGAAATTGCCACCGGAGCCTGTGCTCCATTGCAATTAAATTAAATTAATTTCTTATTTATTATATCCTGTCTTCCAGTAACTCTCAACCTAGACCTTTTGTCATATCATTTTGCTAAAATCTTTTAAACAAACAAATCCAGTTGTCCTCTCTGGGATCTCTTCCTTCTCCGGTGTTTCATACCCGTAATATGTGTCCCAATCCATGTCAGTCTATTCAAGGAATGTCATGTTCTAGATTTCAAAGCCCAGTTCCATTACTTCCATAGTACATCCTCTAGTCATCATTTTTAATAGACACCCCTACCCCCCACCCAATTCATTATCAACTGTTTACATGCTACGCGATCAATATTTAATTCTGCTCCACCGTACAATAACAAGGACCATTTAAATTTCTGTATACCTAATAAGCTAACCTTTTTTATCATTAACTTCATTCCATGTTTACCTGTGCAATTAAACATGTTCAATTATCCCCCAAAAATATACTATTGTGCCATCTGTAAACAACCTAATTCTGATTGATAGAATAACAGAAACATTCCACAAATTAATGAGAAGTAATAATACTTATAAATTATTTTGTTGGTATCCTCTATTCAGCTCCATCTGCCGTACTTCCATTTTCTACCTTCATGTTTTGATTCCTACCATAGTATATTGTATTCAGTAAGAAATATCCTGATTTGCCCCAATGGCTTCAAAAATTTTCATAACCATTCTATTAATTGATCTTTCAAAAACCATGGAGAGATGCCCTCCTATACTATCAATTTGCCCTCCTTTGTAAATTTCTTATCTTGTGTGCAACCCACTAACTAACTATCTCTGCTAAACACATGTTGCTGATTTACAAATCACTATTTTTTCCCTTAGGCGGTTCTAATATAGCTGTATTAGAAGTCCTTATTCAACTTATCTATCAGTCAAGTGAAAGTGTTACTTGTATAGTTTTCATCACTCACCAAAGTTGAAGGCAGCGACGAGAGAAGAACATATATTATGAACACACAAATAAACTCAATATTTCGGTTATTAAACCTTATTCATGACGGAGAAAATGAGTCATGAGGCTCAGGAGGTGTGCACACGCTGAGGGTTGCTACATGACTAGGTGGATTATAAAAACAATTGGTGAAACGTATAAAACACTGGACACGACAAGAAAAAGGTGGAAAGTAAAAGTAATAGAACACGAGATAGGAACATGCAGGACAAACACAAAAGATGGCCGTTGGGCAGGAATAATTAAACTAAGGAAAAAGGAAACTGCTTTAGGCAATATAATTGCAAGGAAAGGGAAAATGACTCATCACTCACCAAAGTTGAAGTTATTATTTTTTTGTTAATTAACCATTAATGGATTAACAGTTTTCTGCCCAGCTGTGGCAACTAGATATCCTGTCCAGATCACCCTGCAGCTGTTTACAGTCCTCTACTATTTAGATACTTTTTATAGCATTATGTAATCTGCACACAATCTAATTTCTGATAGTAAAAAAAGCAAAACAATTGTTCATTAGAATAATAAATAGCAATGCTTCCAATACGCTACCCTGTGGCACTCCCATTTTTAATTCCACTTCTTTTGATACTGCATTACCTACCCTAACTTTTTGTTTTCTACCTTACAAAAATTCTTCCACCCAGTTAATCACTTTCTTATCTGCTCCAATAGTTTTTACCTTATTTACTACCATTTTATGGTTCAATCTGTCAAAAGCCTTTGAAAGATCTAGTGCTACACTAGTGGCCTCACATCTCTATTTCATCCGAAATATCTTGCATATATCCCACCAACTGAGATTCACATGAATATATTTGCCTAAAGCCATGTTGCCTACATGAAAACCACTTATGCTTGTCACATATATTTCTGATGTGGCTGTGCATTGCCCCTGCCACCTAAAGAACTGGACAAGGCTTCTTAGATTCAGGTCTTGTGGACATGTTTCTTGGTTTTCTGGCTGGAGGAAGGAGCACCTTGAATATTATTTCCAGCTCTTGCTGATTACAGCCTTCAAGCCAGTCAGATAAGATAGGATGACATTAAGTCCATCTTCATATGGCCAGGAGGCACAGGCAGCATCTTTTCAGAAAAAAAAGACGTCTGTGTGCGAAGCCCCACTACTTGTGGTAGCTTTACTTCTAGGAGTCAGGTTTTGGGGCACTTTTTATTTGATCACTTTAAGGCGAAAACCATGTCTGTGATCATCAGAGATGATCTTAGTGGTGATAAACCCCTGCGATGTAAGTGTGCTGCTATTATTATTTTTATGGTTGGTATACTTGTTTCACTTTATTGAGGTTCGTATACTATACTGAGAGACACTTTGTACTTATGCCACTCCATAGGCATGACTGTTCCAATGTTTTCTGTTCTTTCATTTGTGTTTTCATTTATTTTTCTCAGGGAGTTTTCTGTTATGTTGAATTCCATGTTTATTACTGGATGTTGGCTTGGTTGTATATTGCTTCTGTGGGTGTGTGTATTGGTACATTGAAGAACATTCATAAGCATCAGTTTTGAAGTATTTGGATATGTTGAAAATTGGTGTGGCTTGGATTTGTACAGTCTTATTTTGGTTGAAATCTTTAGGTTATTACTTCGTAGTACTGGTGCCACGTTCGTAGCTACTGCTATGCCTTTTATCCTCCTATCCAAGATGTGTTACCAGAAAATTAGCTTGTTGTCTAGTGTTATTCCTAAATATCGGTGCTCCTTGGCCCATAATTTTTAGGGTATCATTTATTTGTGGCCTTTTTTTGGAAAATATATGCATGCACATTTGTTGGGGTTTACTTTTACTTTGTTTTCCCTGCACCATTTGTTAAAGGCATCTAGTCCTTGCTGCAGATGTCTGATGTTTAGCTCGTGTCTTCTTCCTGTATTATAGATGTTAGTATCATCAGCAAATTGGGCCATTTTCACTTAGGGTGGAGTCGGGATCCTGTTGATGTAAAGAGCCGCAGAGTTATCACCGAGCCTTGTTGGATTCTGGCAGTTATTGGATAAATTGATGATCTCTGTCCTCTGATTGAAACGTAAAATTTCATGTCCGTTAGTGATAAGTTTTATGTAACAGTGCTGGATTCCGGTTTCAGTCCTTAGTTTTTGGATAAGTTTGGCATGTCAGGCCTTGTTGTATGCTTTTTCTATACCCAAGAATACTGCTGCTTTTTGAAAGTTGAAATTCTTGGATATGTCTTCAGTAATGTGAAGTAATTGGGTTGTAGCGGCGACTCGGTTCTGGAAGCCGAACTGTTCTATCCGCTTCAAGGCTGGAGTTTACCTCTTGTGCAGGATTTGCTCCAGTACCTTGGACATAGATGAGAGCAGGCTGATGGGCCGGTAGTTTTCGACTTGTCGAGAATCCTTTCCACGTTTCGGTATGCCTTCACTTTCACAAGTTTCCAGGCTGTGGGGAAGTAGCAAATGAGGAGGCAGCTGTTGAAGATTCTTGTGAGGAGTACAATGCCTTTGTTTGTTAGATTTTTGAGGTGTAGGTTTCTTATTTTGTCGTGGCCTGGGCTTTTGTTTGGCACCAGTTTCTTAATTATATTTTGGACTTCTCCTGGGGAACTGAGTTCTGGTTGGTTCAGGATGTCTGCTGCTTATTTTTCGGTCTCTTCAGCTTCTTGTATTTCAGTCACTGAGAACTGGTACTCCACTGTCAAGTGTTGGGCAATGAAATGTTCGGCCAGGAGCTCTGCTTTAGCGATTCGCACGAAGCATGGTCCAGCAGGTCCATTTATTGCTATATTTTCCTGGCGTGGTTCTATCAGAGCTCTGATTAGTTGCCAAGCCTCTCGGTTCTGTTACATAAGGTTAGACATTTTGTTTTCCCATTATTCTGTTCTGCGTTCCTGCAGTCGTGGCTGCTGTTGTCATGCATAGTGGTGGTATTGTCTCTGGGTTTACGGTACCGCTGCCAGAGCACTCGGTAGTGATTTTTTAGCTATCATAGGTCCTCTAGAATGGCCGGTAGTTCTTCGCTGTACTCGTTTTGTGTTATTACTGTCATGGAGGCTCACCTATCCACTTCAGTGACCACCTTGTCAAAGTGTTTGATTGCTGCTTCTATTCGCTCTGTGGCTGAAACATTGAAAGTGGGTTTAATTTTATTGTGAATGAGTCTGTTGAAGTAGTCCTAATCTACTTCTTTTATTTTTCTCGGTTGTTTATGTGGTTGAAGCCATCTCTGGATTTTGAGTAGGACGGGGAGGTGATCTGTTGTGAGGTTGTTCTTAGTGGTTAGTTCTATATTACCTGTTATGTTTTTTGCGACTATGATTTCCAACACATCTGGTCTGTGCCGAGCGTTGAAGGGGATGTGTGTTGGTTCATTTGGTCCTGTGACATCCTCGTTTCTAGCTTCACACAGTTGGAATAGTCGAGAGCCTCTTCTGTTGTCTGTGCATGAATTCCAGCTGAAGTGCTTTGCGTTAAGATTTCCCCCGATTATAACTTTGTTGCCTGTTGATAGTAGCTCATCCAGGTCATGATCATGTAGATTTCTAATAGGTGCGAGGTATGCATGACAATAGTGTTATGGAACGCAAACAATATCGAAAAGAAACGGAATGAAGTTCTGGTTTTCCTAATAACTGAGACATCTCTCCAACCGACTGACAAATTTCGACTGTCAGAATTCCAAGTGCACCAAACAGACAGTGCAGGACAAAGAGGAGGAGATACAACCAACGCCTTCTGTCACACGCTCCAACTACGGTACCTCAACTGGTCGATATAGAAGCCATGGCAGTGCGCATACACTCAAAGGAAGGGCACATAGTCCTAATTCGGACAGCATCATGTCTTGTTGCAGCAGGCTGAGCAAGCATACCCAGTTTTTACAGTATACGGGTTGGGTTTGTAGTACAAGCCCTTCTTCCGTGTCCGAGACTTATACTTCCATTGGTCTGCTTCGTTTCAAAGGGTCTGAAGATATCATACCCGGAGGTTCCGGGCAGTCATTAATAAGTACTGAGGCGTAGCCAGTGTGCCTATAAGGTGCTGTTGAGTGGATGTTGTAGATGGTACAGCCTGTGAGAGTGCAATCGTTTCCATCACTGGAAGAATTGTTGGTGATCCTATACATATCTTCTTCTGGTTCCCCGTGGCAGCTGCTTGGCCAATCGCAGACGTCGTTATTATTGTACAGGACAGGACAGCTGGCCAATAGTAGTGAGGGGTATAGGCACTGCAATTGTAGTAGTTGCTGGTTACAGCCCTCGTATGGAGCCATAGCACACTGGCTGACGGGTATCTGGCCCGATGTGGTGGTGGTGGTGTGTTGTGTTGGTCGTCGTCGTCGTCGACTGGAGGTTTGTGCCACCACGGCGGGTCGTGGTGACACTGGACGCTTTGGGCATTTCCTGCCCCTCCGTCCTTTTGCTTAATTTGTTGAAATACAGAATTTATTCTGTGAAATTTGGCGAAGGTCGGGCCGGCAGTGGGTAGGAGAGGGAGTCGCTTCGCTGTCTAAAACGGCTGTAGGTTGGCCACCAGCTGCGACAGTCAAGCGCCACGCCGGTTGAGGTGATATGCGTGGCACGCCTTCTTTACATGCAGTCCCAAAGAGAAGGATGTGTTTTTCAGAACTTCCGTGTCCTCATATTCGATAGAATGCCGGATATCAATGCAATGTTCAGCAATTGCTGATTCTAACGGTTGCTGTAGGTCGGTCGATTACGATCACTGCACCGTTCTTCAATCGTGCGAATGATCTGTCCAAAGTATGCTTTTTCGCACTCACACGGTATGTTGCATCTGCCAGGTTACCTTAGTTCCAGATCGTCTCTAACCGAACCTAGAAATTCTTTAGACTTGACTGCCGGGAGGTAAACACACTCTATATTGTGTTGGCGTGGAATTTTTTCAACACTGTTTGTTACATTGCCGGCGTAAGGAATATACAGTGGCGGATCTACAAATTTTCTGAATCGGGGAAAAAACTTGAGATTGCCGCCCCCTGAAATAGGGTATATGCGTGTATTTTTTTTTTATCAATTATTTAGAATCGTACATAACCGTAAAGAATATAACATTCATGTAAATATTAAGATTTAACATCAAACTAAATACTTTAAAACTGTAATCCAGTTCCAGCCGATTTAAACGCTGCCATTTTGGCGCGCTACACAGTGACATACTGTATAGCGTGGAGTGTTTCATCTCAAAACTTTCGTGTTTTCTAACTAATGTCGATATGGAAGGAGGTCGAAAACCGTGTTATAAGTACCGTATTGTACCTAAGTGTAAAAATACTAAAAGAAATGCACTTTACAAAGTGTATTTTCTTGTCCCGCGAGATGCGAATATAAGAAAAAAGTGGTGTACCGCTATGAGAATAGATCTGCAACTAGTTGTTTAAATTATTGTGAAGACCATTTTTACGTAAGTACTTAGAATTTATGTATTTTAGGAAATGTAACATAAAAATTCGTTACCTGTTCAAACTCTAATCATATCTTACTTGGAGACCATCAGACATTTTAAGAACGGATTGCGATCTCCTTCATATATGTTGAAGGTTACAAACCTTATATATGTGTGTTATAGTCGTTTTTCAAAATGCTCCCTAGTTTTTGAGATATTTGCATACAAATAAACAAAAAAATGTAGATGACGGGTATATAGTAAATTATTTCCCCACTTTATCAAATGGTAGCATGGGTAGGGTAGCCTACTTGCATCATAATTTTGTGGTCCGAGTTCAAATCCCCGCAGAATCAAATATTTTTACTTATTTTTATCTTCAAAAATTGTAAAGCTTCACTTATTTATTTTGTTAAAACTTCATTTACATACTTTTATAGCGCCAATTAAAATTTAAAACAAGTCACATTGCTTATAACAAATACACCAAACATAAATTCGGCCCATTTATCAACGATGGCTTCCTAATATGACTCGCTCCATACCCAATGAAATTAAGTCAAGAGGCGAAACTGCTAGTAAACTGGAATCTGATACAAGAATTTTGCAATGTTTATAAGCATTTTTCACTTGTTCTTCCATTTCCTTGTCGAGCTCCAGTTTTCGTCACGGATAGGCCTACTATTTTATTTTCAACCATTTACACGCAACCGTTCTTGGAACAAATAGAGTGTAGAAGAAAGAAAGAAAAAACTATCTTCCCAATGCTACGTATTTCGTTTAAAATACCTCTTGATGCTATACAAGTAAAGAAACGACGAAGATGAAATAAATAACATGATAGGAACTATTTCAATTGAAAACGCATCGAAACAACTTATTAACAAAAAGTGAAAAAAAATGTAAGAATGGAGACTTTCTTGACGAATGATTGCAATGAAGTTTTTAAGGGTGTTTTTGTGAAAAGACAATCCGTCGGTAGACCCGTGAATTTATTACGAAAAAAAAAAGAATTTCAGGGAAAAAACGACGCTGAATTGTAGGTAATATGATTTGTTTTAAATATTTTTTCACTCAATAAAAGAACGTAAATGAAGTTTTAACAAAATGAAAAGGTCAAGCTTGACAATTTCTGAAGACAAAAATATTTAATTCTGCGGGGATTTTAACGCGGGTCAGAAAATTATGAAGTTAACACCCTACCGCATAGACCACGCTGCCATTTGATAAAAACGGGTAATAATTTACTATATACCGTAAATTTAGTTTATTTGCATGCGAATATTGAAATACCTATCACTTAATTACCTTGCAGCTTTCACTGTTCTGAGCTGAGCGGTCGTAAAATTCGAATTTGTTGTAAAATTTTTTGTCATCATGAAAGCATCCATTTTTGGAAGATTATCCGAATGTGCTTTCAGAAAACCGCTTTCAGTCATTATTTGGTATGTGTATTGTAGCAAGAATACAATAAATCACCAGTTATGCTGATATATTAATATAAACTTCAACACAATCGCAAAGCTATTAAAACTTCCAGCAACTACGCCTTTGTTCACAATAATATCGTGTACTTGGTCGTCACGATTCGATTCGACCAATAGCATTGCGTTTTGCTAAGTTACATTTCCCTTGTACTTTTGGCACTTTTGATTAATTAAAATTAGTAAATCAAAATCGAATAAATAGGAAAAAAACGTTATAGCGGTAATTCTACACTAATAAAGTTTCAAAATAAAAATACTGGACGTAAATTTGAATTTCAGGCATATTCCCTATTGTCGCCTGGGGCAAGCACCCCGGTTTGACCCCTCCTAGATCCGGCACTGGGAATATAGACTGTGGCTTTTGGTTTTGCCTCTTTGGCTGTTGGTTCCAGAGTGATCTTTTGTAGCCATTATTCCGGACAATATTCTTGAGGTGTGCTAATTCTTTAGACATTATCTTTGCCACAAATCACATGCCTCTGAGGACTAATATATTCACCACTCCTTCCCTTTGTGATGGGCTATAATGAGAAGACCAGAGGGCACCTCGGGACAAAGTGTTTATGGATAAACAACTCACACAAACCAGTATCTACCAGCTGCCACCACCCACCAAAATCAGCAATTGATGAACATTGCCTAGAGTCCCGGAATACTATAAAATATGGGGACACAGAAGTTCTGAAAAACACAACCCTCTTTTGGATTGCACTTTCATGGAAGCCATTAATATCCAGCTATGGAATAAAGTTATCAACAAGGAAAATGGAATTCAACTGAGCCAAGCATGGAACTCAGCACTCAAACGCCTCTAAAAACTGGTAGTGGGTCATCTACACCAACGCGAACAACGTGGAACATGACATCTGCGTGTGGCAAAAGTGGAAAGGATGGGACTACAGGTATAAATTTTGACACCATGGTCCAGCAGAACAGTCTTGTCTCGAACTTCATTCCTTACGCCAGTCATCAGACGTAATCTGACGATGAAGGCACATTACACTGTCAAAAATTCGTTAAAGAACAACCAACTGATGATCCTGCCACATGCTGGAGAAATCTCCAAACAATAAATTTGCCAGGGAAACCTACAATTACATATAAGACATGTTTGAACAGGGGAAAAAACCATCACTTGATAACTTTGATTGCTATATCTCTTTTACTGAATGAAAATTATTTATGTTTTTGATTCAACAAAAATTTAATTTAATTCCAGTGTTTCTTAGCCTTACCCTTCATGAGGTAGAGGCAAGGAGAAAGGTGCTGAAAGGCCGCAGGACCATCACACGATACTATTACCGTAAGTATTTATATATCCATCAATGAACGTAATATATATAACTCTTTCAATCAAATTACATCATAAATTTAACTTTAAATCCTTTCAAAGATTGAGGATGAATTAGAAAGAAAGTAGTTTGCCAATGGGTAGGAGTCTTTACAAGGGTCTATCAAACTATTAACTGTATATTGTTTGATAAAATTGAATTAAGAAAAGGAAAGATACAATACCCATCACTTACCATACCTGAAGAAAAGATAACCATGATAGCAAAGAGTTATATAAACCAACAAAAGATAAATGCTATATTTTGGGCCTAACCTTTATCAATGCTTTTAGAAGATAGAGCACATGTTCAGTTTACCCAAATGAATAGATTACTAATGAATGTAAGTTCAAAAAGTGGTGGTGGGAGGTGATTTTTTGTGACTCTCTTGACTAACTCTCTCCAAATACGCCAACTTCTTGCTGCCTAGTCCACAAGCTTATGTCTTCTTTGAGAGTCTTTAATAAATAGGACTCAAAAGTGATAATTCCTATTTTTCAAAGTGTCCTACAGCCCAGCATGGAAAATTTCTTACTTAGAAAACCATGGGAAACATCATGTAGCAAGAATTCTGAAACACCTGCAGCTGAAACTTATAATAATTTTCCCTTCAAAGCAATCTTGATCTCACAGTAATCACAAAAAAATAATTAAGTAAATACTGTATCAGGTAACACAAGATATGGTTGAAGTGATCTTACTGGACCTATTTAGTGGCCAAACAAGGGTAATCATGGCATATATAAGGTCATTGTTTCCATACATTATTTATGTTCACATTTTTCCTAACGATATAGTAGAGACATAGATTTCAGAAAAACTGTTATTTAAATTAATTTCTCTTAATTTAATTGAGAGCACGCTCCAGTGGTAATTTCCCTACATACCTATTCTTCCACTTTCCTATACCCACCTATGTTTGCACTCTTCAAATTTCAACTTTAAATTCTTTGGGTAATTTATTAATCATTTCTCTTGATAATTAATTCCAATCCTTGACACCCTTACTTCTTTGCACCCCCTCCAACTCCAATATTTGTTACTCAAAATTAAGGTGCCTTACAACACTACCATATTCAAGCAAAGGTATGATCAAATTTTGTAACATGATTTCCTTACATCCCCTGATTACTCTCCCCAACAAGTGAAGGATTCAGAAAAATTTTCCTACTGCCTTTCCAGTGTGTCCTGGCTAGTTGAGTTTGTTATCAGATTTTATGCCAAGGTATTTACATTCAAAACTTCGACAAGCAATTCTTTCCCCACAACCTTAGATTTTTTATCTGTGTACCTAATAAACTGACTCTTCTTTGCATTTATCTTCATCCCAGGTTGACCTATCCAGCTTGGTATCCAGTTCAGATCACCCTGCAGCTGCTTACAGTATTCTACCACTTTGATCCTATTATATAGCATTATATCATCTGCAAACAACCAAACTTCTAACAGTAAACCGTGAATACAGTCATTCATTCGAATAACAAATAGCAGTGGTCCTAATATACTACCTATGGCTCTCCCATTTTGACTTGTTTTGATACAGCATTTCTTACCCTGACGTTTTGTTCTATACCTTTTAAGAATTCTTCTACCCAGCAAAACACTTTTCCATCTACTCAAATAGTTTTTTTCCCTATTTACTACCATTCTGTGGTTTGTTCTGTCAAAATGCTTTAAAAAGTCTAGTGATACACTATCTACTTGGTCTCCCCTGTCCATTTCATCTTAAATATCTTGCATATAGCCTAATAACCAAGATTTGCATGAATATCATTGTCTAAAGCCATGTTGTTGACTTGAAAACCACTTACATTCCTCACATATATTTCTGATGTCGTTGCATATTATCAGGGAAAAGTTTGTTATTGAGGGTTGTGTAAACAGTTTAATC
The DNA here is from genome assembly GCA_031002005.1 of Vandiemenella viatica. Classification (NCBI taxonomy): domain Eukaryota; kingdom Metazoa; phylum Arthropoda; class Insecta; order Orthoptera; family Morabidae; genus Vandiemenella; species Vandiemenella viatica. The sequence continues at coordinate 91,815,762 of JARYHS010008075.1, forward strand.
CTGAAGTTTAACCACTGATATTGCCTATGGTGTAGATTGTCATTTCTGTTTTTCAGTCGCCATCTAGTTATTAACATTAACTAGCAAAGGTAAGTGGTGCAAAATAAAGTTCACTGTAGCCTCAAAATAAATTTAACATCACTACATTCTTCAGAAAATTTTACAAAGTCTGTTGGTCAATCTACAGGTATCGGTACTTCTTTTCCAAATAAATGATTGCAAGTTTGGATCAGTGAAACCAAGTATGGTCAACTCCCATGACCCCTTCAGCTACATGAGAGTAACACTACTATAGCACGAACACTTTCAAAATTTTCAAAGATGGATGCCGAAACTGATCACTTCCTGCATCGCTTGCTATCTTGTGCCTATATGTCGGGCCAAACTCGTCCTTAGGCCTAGCATGACTACCACTTCAAGTACACGGCGACGACTGACCATCTCCCCTTCTTCTGGAAGTTTTTATACCTGTGGTCTTTGAATACAGAAATTTCCTGGTTTTCACAAAATCCCGGATCTTTTCGAAATAATTTTTCTCGCAATAGAATTGAAATTTTTATGGTGTATACTTCAAGGTCTAAACTTCAAAATCAATAATAGTCAAAAATTTCGATTCCTTAATATTTTTGCCGTAAAAAATTGTTTTCGTGACAAATTTAGAAATGTCTCTCACCTTCAGAGTTTTTAAGTTATCAAGCTGAAACTGGTTTTAAAATGATCTGTAGGATTATCTCTTTCTTTAGATGTATAAACAGGTCTAACTACGAATCTCTAACTTTAATTAAAAAAATGTGAAACTTAAAAAATCGATATTTCCAAAAGCATCAAAGTTACAGAGCCAAAATGTGCTTTAAATGATGCTCCCTAAAAATTTCTATAAGGTAGTTATACTATTCAATTACAATAATGTTTCTTTCATAGCTTTCCCATTGTTTATCGAATCTTCACCCTCCTTCTTGGAGACTTAGTTTCTACGAATCAGCAACTTCCGTCATCCATTTAATGGGATTTGTTGTTAAATTACTTTTTTCGATTCTGGCCAAAGTGCTACATGGATTTTGCTGAAAATTAATGTTTCATTCAGAAAAAATATACTTTCTGAATTTTGCCCGTATTTAAAACATAATTAACATGTTTTTATGACGAAATCATCATTTTCATATAAAACCAATTTTTTGCTTTTATCTGACTGTTTCAAACGTTTACATAATGTGTAACAAAAATTTAAGCATCCTTTGAGCTATAAATCATTCTCCTATCCATAAAACTGTGACTTCAGGAATTTTTTACCGTATTTTACGATTTACAAAAATTGTGTTTGCTTCAAATTTCGAAGTCCAATATCTCTTCAATTTCAAAATCTGTGCCTTTTGTAATCATACCTATTTCCTCTTTCCATCAGAACTGCTGCATTATAACTTATTCTATCATTACTTGAAACTTGGCCACTGATTTACCGAATCTTATAATATCCGTCAGAATTGCTTCATGATAACTTATTCCATCATTACTTGAAATCCCTCAAAGTTATCATCAGGCTTTATTGGGAAGATATCCAACATGATTTGTCCCACTGTGCTCTGCTCTACCACTTGTGTAAAGCCTCCTTCCCTTATTAAGATATTTCCAAATCTCTAATCTTGTTTCCTATCCAGTTTACACCTGGCAGGGCCGGCGTTAGGGGGGGTTAAGCGGGGTAAAAGTACCCGGGTCCCAGGTCACCAAAGGGGGGCCCGCCAGCCTGGGTGCCTAAATAAATAGAAATCAAACACAAATTTTAAAATCTGCACCAAAAATTTTAAACATTTTTGTATCAAAATTTTGTGAGTTATCCAAAAAAAAAACAAAGTTTAAATTAAAAATATTTTCGGGAGGGGGGGGGGGGGAGAGGGCTTAAGATCGCTTACCCGGGGCCCGAGAATCGTAGCGCCGGCCCTGACACCTGGTAATAATAACCATTCATAATGACCATTCTACTCTCACTTCTGAACTCAGAGTATGTTTAATTTCTCCCCATAAGCCTTGTGTTCATCATTTATTCTTGCAGGTAAGACCCTGATTTTTTTCTTTTTATCACCACATAAATCTGTACCACTTAACTTGTGATCATGATCTGTAAACACTAGTGAACTGTAGTAGTCTTTGCTAACCATTACGAAAACACCTCCTCTTCTGTCTTTGTGGTACACTCTGGAACCATTGTAAAAAAAAAAAAAAAAAAACTAACTGTTTAATATTCCTTCTTTTAACTAAGATTTTGAAATTTTATTGGATTATTTCAAAGTAGCTTTTCTTACTATTGCTGTAATTTAAAAAAAAAAAATCTTGAAGGGAAATGTTGTCATATCTTACACTACTATATCACGCAATTATCATCATCAATTTTTTTTTTTTTTTTTTTTACTAAAATCTCTTTATTCTTGAACCGAGCATGGTGGATGAATGGTTAATGTTCTGGCCTCGTATTCAGGAGGACGCGGGTTCGAATCTCCATCTGCGCATCCAGATTTGGGTTTTCCATGGTTTCCCCAAATCACTCCAGGCGAATTCCAGGATGCTTCCTTCAAAAAGGCCATGGCCGAATTCCTTCCCGTTCCCCAGTCCCATCCCACCTCTAATGACCTTAGCCGTCGACGAGGCATAAAGCCATAAGTAAAAAAAAAAGTAAAAAAGTCTTTATTCTGAAGTTCGTACATTTTGCACTTTCATTTTAGTAATTTACATTTAACTTCTAAAATACTCTGTTCCCATCAAAGATTTTTGTATCAATCGTTTTATTAATATTTTCTCTTTTATTTAGTGTATGTTGCTTCTTCCTAACTCTATTCTTGTGTAATTTTTAATTAATCGTAAATTCGCTTTACTTTTATTCTCATGTGACATCAAGCAAACGTTTACAAATTCACTATCCCGCTAACTCCTTTTGGTCTTTAAGTGTGATTGGCACAGAATCCTTATTAATGTCACTTACGCTTCAAATGATAGTAAAGCATTTAATTAAAGAATGTTATATAAGGAATTTTTATAATCCAAAAGAAGAAATAGAGTTGATCTTAGAGGACAAAGTGGCCACAACCATCAGCAGCTTCTCCTCTTACCCTTGCATAGACTGACACCATTCCACAATCCTAGTTCTGCCTTAAAAATGTGACAAAACAATGTGATCCTAACAATTTCACTCAGAAGCAGTAAGTCACTTGATTTCTTAGAAATAATTACATAAACTAAACGATTACCATATATCAGAATGATCAAAAAACATAAATTTTCTGATAGCTTCAAGTGATGACATGCAAACCGAATTAGGCTTTATGAGGGAAATAAGGGCATTGAGTGGAGCGAGTTATTATTTTTTCCACTCGATGCACCACTCGTTTGCCCCCAAAACTCTCATGGACACTTTTCCTGTCTCTTCCTTTCAGTGGTTTGCTTTTAGCTCTGTTCTACTAATTTCTAAGTTCTTATAAGTCATTTAACGTAAAAGAAACTAAGTGAAATCATTGCTGTTAGAATCTGTTGAAACAACCATTAAATTATAACTACATTTCTTATTTATTTAAACATATAACAGAATCAAAATTATATGAATGAAATAACTGAAATCTAAACAGAAGATGTTATTGTTTCACTAAAATTTCAGTTCCTTACAGGATCACAGTTTTTTATATTGTTTCTTGGAGCAGAATATTTTTCGGTATATTTTCTGATGTATTTATTTTTTATTTTTTTTCAGAGGGTACATCAATACCAGCATGGGCTATTGTTGTAATTGTTGGAGTGTGCATGATCATTGTTGGAGGTGGAATTTATGCTGTGATGAGGAAGCTTGTACTTAGTAGCAGTGACACAGACTACTCACCAGCAGAAACCAATGAAGCATAAAAATAATACAACTTATTTATATTTTTACTATGCAAAACTGTGTACATCTTCATTCTTTGGCTCTATACTTACAAAATATTTTAGCATCCATATCATTTTTTATTTTTTAATTGATGTTCTGCAGGCACTCAGCTGATATTAACAAAATTCAAAATGATTTTAAAGTGCTTTTTCCAATAATTAATTTTTATTTGTTTTCAACGAAGTGACCTGATTGCATCCTATATAGAAGCTATTAAATTATTACCTTTTATGCCTATTTTTATACTTATATCATTAAATTACTGAGTCAATTCTAAAATAAATCTTTCCTAAACTCTTAAAATTGTTGCCAATAATTAGCTTTTGATCCTTAAGACTGCCAATTTGTACAACAAAAATGATAAAACTGAAAGTATTAGTTACATCTCTGAACAGAAACTTAACTTTAACTTCTTGCACATTAGCTGGTCAACAGAATTTTTTAAAACAAAAATATCATGTATGGCTTTGTAACTAATTCAAAGGGGAAGAGAAAAATATTTGTTGCACCATTGTTTGATGTGTGCCAGGTGTTGGGACCTGACAAAAGGTGAGGTTCTCGCCACTGCCTTCAGTTTCCCACAAGTAGCCATTGGCTGATCTGGAAAGGGATGTAGTAGTGCATATTTCATGTGATATACGAGCAGTTCTATCACCTACTGACAGTATTCTCTTAACAATGGCAGTAGAGTTTATAACGGTCGAAATGTCATTTTTTTTTCAGTGGACTCACTCGGCTAATTACTCGAAGATTTTATTCAGGATGTTTTCATATTTATGAGGTTTAAGTCTAGAGTAGCCTAAAAAGATCATATTTAATATAAGGCTGAGCCTGCCACAGTCATCTTAGTAAGTCTCATTTAATTAAATGCTCCATAATGGCCTGGTTTTATATAGCAGCTAATCTGGAAAAGTGTTTCCCATGAAGTTGAATTTTCTTTTCCATCAGCCATTACTTCCTTACTGCTGTTACTTTACACTTATGTTCTTTTTTTTATCTTATTACATATTATTATTATTGTTATTATTCTTGTATCACAAATATCATAATACACAGTTAAATACATTGTGCAAATCAACAACCTTAAACACACTTACCCCAGTACATCGCAACCTCAATTGCATTGTGTGTTGCTTGAAACAGATCTTTGTTGTTGCAGGATGATGGGCACATAGGGCACTCGAGCATATGATTCATAGTTTGGTCTTCACTACATTCGCACTTAATACTGGTAGCATCAGTATAACCACATCTCACTAGGTTTTCCTTGGACCTGCCCACTCCTGTTCGCAATCAATTTAAGGACCGCCAGACATTCCAGTCCTCTGCATGACCAGGTGGCAAGTGCTCTGTAACTGTCGGTGGTCCCGAGATGTTAGGAACCTTCATTTTCCACAACTGTACTTTTGCCTTTTCAGGTGACCCAATTAGTTCCCGTGATGTTCTCAGAAAGCTTTTCCTGGATTTGAGTCTCTGGGCTGGTGGTGTATGGCTGTGTAGTGGATGAGCACTTTCCCATTCTACTTTGGTCCTGTCCTTGTTCGCAGCCACTTCTCTTCAGATGCTGGATGGTGCAATGCCTGAAAGCTGGTAAAGCGTATCAACTAGGGTAGGATTTAAGCAACCTGTCAAAGCAACCTGTCACTAGCCTACAGGTGTTATTGAGGGCTACATCCACCTGTTTGGTATGAGATGATGAGTACCAAACTGGGTATGCATATTCTGCAACAGAGAAACAAAGGGCCATTGCCGATATATGTATAGTTTGTGGTTGACTGCCCCATTGTGGTCCAACTAGTTTGCACATTAAGTTGTTTCTTGTAGAGATTATTTTGCAATTCATGCAGTGCTTCTTATATGTGAGGGTTCTGTTGAGTGTCACTCCTAGATATTTTGGGGTGTTACATGTCTGCAGTTCGATGCCTGATCACATTACTTTGAAATTACGTTAAGCTTTCCTACTTTTTTAGCTGAAATGCACACACTTCAGTTTTTGAAGGGTTAGGTCTTAAGCAATTTTCCCTATTATAGCATGATAGGCCTTCAAGAGCAGCAGACAAATTTCTTTCAACAACTTCAAGCTTTGTGTTCTGTGAGGCTAGAGCTAGGTCTTCAGCGTACACAAAGCTCCTGGTAGCTGGATGTAATGGCTCATCGTTTGTATAAATGTTGAAAAGGATTGGGGTCAGTGCACTACATTAATAAACTTAAAAATGTAAAGTATGTAGTAAGAGTGTAGAAAATATATGCCTGTACATGTTATTCATTTCAAAAGAGAAATTCAGCATACACAACTGATGACAGAGATGTCAAAACCATAAAATTTGTCTGTATGTCCACTCATCTTATGTAATGGACATATTTTAAAGAAACTGCACATAGTGATAGTTGTTATCATGTGTTAACATATTGGATATTATTTTATCTCAATAAGTTACAAGGTTCTTGATGCTTGAGAGATTAAATCTATAAATTTTGGAATTTTTAGCTGTAAAAATAAAAACAAATTAATGGATTTTAACAAAACTACATATAACGAATTTTTATGTCATCTGTTATCACATAGGAATACTTTTTAGCCTGATCAGAGCTATTGTTCCTGATGATTTGTAGGCTAAAGCCATAAATTTTGGATTTTTGTTATTTGTCTATGCACAGATAAAGCAAAGACTAAAAATGTAATTAAATTAAGCTATACATATTGATACCTTATGTCAGTAGTTAATGTAAAAGGTACTATTTCTCCAGATATGCTGCTATCTAAAAGATATTAAAAAACAGTGTATGCATTTTAATAAGATTAAGCACATTTAGAGTTTATGTACGGCTGGAGTCAGAACTATAGATACCTTGTTGGGGAGCATATCTGGTAGGAGGTACATTAAATTCAAGATCTAATATATTGTTATTTCCTATTCTTTACCCAAGATGTGCAGACATGAAGTTCAGAGTTCTACAATTAAAATAATTATGAATACCATCTTATTACTCATATTACTTATTGAGATAACAAAAAGTTTGATTTTTGATGAATGTCACCACTTTTTTCGCAACATTGATATCCATCCCTTCATTTTTAACCACACAGCAGAAACTTTAATATTAAATTAAATTATACAGGGAAGGCTGAAACAATTCGCTAACATACACCCAGAAAAAAGCCTTGGAACATGAATTAATTAAATCTATGAGTAGCTAAGTAGCTCTTTTGGTTCAGAAAAATAACTCTTTTTTTATATTTTATATAGCTTCCATTATTTCACTAGTTCAAATATGCCAGAAGAATGTATCTGAATAGAGACATGCCATCCAATATTTCATAACTTTTTGCAGAATTTTTTTTTTAATAGTTTATCTCAAGTAGTATGGGACATAGTAAGAAGGAAACAGGGAAAATTAACAACACCCTAAATCCTTCCCCAATAAAAATCTGTAATATTCCAGTTAGTGACCCTACAGATACAGCAAACTATATAATTAATTATTTCTTTAGCATAGCTGGAAAGTTTTACAGATAAACAAACATATCACCATTGTCATAACTCAGTAAATCCTGTGGTCCTGAACCAAGTAACAGAGGAAGATATGGAAAAAGCTGTTCTAAGAATAAAAAATCAAAAAATCAACTTACTTTGATGAGGTGCCCATGTTTCTAGAAAGCAGTGAATACATATTCTCTGTGCCCCATTAGCACATATAATAAATTAATATTTTACAACTGGTGTATTTCCAGACTATCTAAAATTTGGAAAGGTCCTTGCTATTTTTAAAAAATGGAATAAAGATGATGTAGAAAATTTCCACCCAATTTCTATAGTATCATCTTTCTCCAATTACTTATAAACAGAATTATGGTTTCCTCAGCAAATATAATATCCTTAACAAATCACAGTTTGATTTCCAGGCAGGGAAAGGAACAACGATGGAGATAGCACAGTTTACTAAAAAATATACTTGAAGCTCTTTACAGAGGTGATAATATAGCAAGTCTGTTTCTGACTTTTCAAAACCTTTTGATACTGTGGACCATAACATTCTCCTGGTAAAACTGGGAGAGGTCGTAATAAGGGGAAGTGTAAAGTCCTGGTTCGTCATATCTAACACACAGAAAATTCAAATCTCTGCAATCCTAGAAAACTCTAACCTGTCAGAACCAAGTCATGTAAATGTAGGTCTCTCACAGCCAAACATTCTATGTCCCATATTATTTCTAATTTATGTTAATGATTTTACATCCATCATCAATCATGGGATAAATTTTTTTGTGGATGACAGTAACATCATCATCAAAGATCTCTCGATCAATGAACCTTGAGTGTGTTGCCAGTGCAAAATTTCTAGGATTGACTGCTGAGTTAAAGTGGAATGAACACATACAGTTATTGGGAAAGAAAATATCCATTATACATTTTGCACTTAGAATTCTAGCTCTTGTATGTAATGATGATTGTCTCAAAGCAACATACTTTGCAAATATTCATTCAATAGTAGTACCCAATCGAATCATCTTTTGTGCTTCAAGCAAAAAAAATAAAAAATAAATAAATTAAACTCTAATTTTAAATTACAAAAAGGTCAATACAAATAACAGCAAAAATTTCAATAAGAACCCATTGTAAGGCTATATTCATAAAATTTAATTGCAATGGAGCGCACGCCCCAGTGGCAATTCACCTACTCACCCATCCTCTCGCTTTCCTGCACCCACCTACATTTCCCTCTAAACAAGTTCAACTTTAAATTCTTGCAACATGTCTGGTAAATTATTCATCATTTCCCTTGGTAACTTATTCCAATCCCTGACACGCTTACCTAAAACAGAGAATCTTCCACACCCTTCTGCCTGAAATCTAGTGCCAGTTTGTGTTCATGGTCACCTTTTCCCTACCATGCACCACTTTTCATACCTACACCAATATCTTTCCATGCCTCATCACCAGTATATGCCTTGTACACTCCCATGACCCTCTTCACCTCCCTCCTGTCTTTCAATGAATTCCGTTCCAGCTCTTTTATCATATCTGTTACTGACTGCTTTCTGCGATAATTTCCAGAAACAAATCTAAAAGCCCTTTTTTTTTGCACACTCTCCATCCCCTGTAATTGATACTCAAAATGTGGATCCCACACTACACTATCATATTCAAGCAATGGTGTGATCAAAGTTTTGTAACTCAATTCCCTTACTTCTCTCGTACATCCCCTCATCACTCTCTCCAACAAGTGCAGAATTTTGAAACCTTTTCCTACCACCTGTCCAATGTGTCCTGCCCAGTTAAGCTTTTTATCAAATGTAATGCCAAGGTATGGTTCATGTATCTCTATTAAGTTTGTAAATTCGATTATTTTGTTCATTATACTTTTAAAGTTCACCATTAACACCCTTATTACTGGCTTTATATTTTCAGCACTAACCTACTCTTTCCCAGTTTTACCTGAGTCAGTTATTGTTTCAGCAACTTCATCTATTTCTTTTACATCTGTGATTTTGCCCATCGTGGATCTGCAATCAGTATCACTTTGATCATCTTTTTATGTCCCTTCACCAGCAGGCCTTAACCTAAAAGAAGGCACAGTCCAGACCCCATCATCGCTGGAAATGGGCTCCCTTACTGCTTAGGCATCCTGATAGTTTAGTCCTTTTATATCTACAATTCTATCATGCATATATATATAACTTACAAGAATATGCCAGAAGCAGCTCCATCCATGCATATTCCACAAGATCAAAAAATAATTTTCACATAGAAAGGAACTTAGAAGGTAAGGAGCCTGAATAGTTTCTTCCAGAAGGCAGTAAAATTAGAAAAAAAAACCAGAACTATGTAGGGGAAGGCTAAAGACATATGTATCAGAAAATATTTACTGTTCCATATAACATTGTATAAAACAGCCTTGTTTAATAAACTAGCACTTACAGATAAATTGTACTAAAATTTATATATATCTATATACTGTGCATTTGTAGACAAATTGTATAACAACATAAATTATATATATAAAAAAAATTGCTATCATTTTTTTTTGGTAAAAATATTATAATTGCAATATCGAAACCAATATACATGAAAATTTATCTCAAGGTGAATTAAATAAATAAAAAATAAATAAATGCTAGTAGACAATGATAGTAGATGTAATTGTTCTGGAAAAACTTCTAAGCAAAAATTAATAACGATAAATTTTATGATATTTTTATTCAATTGGTAAATTTTCTATGACCAGGTTCTCGGAGTGTTTGGCTACTATGTTTTAAATAACTGTATTTGACTTTAAATGTATTGGTTCATGCAAGAAGGGACTTAAGACCATCTGGATGAATTTTGAGTAAAACTGAAAAAATATCTATGATACCATATTTACTAAGAATTTTTCAACCAAACTACAACATCATGGTTGGCAGCACTGTAGTTGTAACGGGTGAATGGCATTTCCCCAATACTTTGGAAGATAATTCGAGAAGTTTTAAATATTGGTGGTTTGCGTGGTCGTCTGATGACTTCAGTATCCGCCAAGTCCGTGGGTTTAGGGAGGTAGGACCCAGTTTTAAAGCATGGGTTGAAACTGGTCGTCATCTAGTGACGTCAGCATCTGCCGTTTCTGTGAAGAGTGCGTGTTATTCTGTCTAAATTTATCGGAGACATTACCTGTAGTCTTAAAGGATCGAAGTACCGATAGCGAACTTTCATAAAGGTTGGGAGTTGGAGCGAGATTATCTTATTAACTATTAAATGCATGTGTTTCAAATAAGAAGATGCATTTTCATTTCATTTACCAATGTAAGGTTGGTTGGCGGCCGTCAGAGAAAGAACCAGAATCTAGTGAGTGCGCGGAAGCTTTAAAGGTTCACAGTAAGTATTGTAACCGAACCATCAGCATAACCGCGACATAGTGATGTGGGTGGTGTTTGGTATCCTGAAGTGACTGATAGCTGATTCTTGAAAATGTTTACTTGTTCTTGACAAAAATTACCGGTCTGTCTGGTTAACACTTCACAGTTCATTCCATGTAAGTTCGATTCCATGTAAGGGACGAGCGCCATACCGGGGTTAGGATATGCACAGTCACCTTAACTCTGATACTGTTTTGTAGATAATAAAACTGCTTTACCCTGTAATATATTTGCCACTAGAAAATCAACTGTAAGAATTTGGAATGGTCGCCACTTGTATCAACATAACCTTCAAGCAAGAAAAGATTAGGTAAAAGTCATGAATGAAAATCATTACCGGTACTATAGTTTCAAAATCAACACTCGCTATATTCTGTAAATAGTTTATACACTCATTACAGTTGTAAGCTATCGAACATTTCTTTACCAAAATTTATTGTAGATTATGAGGTGAGACAGACCAACCGAAACCCCTTTTACAATTTCAAAGTCACATGTTAATTACTCAAACCAAACCGCACCGTCACAATCCTAAGATGGCCGACGTCCAGCATTGCAAAGCCATAGCCACTTCCGCCTTTCTGGCCTAAGCGCCTCTCGCGCTGTGCAGAGTGACACGACCTTTCGCTCCAAGAAACCACCAACGATACCCTCAAAATGCCGCTTCCATCGCATTATGTTCTTGATCCCCCCACCAGAGCAACTTTGCACTATGCAACATAGTTCTCCAATCTTGGGAAATACAAACTGTTGAGTTCTGAAAGTCGGTTAGTAGGTAGAATGAGGGGCAACTAGCAATTTAATTCTTTATAAAATTTTCTGAAAAGTTAACAGATTCGCCGTAAAAAGGTCATCTCCCGATTACGACGCAGAAGCCAATAAGTGTGTTTATTTAAGTGGTAGAAGGTTCAACTAAATTTTGTAGAGCTTCTATTTAAATCGTCTTTTATTAACACCAAATGTGGCTAGTTATTAGTCGGGTTTTAAAAGTCATTTAAAATAATGATTCTGTATCATTACGCGATACTTCTGGTAGCGGAAATATTATTCTTTGAGCTTTAAAACTTATTTCACGTGAATCTACGGCATCTCAACTGCCCATAGAGCTTTCAATCTCCTCTCCACAATCAATTTCCAAAAATATTAACTTCCTTATATAGTGCCGCCATAAGCCAAAATCACTATTTTTCGGATTATTACTAACGTTCCACTTATTTCTCAAAAGAGCTTGTGAAATTAGTTTTAGAGGGTTTTATTACGTAAACTGCAAGTATTATCTTTCACTGACTTTACTTGGCGGGTTCTTAGTAATTCAAAATGTTCTACGACCACGAGTCGGCTTTACACATTCTACTTCAAACTACTCTCTACCTCTTCTGACTGCAAATATCTTCCTGAAATTTTAGTATGTTGTACCGGAAGAGATTACATTTCTGTCATGCTAACAGCTGATTTCAAATACAGTACTGCTTTAATCATTTGGTTTCACGAAATTTAGAATGCAAGTTTACGTTGTACATTATCTTACCGGTGTTTTCCTGTTTCAAGCAGCTTTAAACACTTTATCTCTGTTTCTTTATGACAAAATTTATTTACTAGTGGCTGATTATTAATATGAAGAACTTTTAAAACGGCCAAAATGGTTGTATTATGTTGATATTGCATCGTGACAAACTGTTGTGTTTACTGTGATGAATAATACACTATTACAGTTACTTGGGTAAGTTCACAGCTTGATTTATGTTCTAGCTGTATAGTAGACTTTGCTACTTTAATTCGCTGCGTATCTGGCTCTAGGCTACACTATCGGATCATCCACTATGCCCGTTTCTCTGTAACCAAAGTGTCTAATTAGATTTTGAAGAATCTAAGGTAGCTTACACTCTCTAATGTGGCTCTCTGAAATCGTTTCAGTGAGGGCGAGTCTTGTAAAGGTTACAGATTCACGGAACGCGACGCTCTGTTCTTTTGCGCCAAGAGAAGTGATAATGTATATTTTTTTCATGAGTACAGCTACCCTCTCAAAAAATGGCAAGACCGCATCGCTACCCGTCACTCAAGCAATATTGAACTGCAGTTGCAATTTGACGGCATACTATATACCTGATGCCTACTGACTAACTACTAGGACTTCAGGGCTGTCGTAACGTACCCTGCAAACCACAATCTAATGAATTTAATCCGAGACGCAAATGGCGAATCAATACCAGCCTGGAGCACATGCCCTGCATTTATGAGACCTACTTTTGCAGCAAGAAACTATTCTGAAAGCTTAACGGAAGATGGAAGCGCAAAAGGAGGAAGCAGCAGCATGCGGCCACCATGACTGGCAGATTGCAGGTGGTAGGCGAAACGATGATACCACGACGCGTAGCCGCCACACGAGCAGGAGCACACACCACAGGCCTCCCCCCCGCGCAGAAGCGGAAGTGTACGACACAGCGCAGTCGCCCTCCGTGGTGACACGAAACAATCAGAAGTTGCCACAGCCAAACACGGCTCCTCACTCGGCTGCCAGCGGCCCAGAAATCACACCAGCCCAAGAGGAAGGACCAGTACTACCTATTAACGTGTACTATTCCGGCAAATGGAGGGCTATGGCGGATCACATACGTCTGTTGATTGAGCTGCCCATTCTCAGCTGACCCGAGGGAGAGGGACTCAAGTTGGGCATGTCCAGCCCGACTGACAAGTGGAATGTCATACAGTACCTGAAGGAACATGACGTCCGCTTTGACACGTCGGCAACGGAACAACAAAAGCGACACGTCATACGAGGGCTTCCAGCGACAGCCTTCACCAAGGCCACCGCTGATGCGTTCACCAACAGTGGGAATAGCGTTAGCGATGTGCAGCAGATGACAAGGACCGGGGGAGAAGAGCCGCTGCCCCTTTTCACATTTAACACAAACACGACAACGAAACCAGCTATCACGAAGGTCGACCAACTGCTGTGACACAAGGTGGGGGTGGAGCCCAAGAAGAGGCCCACACCAAAATTCCAGGAATGTTTTAGGTGCAATTTGTTTGGGCAAAAGGCCCTATAATGCACTGAGAGTCAGCACTGCGTACGCTGTGGAAGGAAAACATCGCGTCGCGGACTGCACAAGGCCGCGGGACTCACCCACCTGCTGCAACTGTGGCGATGATCACGCCGCCTGCGCAGCAAAGTGTCAAGCTCGCCTTCAAGTACGAAAGCGCACTCCAGTCGCCCAACAGACGTGTGGCCAATCACAGCAAAGCAGCAACAACCCCGCTAACAGCGAGGGGCGCAGTGCGCGCCGAGCTATCAATGAGAGTGGGTGGAGGGTAGGGACGGCCGAGTAGCCTCCCCACCACATCAACAGCAGCTCCTAGCCATCGCGCAGCGCAGTGCGCGCCAGGCTGCCAAGACGGGTGGGTGGAGGAGACGAGCAGCCCCACTGCCCCACTGCGCCGGCCGCTGCGATAGCGCGACCGGGCTGGACGCAGTCATGAGCGCTATACTGGCGCTACCTCAACAAGTTGCCGCGCTCATATTACAGCTGCACTTACAAGCAAGGTGGCCACCAACAAGCCGGTGCGTAGCGGCTCCCTTCCTCTCACCACACCACTCTGGACGGCGTGCCTGCGGTGCGGAGCCTGATGGACCCATAAACAAATCTGACAATGAGGCTGAACACCGGTATACGGAAACCGCCCAGTCAGCTGGACGTCGCCCGGCTGGCAAATGACAACAATGATGATGATTTGTCAGACATCAGTAGGGGTTAGAGGGACATCCTCCCCTGACCTCCTGGTGTAGGGATCTACCGTGCCAGGGCCTGTTCTGATTGCAGCAATGCGCACGCGTGATGTCTATAGCCGTCCTTAACATGGGAATTCCTCGCGGAGAGAACAAGTGTTACATTCGGCACTCCCGAGTCACTCATGTTCCAAACGTCAAGGCCCACATACAGATGTCAATGACGTCGCAGCTCCATCAGGGCACTATTCCCAATCTTCACCAACGCAAGCTCTCAGGCGATCAGCCACAACCTTCTCCAGATAATAGAGAACAATCGTCAGAGAGTGGTGCAGACTCAAACCAAGAATATTGGCCTATATATTTCTCATGCGCCTCAGAAAACAAGCAATTTGATGTCAAGATCTACCATTACTTACTAAGACGATGGAAACGCCGTATCCACCATGGACGGTACAACTTGTAGACGAGATGCTAGACAAGAATTTCAGTTGCGAACCCACATGTCATGATTTTGTCAAGTTACAACGAACTCTCAGCGACTCAATGTACTCACATCTAGCCAAGCTAATTATATACCAAGATGACGAAGACTGGTCTCGAAAGATTCCATTCCCGTGTATTTTCGGCAGAAACTTCGATCGTGTAAAATACTTCAAGCACGGTCACCAACACATCAGCACACCATCTCAGGCTGTATCGCCTGGCGGCAACGAAGAACAATCGTCTTCAGGATACATTGAAAACGGGCTTCCAATTCAGGTGAACAGGATAGACAATATATTCATTCCGAAGAAGTGCTGAAATCCCAGCAACAGATCGCTCCAACTGATCCCCAGGAGGGACCGGTACAATTACTAGCTGCTCATCTTTCCAGCCCTGTCGGGCCACTGGCAGAAGACACCTGTCACAATGAAACTCCCAGTTCTCATATGGCCTGACCAAGATTGATTACTAGTTCATTTCTCAGGACCTTAGGATCTGAAGATTATAATTCAACTCCTTACAGACCAACACATCGGATGGGAGATCAAGAAACCCGGCATACCACGGCATCTGGTAATAAGTAGAGTGTCAACGTCAACACCTGTTAAAGAGGTCACCAAATGTTTTAAAGAACTAGGGGTGTCGGTTCGCGACGTGAAGCCCGTACAGCGCCCGGACTCCACAGACGGATCGTCACGTTTCTACCTGTTAGCGTACCCACCGGCCTCAAAGGCTCTGCAGATCAAGAACATATTTGCCCGAGAAATAAAAGAACAATCCGTCAGAAAGAACAGGAAAATAAAAGCCTCTTCAGCAGAAATTTAATATTTTAGATGTCAAGCTTCGGGCCACCAAGCATTGGAGTGTCGCTTAGATGAACGATGTGTCCGCTCTCACAGTGGCCACAACGTCAAAATTTGTTTACGGACCCGTAATGCGACACCAACTTGTGCAAACTGTGGAAACTAATCAATGTTTTTAGAGCATGTCCAGTATGGTGTAAATCACAGCAAGCTGTCGACAAAGGACGATCCCAGACTAGCCACAACCGTAACAGTAAGGACTTCAATGCTCCCAGAAGTGGGCTAGCAATCACCAAAAACGTCTCCAACCGGTCCGGGTCTTCATCTCCTATGCCACCACGGAGTACGAAAACGACTCAAACTACGGAGGGTCTTCAACCATCACACCGAATTTCCTACAGCCACCAACATGCTGACATCTGTCTGCGGAGATAGTGGGTCGAGTCAAAAGACAGCATTACCACAACTGCCACGCCGGAAATAACTCTGAGAATGACAGGATGACACTAATGATTCAGTTACTTTCACAACTAATTTCCACCACGCTACCTAATATTATTGCTTGTTAAGTTTCGCATAAACGAAGCAATGTAACAAGAATAACGAAGGGGTTCACCAATATAGGTCGGAACCATGATAAAAGCTCGGTTTCACCCAGAAGTGCACGTATAGATAATCCATACCGACTAGTTAAATATAACAGCGAATAAGCAGATAAAGCTACGAACAATAGCGGGGCTCCAATAAATAAATAATAAAAAAGACTATGCCAGTGTTGCTCTAGTTGTTAAAGCGCTAACACCAGACCTGAAGATGGCAGCAGAGCTAGCCGCCGAAAGATCGTCCTCTTACAACAATATCCGGAGGAAAACCCGTGAAGATTACATCCACACTCACAAGGATATGGTGTGGGAAGGCTTCAGTGTGCACCCTCGAAAATAAATGAGATACAGCAAGAATAGGTTTAGTTTTATAAATGTCCAGTCTATAGTGTCTTCAGAGTACTGGACGGTACTTCAAGTGAGTGGAAAAAATTTATTCGTTGACTGTTCATCAAGATAAATTATCTAGTCTCCAGAGCTGAAATTTACGGTTATACAACATACGCGGTTTATAAAACTTCGTTGAGTTTTTTTGGATATTAAGGCAATTAAAGTTATTTCCGTAACGATGAGATATATAAAAATCCAGCAGGGAACAGATCTTTGAATACAGCTCATTAAAAACCGTGAAATCACGCTGTCAGAGATGGGTCTCGTGCGATTTGCTATACGTATAGTAGCCTTGTGGAGCGCCCACAGTGTGGCAGCCATTCATTCCTACGGAGCGAAGGTTCTCAGAAGACGCTCAAACAGTACAAATATCTCTACAGAATTACATAAAACTAAGCCATTGTGTTTCTCACGAACTATTTATCCGATTTCACTCAGCTAAACGGTTTTGAACCTGCCAGAGTGCATCTTTATAAATATAGTATACTAGCTGACCAGGCAATGCTTCGCTATTGCTAGACTTGAGAACACATATAGATTAAATGAATGCATTTGACAGATTGTATAAATTTTAATTACTCTTTCATTCAGTTTCAAGTTTATTGCAATGGTCTGGATATGCAATGTTTTTGGTAATTCCAATAAGAATATACACAAAAAAAATCTGTTTGTTTCGGAGATATAACCTAAACAGAGAAAAGTTGCATGTGTAAATTAGTCTTATGAGTGGTGAAACGGGAGAGCGGGTACAGTTTTGTAAACTAAATATAAAGATCATTTTCACTTATTTTATAGCTATTTGTGCACACTTCCTTCGACATCAAATAAAAACTGTAGATTTGTGTGTTGTCACAAAAATTTCAAAATAATTTTTAAAATTCAAGTTCGAATTTCTAAGTCAGCAATTGTCCGATCGTAATCTATAAAGTGTTATTCAACAGGAAATAATGTGTTTTTAAACAATGTTGGTATCTATTTTGTCTAATTTCCCCAACGTTTTCGAGATATTGGATAAAATCTGTGGGATTTTTTAAATTATGGGTTGTAAGAGGAAAGAGGGAGCTAGTTTGGAGTAGAAAAGGGAAACGGGACTGTTTTTTTAAAAAAAAAAATAAATAAATAAAAATAATGTCTACAATATTTTTTACAATATTAAGTATTCGTGTGCAAAGTTCCATCAAAATCGGATAAAAATGTGGGTTTGTGTAAAAATTAGGCTGTGGGAAGGGGGGAGAGAGATTTTTTAAAAAAAATCTAATATGTACACTAATTTTCTCTTTTTTAAAAGGTACACGTGTGCAAATTTCCATCAAAATCGGTTAAAAAGTGGTGGTTTGTGTAAAAATTAGGGTTTGTGAAGGGGAAGAGGGATTGGTTTTTTTTTTTTTTTTTTTTTTTTTTAAAAAAAAAACTAATGTGTAAAGTATTTTTAAAGTATACCTATGCAAACTTCCTTCGATATCAAATAAAAAGTGTCAGTGTGTGTAAAGATTATGGGGTGGGAAGGGGGAGAGGGGATGCGTTCTTGAAAACCATATGTAGGCAGAATTTTTCTGTTTGTTTTAAAGTATATGTTTGCAAATTTACATCAAAATCGGATAAAATCTGTTGGGTTTTTTTTTTAAATTATGGAGTGAAAGGGGGAAGAAGGGGTGGTTTTGGGGTTGAAAGGGTGAGAGGATTAGGTTTTTGTGAAACTAATGTCTACAGTATTTTTTTAATAGTATATGCGTGCAAAGCTCATACGAATTCTGATAAGAAGTGTGGGTTTGTGTAAAATTTAAGGAGTGGGAAGGGGGAAAGGTGATGCGTGTTTGGAAACCACATGTAGGCAGTGGTTTTCTGTTTATTTTAAAGTATATGTGTGCAAATTTCCGTACAAATCGGATAAAATCTGTAGGTTTTTTTCAATTATGGGGTGTTATGGGGAAGAGGGGGTGGTTTTGTGGAAATTTTATTTCTTAGAAACCATCCCGGACACACGCTCGACAACTCAACAAAGTTTCACCGTAATCGGACGAACGGTTTAGGAGCGCATAGGGGACAAACAGACAGACAAACTTTGATTTTTATATATTAAGAAGATGAAATCATGAATTTTAGGATTGTTTTGGTACCAAACTCAAATCCACGACCGTCGCATTCGAATGCAAACCAATTATAGATATATAGAAAAAAATGTAACTCGTAAGTATGTAGTAATAAAGCGCATTACAGTGAATTTTCTGGATTTAATTGAGATAAATAACTGCTGGTGAATATCTGCCTAGAGTGGTATTAGCATTTTTATTTATAAAAGTCCGTATAATATCAGGATTTAATCAATTTAACCTTATTTTTATAATAACAACTGGGTGATAGGATATAAAATCTTCTAAAAAGCCTAAAAGACGCTTCTGCTACCCTGGTCGAGAAGAAAAATGGGTTACGAAGAGAGTGATTGGGTCGGAAATACCTATTTGCGGTAAGTCAAATTGGCAATAGCCTCAGCTATAAAAAAATCTCCAGAGGGGGGGGGGATGACACTACCGCCACTATCTCCCCTTGTGGTGATTGGTGGAACTATGTTAGCCATCCTTGTCTCCCAACTCTTATAACTAACAAATATATCATTGGAATATGTTAATGAATATATAAATTCGTAAATTTGAGACGAGACGTGAGAATAGAAATTTTTCATCGAATCAAGCAGGGATGGCAAGATTTTTGGCGGCATTGTATTACGCTCAAAGCTAATATGCCTACAAATCTAAAAGAAAAGAAAAAGAGTAGTTTACGACCAGTTCATTCTTCCTGTGCTGTTTAATGGCTGTGAGACTTGGATACTAAACGAATTTACGAAAGGAAACGTTTATTAAGAAAAGAAAAGAAGAGAAAAGCCGGGATTAGATCATTACATGGGTCACAGACTGCCTCCTTCAAGTGGCAGTGAGTGGGCTGGTCGTGTTGCTCGGAGGAAAGACGAAAGCGGAACAAAGCAGTGTTAGAGTGTCTAAGAGATCATCAGAGGCCAAGAGGAAGACTTCCTGACCGATGCGACAAGGGTGTATAAGCAGGGTTGTTGAAGTTAACTGGCAGAGGATCGCCCAAGGTAGTTCGACCTGAAGAAGACTGCTCAAGCACCACCTAAACTCATAATTTTTAAGAGGCCAAATGATTTATTGGTTGAATTAACTGATGATGAAGTTCAAAAATAGCATCAGTTGAAGGTTTTAGGTGTGCGAACGCAGAAGGAACTAACAAATAACTGGCTTTGAGAAAAGCATTTGTTTTAACGGCTTTGGCGCTGAGCATCTGTCTGTACCATTTGTTCGTGTTAAAGGGGACGGATCTGGGAAATTGAACTTAAAATTACTGTGGATAAGTAATATAGACTCAGCTTGCGTCATGTTTTCAGTAGTTGTGCATATATCCGATCCTATCCATTCGTAAAATGACTTGTAGGAATATATTCACATAGCTCATTACAGCTAACTCCACTGAATAGGGTTTCTTCGATTCCACGTAGCCACTGTAAAATAAACACTTCCTCTTATGATTTCTAAGATTAATTACTGACTGAGTGCATGGTTATAAATTTCCTCGAGTTAGTTGGAGATTTCTTCTTCACTAATAACCACAGAAAATTTTAAGAGACCACGCCCTATGTAAGTCAGTTGAAATCAAACACACATCACTATGCAGACAAAAACTTCACTACGGCTCACCTGCTTTCTAATTTTTTTTTATCTTAATATCCTCAAAGCCTTTTTAGATCTGGTGTCATGTTAATCATTACATTTATGTTTTCATGTTCCTGCATAATAGTTGCATGTGTCACTGGTTCGAAGGGGTAGGGTATAGATTTGAAGCCTTTATTCCAAATCATTTTAGCTTCCGAATTTCACTCCAGTCGTACCAGCGAGAGAGATGTCAAGGAGCGGTCTTTTGTAACCAAGTACAAAACCGTGAATTAGGCACGTAGCGAGTCTGGGTCCCCACACTTGTAACACGACACGCTGCTTATGAATGCTCTACGTCAGTTCTTATCGCCAGCTACCCAGCACTAAAACTACAGCGACCCGCGTAGCTCAGCAGTTCCCCGACTGTGTGGGTATTTCTTACAAGAAGAAACCCACTAAATATTGTATAGCTTTGGGAAACTAACAGCTTGGAAACCACCAATACTATACAGACCCCACTTTTCACATTATAACTCCGCCCCATGGCCAATTAGAAGAACATTGTAACCCCACCACATCCTTAACGAGTTTTCCTGAAGACTAGTTGTACTTTGCACTAGCCAGTCTAATTTCAATCATGGATTCAGCCACATCAAGATGACTTATGGACGCACCGTTCATAACCACCACCGTCTAACCGGTACTTAAGGCTGCTTGATGTTCTGCTCGCCTGTTTGTCATCATAATAATATGTAAAACCTCCATGTTAGGAACTTAGAGCATTCACCGAACAGTCACTCATTTCAATAGGGTTCAATGTGCCTCATCCTTCAAGTCAATCAACCACTAATTGTTAACCAATCAGTATAGCGCACCACTAGTAACTAATCATACCTGTTGGATTACCAACCAATAATGTTAAGTGTATTCTCATCTGCCTTCAAGTGTAGTAAACCAATAGTTCATCCTATGTGTTGTTATGATTTCTATGAGACAAGTCAACTCTCCGTAAGCTAGAGAGGTATGAAAGATTTATGTATATGTCTTAGTATTAATCAGTGATCTTATGCAGTGCCTGCAGTATCACAGTAGCTAAGGTTCAGTTACTTTCTTTTGCGATATGCTTGCAGATTGCCCTCGAACCGAGACTGGTAGGCGCAAAGACAAATCACCACACCTCCCTCTTCTCCAACCCTGTCGCACTAAATGTGAAATTGAAGGTTCCACTCAACCACGCAACATGTTTTCCCTTCGCAACTATCTAAAACGACTGTACATTAATGACGAAAATATTATGCAAAAAATTCCAGTCATTGTGGACTTCCAACAAGAGTGAAAACTTAAAACTATGAATATCATATGCATAACACGTCATACTTTGTTTAACTTCTTAACGTCTCTTAACAGCAAGGTCTTTAGAGACGGGAAAGGAGTGGGGGGGGCAAGGAATGGGAAGGAATTCGGCCATGGCCTTTTGAAGGAAGCTTCCCGGCATTTGCATGGAGTTATTTGGGAAACCATTGAAAACCCAAATCTGGATGTGGCGTACATCATACTTGTAGCTACAGATATATTAAATAATAATACTTCGTAATAAACTGGTGATAGATTTTCTACTGACTGGACCAAGCGTGGTGGGTGAGTGGTAAATGCTCCGGCTTCGCATTCGGGAGGACAGCAGAAAACCCCCGTCTAGGCAACCTGATTTGGGTTTTCCATGCTAGTAGTTAGAGAATAAGAGTGATAGCTAGTGAGTGTTATCGATACCCCCTATAAAACACTGCAAATTGTAACTGAGACCCCACGCCGGCAACTGGTTTGTAATCGATACTTCCTATAACCTCAACTACCTTAACTCTTCACAACACACTGTAATCAATACCTTCTATAACCTCACGCTTCACTGCACATTCTAACTGATACCTCGCGCGGATAACCGGTTTATAATTGATACCCCGTGCAAGCAACCGGTTTGTAACGGATATCTTTGCTCAGGAGTTCGGGCAACCGACCTAGCGTCATTCTGCAGTCATGCCTCATCCAGTACTGTTGTTCTAATCAGTGTTTCAGCTGAACGCTGGTGATTCAAAACGCTTGACTATAGGTTTATCGTCTATGCACGAATTTGAACCAGTTGTAGTGCTCCAAAAAGTAGGGGACAACAAAGTTACACTAAAGTATCAAGAATGTAATATGCTGATCCAAGTATTGGACATAGTTCCTGATTTATTCAACGCCGGCAGCGTTCAGACCGACGTCCTACTACTAAAAAACCAATATGATCAAATATATTTATTTTGTAATGTGTGGTGGGTGAAATAATACAAAAATGAATTAAATACAATATATTATTACTTATAATTTCACATACAAGTAGTACCATCAACACACAAGTTTTTAATTGCTATATTATTAACATCATCAGATACTATTAAATTTTTATATGCAATAAGTTCTTGTGTTAGCAGCGAATAGTCCAATGATGAATTGGGTGTCCACTGAGCAACATGAACATTATTAATATGTATATCAATCTGTTTTTGCACTGTAGCCATATGATAGTCATGTATTACTTTATTAGGACAAATGTCCACAAACTCTATATCGCAATTAGGTAGCCTCACTTCTTGTCGACGGTCAAGGCGCCGGTCGCTGAGGACAGCGCGCTGATGATGTTCCTCCAAGATGAATCACCTAAGAAAGATCAATATTTGGGTAAAAACATATTATTTTCACCACGACAACTGTTCGGCAGGAAACGGTGTGCTCGGCGAGTTGAACTTCGTTCTGGGCGCATGCGGTGTTGAATAAGTCGGACACTATGTCGAATACTTGGATCAGCAAGTTCCATTCTTCATACGATAGTGTAGCTTTGTTGTTACCCACTTTTTTGAGCACCATAACAGGTTCAAATTCGTGTTTAGACGATAAATCTATTGTCAAACTCTCTGAATCACCTGCGTTCAGCTGACACGTACAAGAACAATATTACTGTCGATTTCAAGGTCAATGGGCATGGTAACCATTACAACATGTTTCTACCGGCGCGGGGTATCGATTACAATGTGCAATGAAGTGTTAAGTCAGCAGTTATAGAGGGTATCGATTACAAGGTGGGGTGAGGTACATAAGAGGATTGACGATGATAGGGTACCGAGACTGGTGAACGAGCAGCAACACTCTCGCCTTGCATTCGGGAAGAGGCAGCTTCTAATCGCCGTCCAACCATCCAGATTTCAGTTTTTTCCATAGTTTCCTGAAATCATCCCAGGCGAATGGTTACTACACACCTAGTCAAAATATGAAGGAAATAGAAACAGAATGAGGATCTGACACAAGAAATTGTGGAACTTCTGCCAGTAGTTGTGAGACCATGATTATTTTCATAATTCTTAGCACTGGCGTGTGCATGTATAAGTTGTTAATATTCTGTGTCCTACAGGTATATACTTTCAGAGTTTGTGCTTGATGCCTTTCCTATCTTGTTCCTGAGTTCTTGGAAACTTTAGATATATATTATATACCAATCCCCGACAATATGCACCTGTAACCGCTATTTCTGCAGGAAGTATTCGTTCTTCCATTTTCCCACTAACTGTGTTCTATATCGCCTTGTGTTGGGATAAGAAGTGTTCACATTGTGTTGTTCACTGTATACCCTTTGGGGATTGTACACGAGATCCTTTTAGATTTTGGAACAGACTTGTACTCTGGCATTAACGAAAAATTTCATTACTGATCTTGCATCATCTGCAACTTAGTGGACGCTATCTTCAGTGAATTCCTTTATTGCGACCGTAGGTATTTTGAAATTATAGTAAAGTGAGAGAATTTTCATGCGACTGACAGCCTGATGTTTGAAGAGTGAAGGTCAAATCACCTATTCACAACAACGAAAGTCTTTAAGAACCTCTGCCCATACCGAAACGCAATACTGTAGGTTTTGCAGCCACAACGTAGACGAAGCGCGCGGCAAATCGAAACTAGTACTTTTGAATTTAAATAATGATTCGACGACTCCCAGCCAAAAATACAAGAAAAATTGTATCAAATGGCTATGAATAAAGACTCATCCTTTCCGACCGGCACAAACACCACTTTAGTTGTCAAAAACAGCTATTTGTATCCAAAGTATTACAACAGATACTAATGAACAGCCGGACCGGAAATCGAACCCTCCACATCCACATGGCAGTCACAGACTCTATATTAAACTGGCATATAAAAAAAAAGGACTCTGAATGGAGGACGAATGTAATGCACTGGAATGATCCTAGCACTCGCCTCGAGTGATTTTTGGGAAACCGGACTGTAAGACCGTGCTGGATATCCTCGCAAACGTTAGATCCGAATGTCACTCCTCACTCACCACACTCTGAATTCTATGATTCTCTTAGCTTTCAACTCCAGAAGCCCGTTATCGATGATAACAACAGCGTCACTGTCTTTACTGTTAGATGGCTTGTCGCGTGTTGAGCCGAGCAGAGACTAACTTGCGACAGACGTATTTTGGATCCGTTCCCTACCACAGTCAGTAATCAGTACGATTAACTGTAGGCGATGTAGTATCGATAAAAATCAAATTAAATACTTGTTTGGTACTAGCAGTTAGTAAAACGAGCTCTGGAAATATCTATACTCTCTTCTTTTAGTATTCTGGCAAACATCTGAATAGACACTTAGCATAATTCATCTAGATTAATTCTTATATTTACTTCAGTGATCAGGTTGCTTGAAGGAAACATGTAGGGTATAAAATAATTGACTGTTTATTAACTTGTGAAGGAATTAACACTGGTACAAACACTTCAGATAAAGATGTTATTTCGTCAACACACTGATTGCAAGATCGTTATGACTGCACTATTGGTATTAATTGTGATATGGTTGTGTAATAACTATAATAGGCTTGGTATGGAATCAATCTCTGAATGACTTGGAGGATGGAGTGACATGAGACAGTTTCTGTTTTAATGCAATCATGAAATATTAGATAAGCTCAGCATGGAATATTTATATATATAGGTAGCAGCAAATTACCTCAGTGTAGTGGTGTTATGAGTCGAAGGTATAGACGCGACTGGTGAGCAACTGTTCTCTCCAGCTACAGCGCGTAGCTATCTCCTGATTCGCTAGTTGAGATTTTAGTAAGAGCAAGTGTTGTAATTCGATACTAATGAAATATACTAGAGTAGGGGTAAAGTTTTCCGTGGCAACTCGTTATCTGAAGAATTGTTCCCATGTCTTTGAACAACCGGTTCAGCTCCCAAGCATAACCATGCAGCGGTAAGGCGTCGGTGTCGGGTACCACGAGAGTCGTGGCTGATAAGACTCGGCAAAGCATCCGGTCCTAATGTTACGGAATGGGAAAGAGCTCTGGGTTTGTCATGACTGCTACGAAAGAAATGAAATAAAGATTTTACACTATTCCTATATCCCAGAAAAACAATCATGCTACAAACTAACAACTGTAACAAACTGTTAGAAATAACACTGTGAAAATCTTTCATGGTGATCTTAAGAGATACTACAGCACGAATATAAAACCTCGTTTGGTAAGGAGAGTAGACTAGTTAATGGAGGAGATATTTCTCTAACTTCCCTTGTTCAGCACTGACTTTGCCGATTTTGTGACAAGTCTGTCGTCTCTATGCATTCATATAACCTACCGCTTACTAGATGTAGTTCATTGCTTTGCTTGAAAAACTCATCAACCACGCTAGATATTTAGACCGGCATACAAGAAATAACTCTGAAAAGAAGACGAGTGGAATACACTGAAGAAAGACTCCGCTACCTCAGAATGACAGTCCTGAACTTTAAAAACTCACCCACCATACTCTGAAACGCGGAGGAATGTAATGCACAGGAATTATTCTAGCGTTCACCTAGAGTGATTTTGGAAAACATTCGGAATCCTGACTGTAAGACCATGGTGGATATCAAAAACTGTTAACTGAATTTCCTCGACAAACCAACCTTAAGCCTATCGAAATCTCGTGTTTTCTCTTCAAAGAATTTTAACAATGATCTTTTCTTCAAGGCTAACTTTCAATTCTAATTACTGTTAAACAAATAGCGCTTCCTATCAGTTGATGCATCAAATTCTTACAATTGTTTCATTCATAATTCGCTAAAATTGAAATACTTTAATTTTAATGCCCATAGTTTTTTATAGTTTTAGCCCAGTGAGTCGGTTACTGATAATCCTCACTATCTTCTTCGCTGTAACATTTTGTAAACAGCCGCTCACTCTTAGCGCGCACAAGTAAAAGTGAGGTATTTTAAGTTTCTGATATGTTCAGGGTTGAAACCTTCCCGATGGAGGAATACTTTGCCTTGTATTGGAGGTAGGTTGGCTGGTTCCTTCCCTCCTTACCTTACTTAAGAGCACCAACAGTTTAACGTGGAATCAGAACCATGGAATACTTCAGAGCAAGCTATGTCAGATGTGAAAGTCTGATTGCAGACCTATAAGTATCCACCATCGAAACAGGAATTGGAACCGGGGACCTTTCTATCTCCAGTCAGACGCCTTAACCACTGAGTAAATCTGTAATTATGTGAGATCTTTTTGTAGTAACAGGAAGTAAGTGCCGTAAGATTGGCCTGAACATAATTAAAACACTGACTTTATATCTGGAACTCTTGGAGCATGAAGGTAAAAATAGAGTTGTTCTGGTTGGAATTCTCCTGAATGAGATATACTTAGCCTTGAATTGGAGGTAGGGTGGCCAGTTTCATAGCTCCTTACCATACTTAAAGGCGCCAACAGTTTAACGTGGAATCCGAACCATGGAAGCTTTCAGACAAAGATATAGGATGTCCACCACTATGAGAACTCAAGAAAAATAATTTGAAAAACATTGTATTGCAATATGTGCTGTTGAAAATTTATTTTTAACTGCCCAATTGTGGGCGAAATAAAAAAGAAATCAAATCAAATACAATGTTTTTTTATTTATACTTTTCACATACAAACATTCATATATATTTCTCAACATCAAACTATTAAATTTGAATTCATGAACTGTAAGTTATAAAGTAGCACATTACTAGCCACAATGTCCACAAACATTATATCCAGGATCATAATTCTTAATGACTATATTACTAATATCATCCAATACTAGAAAATGTTTGTAATCCAATCGTTCATGTCTTAAAAGCATATGGTCCAATGATGAACTGGGATTGTATGTCACTTGCGTCACATAAACATCAACCAGTTTTCGAACTGTAGCATAGTAGTTTACTGGCCAAAATGTCGACAAAATCCTTGTAGTATCTTGCAAATTGGGAGCACCAAGTCTTCTTGATGACCAAGGCGCCGTTCACTGCAGGCTGAGCGTCGATGAGGTTTCAGCATGTTGATTCTCCAAAGAAGAAACATATTGTTTTCACCCCGGCCACCGTGTGTTCACCGAGTGGTAAGTCGGTCTGTATGCTGCCGGCGTTGAATAAATCAGACCCTACGTCCAATATTTGGATCAGCACGTACCATTCTTGATACGTTAGTGTAACTTCGCTGTGTCCCACTTTTTCGAGCACTACAACAGGTTCACATTCGTGGTTGGACGGAAATCCTATCGTCAAACGCTTTGAATCACCAGCGTTCAATTGACGCACTGATAGTACTGGACAAGGCATGACTACAGAATGACGCTATGTCAGATGCCCGAACACCATCGTCGAAGATATCCATTACAAAGCGGTTGCTTGCGCGGAGTATCGATTACAAACCGGCTGCCTGCGTGGGGTAACGATTACAAACTGGTTGCCTGCGCGGGGTATCAGTTACAATGTGCAGTGAAGCGTGGTGTTGTAGGAGGTATCGTTTACAGTGTGCTGTGAAGCGTTAAGCTAGTTGAGGTTATAGGGGGTATCGATTACAAACCGGTTGCCAGCGCGAGTTATCAATTACAATGTGCATTGAAGCGTAAGGTTATAGGGGGTATCGATACACTTGTTTGGCCCAGGATACGAGCCGTCATTCTTATTCTCTATCTACTCATGGTTTCCCCATCTCACTCCAGGCGAATGTCGGTATGCTTCCTTCAAAAGGTTGCCACGACATAACTGTTCATCGGGATCCAGCGATATACAGCTTAGTCTGAACTGTGACCGAATGTTGCCTAAGGAAAATAGATTGTAAGTTCGTTTACCTCGCTCGCCATCTAATTTAATAACCTCAATTAGAAAAGGTATGTTGCAAATTAAAGTCACTGAAGTCTCCAGAAAGGTTTAACAATCACTGCTATTTTACAAAGTCACAAAATAGTCTATTTCATCAGAGCTTCTTTTCTAAAATATCGACTGCAGATTAGGATTAGTGGAGTCAGGCTCGGTCAGCTCCCTTACCCCTAATTGAAAATCAGCTACATGAGAGAAGGCGACGTGATCACGCATTTACAGAATTCCGAAGATGAATGCTAAACCAAGAAGACTTCCGGTATCGAGTAACTGCCTAATCGACACATAATGCACCAAAACGCTGATAAAGCCGACGCGGCTTCCTCTACTAACTTAGTAACCAACTGACGCTATCCCCACTCCTGGGATGTCTTTTTTATAACCGTAGCATGGGAACCACCTCTCTACTCGGTTTCCCATGAAATCACCAAATATTTTCTGAACGGAATTTGCTTCCAACCAATTCGAAATATTTATAACACGTAGACCATATTATAAATGATCTAAGTGAAAAAAAATTAACTGTGATATTTTCGCCGTAAAAAATTATTTTCGTAATAAATTTAGAAATTACTATCTCAGAGTTATCGAGCTGAAACAAGTTCTAATGTGGTTTACTCCTCCTCCTCTTTCCTTTGATATATAAATCTGCTTGGTTACAATTTCCTAATGTGGTCAAATGAAAGATGCCTACACGACGCGTAATTTAGAAAATTGATATCTCCCAAAATATTGAACTTACAGCTCTGAAATATGCTTTAAAAGATTCTATGTATCATCTTCTATTAGGTATGGCTACTCTTTAACTGCTCAAATTACTCTCTAATAGTTTTCTCATCGTTTTTAAAATTTTCTTCCTCCCCCTTCAAATCTCAATTCTTAGATTTTGTCAACAGTAAGTGGCCATCTTCGACGTATTTAGAATTAATTTGTTTTTCTGATTCTGGACAAACTATTGAATGGATTTTAGAAAAAATTCGTGTAGCATGATCAGGAAAAATTTCCCTTTCATTTAATTATGGTCCTCCCTATAAAAGTTTACTCTGTAATACCCATATTTTTTAAGAAAATTCTATTTTTCTATAAAAGTAATATTTAACTTTTAACTATACTTTTCACAATGTAACGTAATGTGTCCTAAAAATTTTCGAATCTTTTAAGCTATGAATCATCCTTGTATCTATAAAACTGTGGCTTCTGGAATTTTTAATCTGTTTAAGACAACATGAATGTATGCCACCTTCGATTTTAAAATGCAGATATCTCTTCAGAGAAAATTTCTGCCTGCTGAGGTACATATCTCGTTTTACTATTCATGGCCTAAAGTACCTCTGAAAATGAATGTAACGTTTTTCTTTCACAAAATAAGTCAAACTTCATTATGTGGCCATATTTGCTTTACTATTATACTATTATATTTACTTTATATCACTGTTTACTTTACTATATCTCCTGAAATACTTAAGAAACTGACTTTAAACTTGATCTGCAATGGAAATGGAATTAGCGCGACACTCTTTAAACAAATTTTGGTTATAAAATGACAAAACTTAGGTACTCTTACAAGGCCATGGCCAAACTCCTTCCCGTTCCTCGTCCGCAGTCCCATCCCGCCTAATGACGAGGCGTAAAGCCATAAGTAAAAACATATGTATATATATATACTGGCTGCATATTCCACCCCTGTCTTAGACGAATCAGACAGTGCTACCGGGTACAGGGAACCTACAGTTCAACTGGGAAACCGAATCATGAAAGCGTGATGGCGTACTTCATATTACACCGCAAGCTGTGCCAGAGGTGAAGGTCGGGTTACGGGTCTGTAAAAATCCTCGCGGAGACAGGAATTCGAACTGGGGACCTTTCGTTCCTCAGTTAGACACCTTAATCACTGAGCCACCGGATCGCAGCAGATAGACGTCGGTGGCACAAACTCAAAAGATTTTACCCATAATAAATCGCCCCACGCGACCAAAGAAGTTTTCACTTCAAAAACTAAAAATCTAACTTAGTCTACAACCCGAAGGTTGGTCGAATCTTCCTGAAGGAGATGTACCAAGAGGCAAGAAGCCTAATTCCTTTCTTCAGGGGCCTGCAGTTTAATGTTGAATAAGATACCCGGGCCAGGTAGGCGCTCACGATGAAGGCGGTGTGGCGGGCGCGTTATCGTGGTGAAGCGTCCAGCTGTCATTGATATTCCTTCGCTTGCGCGCGACGAATAATTTCAGTCTTCTCTGGACTGTCACTCCAGGCGGAACAAACTCATAGTAGACGATCCCCTTCATAGAAGGCGATGAGCATGGTCTTCGTTCTCGATTTTCTCATCCGCGCTTTCTTGGAACGAGGTGAGTTTGAGGTGTCCCACTCAGAGCTTTGACGTTTTGTCTCTGGGTCGTTGAATCATTTCGAACGTTTCTGAAGGAGACTTGCCGAACCGGAAGCAGAACTTGATCGCTTACCATAGCTCTAACGATTTTTCCATTCCACCGTGTCACGCACTACCGCACAGAGGTTCCCGTCAAGGAGAATCCTACCACTCCGAAAGCTTGGAGGCAACTGAACTCCATTGCGTTGTGAAGCTAACACCCCCCACCACCGCCGCTGGCAAGTGGAGCGCGCCGCGAGGTAGGCTCGCGTGAGAATAAAATAGTCTCACTACTTTTGAATCCTACCTTGTATTAAAGTAATTATTTCGTTAGATACAGTTTGCTTTCCATGTATCAAGATTAATAAAGTCAATATGTTCTTTTTGAATATATTATGCTTGACTTGTATTAATGTGAAGGACCACCTTGGTAGAGAACCTCAACGACAGTCATTTATTTAGTTATTAATTAATAAAGCTGTTTAACAAAGAAGTTAATCCCGAGGCATACGGGGTGGGACACTATAGAATTACTTCTTAGCTGCGAAATGGCAATCTTATTTTATTTTGTCATTTTGGTGGAATGTTAACCTTTTTTCCACCCACACGTTAATTTCTATGTAATAAATAAATTAGATTTTTCAATTTCAACTGATTTTTTTAGGTCTAATAATTCCATCAATAGAAGAGACTACTGTGGTCAAAGCTTATTTGAGTCGTCGTGAGGATAAAACAGAAAATACAATTCAAGATTTGTATAGGCAGCGAGAGACGTTATAAGATACGTAAGAACTTTTTTGCAACTGTATCGACCTTAGGATGTAACACTGCTGTGTGCGAATCTACCTTTTCCACTTTGAGTGCAATCAATAGGACTCAGGGGCTGTCAATGGGTCGTGAAAGAATGGTAGGCATGGTATTTCTGGCCTTTGAAAAGAAAAGAACCAGGTTATTTGATCTGAATGAAGTCCTTAGCATTTTTAACAATATGGTCTATCGAAGAATTCTGCTGTTTTAGGAAAGGACTTATTATTATTATATTAAATGTAATATGTTTGAAGATATAATATAAACCTGAATAAACGAATGTTTTGCTCTTATCTACCTACCACCCTCTTCCGACAATTATTTAAGTACTACCTCACACACTCGCAAGCACGACCTGATCAGATCAAGTAAAATATTAACTTCTGCCCTACCTTAAATTTAACTCTATGACCCAGGCTACGCTGGAAAGTTTTCAGAATTTCAACACAAAGATGTTGCAGCGTTGTCTGGTCTTCTCCATTTTACAAACTGACACAAAACTTAGAAATTATTTTATTAGATCTAGTGGGTCTGTGAGATGTTCTCAAAAGCCACCAATAACCTTTCGGTTTCTTCTACATCTACATCTACATATATACTCTGCAATTCACAAAATTGTGGGTGGCAGAGGGTGCTCAGCACCAAAGCTAATCTCTTTGCTGTGCATTCCAATCCCTAATGGTACGAGGGAAAAAAGAATTCATATAAGAATCAGTCCGGCACCTTATTTCTCTAATTTTATCTTTCCTGTCCTTCCGACTCAAATAGGTTGGTGGAAGAAGAATTTCACTACACTCATGAGTGAAAGTTGGAGTACGCATGCTTTCCAATAAGTTTAAACGAAACGTGCGTCGTCTATCTACCAGAGACTCCCAACCTAATCTACTAATCAGTTCTGTGACGCTTTCATAAGGACTGTGGCAAGCGGTCACGAATCGAGCGGCTCTTCTCTGTACTTTCTCTATACTTTCGATCAATCCCTTACGAAACGGGTCCCAAATGGCACAACAATAATCCAAATGTGGACGCACAAGAGATTTGTACGCTATCTCCTTTGTTTGTTCTTCCTGTATATTGTTATAAACGAAAAGATTTGGTCAAGTGACATAAATCCGTATAGTAAAATTTCTCTGAGAAATTTCTTTTGAAATCTTTTAGAAGGTGGAAATTCCTGCTTTTTAACGAATATTTTAATTCATAGTGCGTTCGACAATAAGTTATTTTTTAAAAACAATTTTCCTCTCGTCGACGCCAAGGTCATTTTATGTCAGAGGGTGTTAGGAGATAGAACCGGGAAAGATTTCGACCATGGCCTTTCGAAGGAAATACTCCGGCATGCACCTGATTCCATTTAGGGAAACCATGAATAACCGAAATCTGGATGGCCGGAGGTGTTTGAATCCGCAACCTCCCGAATGTAAGGAAAGAGCGTTATCTCTCACCCATCGGGTTTGACAGGCAATAAGTAATGCATGGCACAAAACTACGAAAAGTTGTCGTTTGTATTTAAAGAAATGGAGGATACAAAAATATTCTTACTTACATTCTTTGAGCTTCAAATTCTGAAACCACTAATGCACATTGAGACGGATTTACTTTTCTTAGTTATTATATCATTATTGAAACTCTTACATTTATTATTAATGTTATAATCTTGAATGTGTGACATCAATAAGGAGATTTAGATACCGCTAGTATCATCCTTTCTTCTAGTCGTTTATACACTTATGTTCCGGATTTTTTTTTTTTTTTTTTTTTTTTTTTTTTTTTTTTTTTTTTTTTTTTTTTTTGTGGCGAAGGGATCAATTTGTATTGTCTAAATACATTTTAGAAAGACAGAAATGAAACGATAAAAAAATCTACCACCTCTACACCAATCAATATAAGCTTACATTCCAAACATATTAGGGTGAAAAAATCAAGGAGTTACTTTCAGATCCATTGAGGGAACAAAAGTATAATTAATTTATGTTTCTCAACTTATGTCATCGTTTGCGTTATTTCGTAAAAGACCTTTCTACTTGCGCTTAATTTTTGTATTTATTTGTCATACACTTTTCTATAATGCTGCAGCGCTAGAGTGTGTGCGACATTACAATAGTTTAGCGACCTTCGATTAAAGTGTATCTGTGGGTATGTATCGGTAGTCGACATATCGAGAGGCGCATCTTTCAGCTAGCCTTGCTGTACGACAGTCACGTTTTGTTTCTCGCAGCAGTAACGCGGGAATTTATGATGGTGGCTCTGTGTTTAAGTGGTGTGCGATGAAGATTTCCCGGGTCCATTTGGATACGCAATTCGCGCTTCCGCGTCGGGAAAGAAATATTCTCTTTCTGCGTCCGCTAAGTCAGACAAGCCAGGTGACATAAAACTGTTTAAATACGTCCTTGGAGAGTATTTAATGTGTGATAGCCGATTGGTAATTTTTGAGCTACTCACTGAACAGACTTTCTCTAAATTAAACTTCTCACTCGGAAAACCTTGCAATCTCCGGATAAATACTATTCAATTTCGGTTGGTGATCGGCGTATTAATGTTCATTCAAAACTGTTAGAATAAAAGTGTACATCTTCATACATTAACTGTGTGTGTATTTTATATTGCAATACCCTGTGAAATTGTGTATACTTAAACTTTACAGAGGGTTGAAATTGCACGCAAGTACGTATACCATCCAACCGTGGCGACCGCATTAATATATAATAATTTACGAAGTCTCGATACATCCATTAGGTTGGTCGAAATACAACATAGCATTTACTATCAATTAATCTCCTGTAAAACAGTTGTTTTACAAGTGCAACCTGGTTCCTTCAAACTTTACAATAATTCTTCCCAGTGTATGTTAGCGAATTGTTTTAGCATTCGTCATAAAGATAATTTTTTGTGAAAATTGCAACAACAAGAGGAGAAGACATTTGATTATTAAGAAATTTATTTTACAGGTTAGGGGCGTGACAATATACAAATCATTAGAATTACAGAACTGTACATGCACTTTGACCGTGAGAATTAAGTACGGTGTCAAGACGTCGTGGTAAGGAATTAAAGAATGCGTGGAAATGGTGCTGAGCAATAAACTACTACGTGATTTGTAGGCGTGTCCACAAATCATTTATAGTGTTTGGAGGAGGACCAGATGCAACAAGTTGCCGATCTACCATATCCAAGAAATGTTTGATGGATAACATGTCAAACGAAAGTGCAGGCCAGGGAAGAAGTGGTGCCCGTCGTTCATTGAAGAAGGCTTCCACATTTCTCGCCACATGTGGCTGGTTATTGTCCTGCTGAAATTTAGCATGCAGAGCTATCTTCATGAGGGGATTGCCTTGAACTATGAAACCTCATAGATGTAGCAGTTTTCCTCAACACATAGGAGGCGAGATCGCATATTACAGCCAACGGCACCCCAGACGATCATACTTGGCGTTTGTTTGCTATGCCACTCAACAATGTAGTCAGTTCGATTGCGTTCATCACGATAGCGTCTAACTCGTACGCGGCCAAGTTAAAGCGGGACTCATCAAAAAATACGCGGCACGCCATGACAGCGTTCACGTGCCCATCGTAGTCTAAGGCGTTAAAGTTTTATACTTTCTGGACAATGGAAGCCGATGCAATGGCATTCATGCCACTATCGGAAAGGTCACCGTATATCATCACTATTTTGGGAATTATAGAAATATTCGGTCGTCGAGCTATTGGCAATCGGTGATCATCGACATGCTGAGTGCGCTCGAGTATTGACCAGCCAGGAATCTGCTCGCTTGCAGTTAGCACCTCATTGTTCAGAGTGCAGTGCCCTTCGTAACTGTAGGTCAACAGAGGTGGCTTGGGAAGCACAAGTTATCAAAGAGTGGTCTTTTACTGTCGGACAGTCGTTGAGCAAACTTCGATAGCCACCTATTAGGAACCTGCCACCCTCCCATGCACCTCCCATCCGGGGCGACCAGCTGCCTAACAATATACTATTCCAGTTTGCACTAAGAGATGCACTAGCTACCGTATGAGGACTTAGATAAATTAGCGACAGTTGGAATACACTTTCCGGCAGGTTAACAACTGTATTACTCAGTCTTAGAAACGAATAAACCGGTTCCATTGCAAGCCCCGGCTTCCTTCACGTAGTTTCTAACCTTCGTTCTGTGGCCGTCACTCCACAGCGGTGTCAAGCATTAGCCCAAACAGCCCGACGGTATGGTTCTAGTGGAGCTGCCAGTAGAACAGAAGTGGACACTTCGAGCAAAACTGGAATTCCCTAATGTCAGTTCATCAGCACATACTCATCCACAAGCGTCCACTAGCCTTGGCAAAAAGGCACCCTGACACCATCCCAGTCCTCAGCAGACGGCATGCAGTATTGTCCACACCCGTTGCAGGCTCCAACACTGAGGCAACACTGTGTACGAAGATTTCTGTCGGTTATGGACATCCCGCGCTGTGATCACAATGCGTGGTCCAGTATCCGCTCATTGATGTATCCGACTCCCTTCTATTTACTGGTTCCGCACACGCATCACCATAGTAGCAGCGTACCCTGTATGAGCTGCAATGTCGCGGAACTACAAACCCGTTTCTCAGAGACAAGTCATTCTGCCACCTTTGAACTCAAGTGATGATGTTGCGCCCTTTGCCATCGGCGTTTAGTACCTGCACTTCTTACGCGTTTCCAATGCATTTGACGGCTCTACACCAACTAAGTGTGGTGAAACAGAGACCTTTCAGGTCACACAAAACAGGACGCTACTGTACATAGGTGCACACTTTCTCTCTGCAATCTTAATCACTTACTATAGTACCACTGTTCTACACATTCCCCGATTTTGGAGTGATTCAGACCATTCCTTCTGGGTGTTGCGATTTTCACAAATAGTAATGTAACTGAATTTGCTAGTGAAGTTGACGCTGTTTATTAAAATCGCTGCGACGGCTATAAGACTTGTGAAAAAAGTGGTGACATTTCTCGAAAATCAAGCTTTTTTGTTATTTCAATAATTAATATGATTAAAAAAGTATATTTGTAATTAATTATTTTAACTGTAGAACTGTAAATATCGTCTCCGTGCATTTTTCTTTTTTAGGTGAAGTACAGAGAAATGATGGTTTATTATATTTAGAATCTAGAGTACCTCCTACCAGTAATGCTGTCATGAGGTAATCGTGAACAGAGTGTAGCCTAATCGAAAGACGAGGCATCTCGAGAATTCTACTAATACATACGAATAAAATCTCATAGTAATCAGCATAAGATATAAGAAGGAAAGAAAAGACTAGTGTTTCTTTTTACATATATATATAAAATTAGTTGCCAAGAGATGGTAATATGTACACTGTGACAGTGTGTTCCAATCAATCATAATTCAATAAATTGAAATGGTGGTCCAATTAGGGATTTTATACTATAGTTTACATAAATACAAATAAAGAAATATGTCTGAACATCTCCTGACCGTTTCAAATGTTGTTTACAGAAAAGCTTTACGGTGCATATTATAACTACAGCTGTGTCAGTTTCAAGAGGTTATTGAGACACAATAAATGCACATTTACATAGAAACAAAATTCCAAAGGAAATTAGGATATGAAAGAAAGAGGAAAATACAGTGTTGCTCCTCTGCTCTTTCCTGTACAGCCAATATTTCTTTGATTGCCAGTCAGTTAACAGCATAAATTTTACATTTCATGTGGATGAAATTGTGGGTAAAGGTAGTTAAAAAATAAATAGCAGGACCCTACTATAAATAAAAAATTTCAAAACATGTCACAGTCAGGAATGCTGTGTACGATCAAGATGATGGAGACAGGATCCCCGATTTTCACAGAGCTAAATTTTCAGAACAACCACCACAACTGCAAGAAAAAGCAGTTAGAGGACATTTCAGATTCTACTACCTACAGCCTAGTGGCACGTTAGTCAATAGAAATGCACAGATCTCTGAAAATCCCATTTAACTGACTGGATCCCTAGAATAATAATAATTTGTATAGCCTTTACAAAATATAAATGTAATTTGTAACTAAAAATGGACCTCAGAAGTAATTAATATAATCACTTCAATATCTAGTACATTTTTGCATACAAAATTCCACACCCCCTTGTGACAATAACGACTTTACTGCTTATAATTCTTCAGTAACAATAGATCCTCCCGTTTTAGGCTGATACATTAATCAATTGTGTTATGTCTTCCAATTTATAAGAGTGGCAGCTTATATGTGTCCGTGAGAATTTGGACCATTGCTCCAAAACTCGCTGTTATTTCCTTTAGGGTAGAAATTTTGATATATAATTTGATTCATCGTGGGCTGACCCCGTTAAGTAACCACTCATAAAAGGAAAGCTCATTATTGATGAAACTTACTCAGGATATATGTTGGTAATTACCAGACAACATACCACCTTACAACAAAATGGAAATCTTCTGATCGGCAGTGGTGAGTCTGCAGTCTTCAGGAATACATCGTCACAGTTGGCAAGTACCAAGTTCATTTACCTTATTTGGGCTATAATTCACATACGTGATCAACAGAATGAAGAAAGTAGTATTTGTTTTGGGTCCTTTATATAACAATTTGAAAAGTTAAAATCTGGACTGTAAACTGACAATTTAAACTGATAAAACAACTGTTAAATGTTCAGAATAGTAAAGAAAGATTTCGGGAATTAACGATAAGATTCATTTCCAGAATTACGAGTGGTAGTAGTCTTTTAAAAGTTAAAATTTAAAAGCCTAGGGAGCGCTTAACTATGTGTTGGACGAGCGAACTTTTTTCTTCCTGTTCGCCTTGCACCTCCCGAGAAGGACATATACTTGTGGGTAATCTCTAACCATGTGAGCGATTGCACTATGACTAAAACTCTCAGTAAAAATATGTACATATATACACTTTATTACATTAATTATGTACATCAAGGTCTATGCTAGCTCCTGCTATATCACTCCAGGCTCTTCTCGGCCGGTTAATTATTCTTTATCAGGGTTATGTGAGTGGTAGTGGCATTTAATAATGACTCTCAGTAAGATATGTATATATATACACTTTATTACATTAATTATGTACATCAAGGTCTATCCTAGCTCCTGCTATATCACTCCAGCCAATCCTCCCTTCTTGCTACTCTAATCCCTGCGACTACATTGCTTATAGTGGGTGCGCAGACTTCCGCGGTCGTTGTCAATGTAATCTTTGTTGTCCGGGTTGAACCGCGTCAATTTGTCGAAACCATACCTTTCGGCCATCATTTTGTGGCCTTCTTCAGAGTACTTTCACGGCTGGATCTGCTGCCGCCTATATACGAGGGCTGTCTGAGAAGTTCTCGGCCTCGACCATAAATGGCAGCACTACCCATGTGATTTTTTCCGTGCAAGTTGATGCATGTGCCAGACATGCCTGCAAGAAATCGCAATTCATTCTACGTTGTAGTTTGGTCTGTACAGTTGTTTGATGCAAGCGCGGTGCCGAGTTTTACCAGAGATGGAAAAAATCGAGTATCGTGCAGTTATAAAATTCTTTGTAAAAGAAGGTTTAACGCCATCCGAGATCCAAGGAAGATTTTTAAAAGTGTATGGGGACCCCTCTCCTTCATATTCGACAGTTAAGAAATGGGCTGCTGAGTTCAAACGTTGCCGTAGCAGTGTCGAAGATGAAGAACGTGAAGGACGTCCAAAAAGTGCAACAACAAACTACAAATCACCCAGAAAGAGCGTGATATGGTTTTGGATGATCGACGAATGAAAGTGCGTGAGATTCCTGAGACCGTATGGACATCATAAGAACCTGTGGGATACATTTTGCATGAAGTATTGCATATGAAGAAGCTTTGTGCAAGATGGGTGCCGCATTTGCTCACTGTTGATCAAAAGCGCATCCGCATGAGACATTCTGAACAGTGTTTGGAGCGTTTCAACAAAAATAAAACTGATTTTGTGCGTCGATTCATAACTATGGATGAGACATGGGTTCACCACTACACGGAAAAATCAAAACTGCAGTCAAAGCTGAGGACAGAAGCTGGTTGTTCAGGTCCAAAAACGCCAAGTCGGTTCCAACGGCAGAGATGGTGATGGCATCAGTTTTTGGGATGCTAAAGTTGTTTTGTTCATTGATTACCTTGAAAAGGGTAAAAAAATAACTGGACAGTGCTATTCCGATCTTTTAGACATTCTGGATGAAAAAATTCGTGAGAAAAGGCCCATTTTGAGGAAGAAGAAAATCATCTTTCATCAGGACAATGCACCTGCCCACAAGAGTCTTTCGGCAATGGGAAAATTAAGAGATCTGCACTATGACGTGTTGCAGCATCCACCTTATGCCCCAGATTTGGCTCCCTCCGACTTCTATCTAATCCCAAAACTCAAAAACTTTCTTGCTGGTCAGCGTTTTTATTCAAATGAAGAGGTGATTGCAGCTATAGATAGATATTTTGCAGGCCTTTCAGAAAGCCACTTCTGGGATGGTATAATTAACTTGGAACATCGTTGGACTAAGTGTATCAGTGTTCAGGGAGACTATATTGACCAATAAAAATGATTTTGTAAATATCAAATTGGTTTTATATTTTTAGGCTGAGGCGGTGCTACTACTACTAACAGACAGTAATTATCCACAAGGATACAGTGGGAAGTGTGTGGGAACATGGTTAGCAGTTCAAGCCTTGTTTAAACATTGGTTTATTACAATTATTAATGATAATGCTGAAACTTACAGAAAATGTTACAACTATAATATCAAATACCACCAATCCTGGTCTTGCAAACGAAGATATGAATAATCTTGTTATCACAAAATGATATAATATTATGGACAAAACCTTGGTCTTGCAACTTATACTTTGAATAACCCTTATAATTACAAACAATCCTACTTATACCAAATTATAGAAAATAACCAGACTGGCTCTTAATAATCTACTAGCCAAATACAATTTTATATTTGAGCCAGACCGCTAACGACGAGGTAGCAAGCGACACACTGGTAGTAGTAATTGACAGAGAAAATGACTAATATAATGTCAAATAACACCGGCCTCGATCTTGTAGATTAACGTATGAATAATCCTGTAATCACCGACAATTCCACGTAGATCAATAACAGAAATAACAAGACCGGCTCGTTCTCATCTACCAGCATCTAACACTCTGCCAGTAGGACCAAACACAATTTATGGCTGAGGCAGACCGCTAACGACGAGGCGGAAGGCGACACTTGTGGTTGCAGTTGACGACCACTACCTCCAATACCCTCCTAGGGCGAGAAGGCAGGTTTCAGCTCGAAAAGTACCACCCGGGTCGATCGCCACGGTGTTCCCGAAGCTTCGGCACAGCACTCTCGGTGAAGAGTGTATCGGGGAAATTCCGTCTCTGCAGGTGGTCGAAGCACGGTCGCGAGGGACCCACCAATTCACCAGAAGTATAATC
>JARYHS010008075.1:91858008-92156681 GCA_031002005.1 Vandiemenella viatica
TTAGAGCCATGACACCTTCAAGTAAGACTAGGAATTTCCTCCAGCCTCGTGCTTTCTTCACCTTTTTCATTGTTGTTTTATTGTTTTAAAGAATTTTTCCATTTCATTTCCGAAAAGGCTGGAAAGGTCTTCAGGGTCATCTTCCTGGTCCTCCTCCTTGTTCCTTTTCTTTTGTTGTGTCTTGTGATTTGTTTCCTGTTCGTCCCCTGACAGGGCATCAGCGTATGTGCGGGGATGTTGGTGTCCTTTCGTTGTTTCTGTTTTTCTTTGGTCGTTTGTCCTTGTGTTTTCTTTCTCCTTTTTATTTCTGATTTCTTTGTTGTCTCTTTCTGTTGTTGATTTGTTGTCATTTTTCTTTTCTTCTCGCTTGTTTGTTCTAGGTGGCCGTAGCAGCTTCTGATATTCGGGGCAACCGCGCCATGATGCTGCGTGTTCACCGAGACAGTTGGCGCATTTTGCTTTTTCAGTCCTCGGCAGGGGGCAGTCTTTGGTCAGGTGTCCTTTTGCGCATTTCACGCAGCGGGTTGGTAGTTGGCAGTAGTTGGTAGTATGCCCATGTCTTTGGCATTTTGTGCACTGGGGTGGTCCATCTTGTGATCGGTAGCGTACAATTTGTACCCTCGTGTAGAGGATCGCTCGCTCGTTGTATATGCTGTCGGAGGATTGGCCACTTGGTAGTGTTACCGTGAAAGTTGCTAGGGGAACCAGTTCTCTTGTTTCCTGGTTCCTCTTTTTAAACTGGTGGACCGATTGGACATCATAGCCTTTTGCTTTGAGGTCCTCCTCGATTTCATCGGTTGTGACGGTGGGAGGTAATCCTTTGATTACAACTTTTAGCTTTTCTTCTTGTAGCTGGTGGCTGAAGTGGTTGATGTTTTTTCTTGAAGAAGTTCAGATGGCTGTGTGGTCTTCTCTTGTTTCAACGAAGTACTTCATGCAGTCTCCTCGGAAGACTGCTTTCAGTTCTCCAGTTATCAGGCTTTTTAGTTTCTTGTTCATTGTAGTATGGTTTCTGTTTCGTAGACAACGATTGGTGGGAAGTGTTGTTTTGGTGTAGTCTTTTCTTTCTCTTTGGAGTTTTCGCTGTTGTTTGTTGGTTGGCTTTCTGGGTTTCATTTTCGTCAGCTTTGTCTGCTTTCTCTTCTTCTGCGAGCAGGTGGTAGCGGTTTTCAGTTGTTATGCTGAAGGGTTCTTGGATTGGTATACACGTTTTGGTGTGTTTTTCCTCTTATTTCTCGACTTCTGGAAATGGAACGCCATTTCGTTGCTTGTTGAGGGTTTTTTGGTCGTGTTGTCCCTTGATTGTTGAAGTTCTCTGCTGTGGTTCTTCAGGCTCGTCGGAGTCCGATGTCGTGGTCGTTTCCTCAGCCTCATCTGCGTCGCTTGAGCTGTTTGACAGTGGAACGTCATTGTCACTGAAGCAGCGGCGTTGGCCGTAGTCAGTTGGTCCGTTGGATCGTCTCATGGTGCATATGGCTGGTCCAAGACAAGCGTTGACTGCTGGAGAGGGGGGGGGAGGGGTGCTGCTCTGTATCCTTGTTATCACCGCAAGGTTGCTGTCGTGGGCTGGTGATGGCGACGCGCAGCGGGCCTCATATGGAGCTCGCGCGCATGCTTGTCCGCCGGTCTGTGTTGTTGTGGAGGCTGGTTGGAGCTAGGTTCATGACGGCTCTTAGCAGTTTTCGGGCGAAGTGCAGCCCGAAGTGTCTTCTTGACGTCACAGCCAGAAAAGCAAGCCGCGTGCCCTCTGCCACAGTTGCAGCAGCTTGCCTCCTCTCTGGCTGTGGCGCAGTCGGCCAAGTTGTGGTCAGACCCACATCTGACACACCTACGCCGTTGGGTGCAGTCGCTCGCATGGTGGCTGTGGTTCTGACAG
The DNA here is from genome assembly GCA_031002005.1 of Vandiemenella viatica. Lineage (NCBI taxonomy): Eukaryota > Metazoa > Arthropoda > Insecta > Orthoptera > Morabidae > Vandiemenella > Vandiemenella viatica. Next base: position 91,859,885 of record JARYHS010008075.1, read on the forward strand.
TTAAAACACTGCCGGAGCTCGGGTGGTGAGGGCTTCTTCTTGGTCACCCTCTTGACCCGCTCTCTCGGAAGTGTCCCAGCTGCCACTGGCGGCGACTGTTGTGGGCTGGGCTGCTCCGCGGCGCAGCTAATGCCCATGTCTTCTAAGAGAGGTTGGCCTTCAGCAGGTCTGAAGGGCAGGAAGCTAGCATTTTGATGCCTCCCGCAGCCGGCCAACAGAACAGTGGCAGTTCTGTGTCCAGCAGAAGCTGGACATACGGGCTGCCCCAATTTCCCGTGCAAGGCACCATCACTGGTTGCACAGGCCCCTCCTCTATGGCTGCAGCATGTGCCCCCTCCTCTGGGGCAGGCGAGTCCGGTGCTGCTGCGAGGCTTCCCCATGTTTCGTCTCGCAGAGGGGAGCTGGGCGGATCAGGAACTTTGAAGACTGGTTCTTCAGTGTGTAGTTCCTGGCTTCCAGTGCTGGGCAGTTTTTCAACTGGAGAGGCGGGGCTTTTTTTCCCCACTACCTGCCAGTCTTCAACTGCTGGTGGTTGCTGTTTTCTGCGATGTCTCTTGCTCCTTCCGTTTAATTTGCGGAAAATTTCTTGGCGCAGAAGTCCTCATGGAAGGCAAGCGGGCAGGTTGCGAGGGCTTCTGGGCGCGTGAGGCCTCTTGAGGCCGAATCATCGTGGATGAGCTTCACTTCTTCTTGCGAGGATGCGTAGTTTAGGGCCGTGTTGACATGGCAGTACTGGTCTGGTAAGGACCAGCCATACCTTAGCCCATCATGGATCACCCACAGTGTCCAAGACATGAAGTTTCCCTTGGACGCAGTAGCAACGAATTGCTTCATTGTGGGCTTCGTTGATTTGAGTTCGAAGATATGAACGAACCCATCTTCATCGCGGCGTGCTTCAAGGTAGATGTCGTTTGCTTGTGTGTCTTCCGCTCCCGAGAAGTCGACATCACTAGCAGCAGCCATCTCAGTCAGCGGGCGACTCTTCGTAGGTGGCTTACTATGAGGGCCGGACAGCGCCGGGGTCAGCAGCTCGTAGATGGCTCTAGTCAGTGTCGCAGTCGAGTAAGTCTGAATGTCTGGACTGACCGTCAGCAGCAGCAGCAGCAGCGTCATCTGGCGTGGATTACTCCACAGTGGTGTTGCAGTTCCAGGGAGGCCCCTTCTACTGTTGTCCTGTTGTCGGTTTTTTGAACTAACTTCTGACTTAATCTTTGATGTTGATGGTGATGTCTGGTTGGGCAAAGCCCGTCTGCCTTCCAATAGCCAGGGTTTGAAAAAATATCTAAGTCTAATATCTAAGTCTAATATCTAAGTCTACTGTTTTTGGGTTTTTTAAAGTTTTTTTGATTTTTTTGATCTAAGACTAAGAGGGGATGGCTATATACATTGACGTATTTACAAGGGGTACCTAAATCTATTCATTTAAACCTACCTAAGTTAAGGGAGGGTTTTTTATTTGAGGTGGCCTACTTAAAACTATTGGTGGGTATATGTTATGTACAGGACCTAACTTTTAAGTTGTGGGACCTATTTACAGTTAATGGTGGTCTTGGGGTTTTGGAGGAATAATTTAAAAAGTTCTAAACTGCCTCGTCAAGGTCAGCTTGGGTCGCTTGACCTGGCGCATTTCCTCTGACTCGTCTCCTATATCAGAAATCAAATTAAATTTTGAAACTGAACATTTCTGGAAGAATAATTCTGATTTGGCCTTTATTGTCTCTCCAAGGGTTGGAAAACAGAGAGCTCTCCTGATTTCCCGGTTGTTGACGAACCTCGGAGCATCTGAGATGATGCGCAGCGCTGTTTTCCAGTGCTTGCAATTTCTTTACATGACAGTTGGCCGCCATGCTCCATATTTCCGAGCCGTACAGGAACGTAGGCTGGATGATCGCACGGTAAAGGAGGAGTTTTGTCTCCGTGGATAGACCGTCACCTCTCAGCAGGGGGTAGAGGCCGGCTAATTTCGCTCTTGATCTGTTTTTAACGTCTGCTACGTGTTTACCCCACGTGAGCCTTCTGTCTAGTCGCAGCCCCAAGTATTTTACTTGGTCCACCCAGTCCAGTTCCAGATCCCTAATATGCAACTTAATGTCTGGAATTTTTATCCTTGTGGAAAAGATAATTGGCTGGCATTTCGTCTCATTTATTTTGATACGCCACAGGTTGCACCATTGCGTCATCTTGTCTTCTTTGGACTTTTTCGATGGCGTATTTCAAGTTCCTGTTACTTGTATAAATGTTTGTATCGTCGGCATATAGAGATACGTGGCTTTCCGTTGTGTGTGGTCCGTCGTTTGCGTAAATAAGAAATAGTGGCGGCCCAATCCTGCTTCCCTGAGGCACGCCAGCTTCTATGTCCTTGAGACTACTATTTGCATTGTCATGGCATACTTAGAATTTCCTGTTGGTTAGGTAGGAATGCAGTAGATGTATTAAATTGTCTGGCACATTGTACTTGTGTAGCTTGAAGAGTAGGCCTTCGTGCAATACTCGGTCAAATGCTTTCTCTATGTCTATGAATATCGCAGCAGTACCACTACCTGCCTGCTTTTCTTTGCAGATATGCTCCACAAACCTAGTACATTGTTGCACTGTGCTGTGCTCTTTTCTGAACCCGAATTGCTGTACTATTATAATGTTGTTGCTGTCCAGAAATTTGTTAAGTCTATCCAACATCACTCCTTCCAGCATTTTGCCCAGTATAGGTAAAAGCGAGATGGGCCTATAGCTTTCTGGCATAGTCCTATTTTTGTTAGCTTTCGGTATCGCTATCACTTTGGCTACTTTCCAGGCCTTTTGAAAGTAGCCAGGTTCAGACAGGCGTTGAATGTCGATGTTATATATGTAATGGCTTGTGGAGGCAGATTTTTGACTTGGAGGGCGGAAATCTTGTCATACCCCGCTGCCTTTTTGGATTTAAGGCCTCGTATGATTGATTCCACCTCCTCGTCATTTGTTTTTTGCACAAAGTTCTGCGGTCGGATGTGGATCAAGCGGTTTACTACACTCAGAACATGTTCTTTGTGAGATTCGCTTACATCGTCAGCTATTTCGTTCGGTTTGAAATGAGTTTCTAGCGTGTCCGCAAGGAGTTGAGCCTTCTCTGCCGGGTCGTACACTAGTCCCTGCGGTCCACGTAGAAGCCGAATTGGTTCGGCTGTCTTGCTGACTGACTTCGCAAGTGCCCATATCTTTCTGTTGTTATTTTGTACTGCTGCGAGTTTCCTTTGCCAGTCTTAATGCCTATGTAGTTTCAGATTCTCCCTGATTTCATCTACTAGGTGGTTGACCATCCTTCTGTCAGCCGGGTCGCGCCATCGCTGCCACCTCTTGCGAATCCTGTTTTTGAGTTGGATAAGGCTTTTTATGTGATCTGGGATTGATGGTTTTCCACATATCATAACTGTTTTACTTGTTGCATGCTTTGTACATTCTTGAATGACTGTGGTTAGTTTGGATACCGCTCTGTCGATTTCAGCAGTTGAGTCTAGAGCATGTAGTTCCGCAAGGTGCAGCGTGACATCTTCCTTATAATGGTCCCAATTGGTCTGGAATTTATTGTAGGTACTAGGACGATGCGGTTCTAGTAGTCTGACTGACAGAAGAATCGGATTGTGATCGGAACTAAGCTCGCATTGGGTTGATACTTCCCTCTGCCATCTTAGTCCTTTCACAACGAATACATCCAGGACGTCCGGTTGACGCCCTGCCGCACTCGGGAAGTGGGTTGGTACGTCGGGCGCCAGCACTTCGACATTTCTGCCGGCGCGTGTAGCACCCTAAGTAGCCCCCTTCCATTCCGATTGGTAAGTCTACTATGCCAGATCTGGCTCTTGGCATTCAAGTCACCACCTAGTATTACTGTTTCATTCCTACCTAACAATGCTTGCAAGTTTTCCTCCTTGAGTTCCTTGTGTGGTGGATTATAGACTGCGACTAGATGCAAAGGTACCCCGTTTACTAATAATTCGACGGCCGTGTGCTCCAGGTCACCTGTCTGTGCGTCAGGCAGGTCTCTGTGGACCAGCCTGTTTTTGATCAGGACAGCAGTGCCGCCTCCTCGAGTCTGTCGGTCAGTACGAGTCACAATGTAATTTCTCATCCTGAAGTCATTTCCCGGTTTGAGATGGGTTTCCCCTATTAGTGCAATGTCAATGTCTTTTTCGTTGAGGTAATTTAGTAGTTCTAATTGCTTGTTAGAAATGCCATTGGCATTCCATGCTAGTATATTTAATGTCGATTTAGTCTGTCTCGCCATCGCTGAAGAATTCGCTGGCGGCTTGTACTAGGATGAGTCCCTTGGCTAACATACTGTCGGCCTCTCGAAATTTGGTGAGCACAGTTTTCACCGTGCTTATCATCTTTCGAAGGTCAAATTCCTTTAGAAAAGAGACTATCTCAGCAAAGTCGGAGCCGAATCCTCCAGCTTTGGTTTGTCTGTCTGGCTTGCTTTGGTCCTGGTTGCGGTCAGTCTTGTCCTGCGTTTCGTTATTGTCGGTCTGATTTTTGTCTATCTGGTTGGTCCATGCGTTTGTCTTGGGCGGGAGGGAGGGGAACTGCTGGCTGTCAGAGACGTTCGGAGTCTCGGTTTGGTTTGCCTTCTCCTTCTACTGCTTTTGTTGCTGGAGCCTGGCATTCCTAGCTTGCACGATTTTCTTGTACTGGGGGCAACCACGATAGCTCGCGGGATGCTGGCCCAGACAATTTGAACACTTGGGTGTTCATCTTTTGTTTTGGTACACGTCTTTGTTAGATGTTCCCCGGAGCACTTGACGCAGCGTGGATTTATCCTACAGTTTTTCTGCCCATGACCAAATCTTTGACACCGGTGAGAGGGCCCCTCTGGTGTCTTGTAAACCTCTACCTTGACACTTAAATATTGTAATTTATCTAGGTCATAGATCGTTCTTCCTTCGTCTGTGTTGTCCAGTGTTACCAAGTAAAGTGGCATGTGGACCCTCGCATTTGTCTCTTTGTCGGATCTGGTTAGCTGTGAAACGCTCTTTGCTGGGTAGTGCAGTCTTACCAGCTCGTCACGCATTTCTGCTACGTCCATGTCGATAGGTAGTTGCCTCATTACTACCTTAAGCGGTTTTGTTTGGTCATTGGCGTCATAAGTGTGAAACTGGGCATTCCTCTGTTTAAAGTAACTCATTAGAGCGGCGTAGTCAATGTGGTTGTACACCTGGTATTTAATACTAGAGGTTTCATAAGCCAGGTGTAGTGGTCCCGTTAGTTTTTTCCGCAGTTCTTCGGCTACTTTGAAGTATCCTGCAGTTTCATACACAATGATCGGGGGTACCCTTGGTTCACGCGGTTGTTGGGGCCTTTCACTGTCATGTCCCGTGTCTGGTGCAGCATCGTTAAGGTCCTGCAGGGGCTCAAAACGATTCCCCGTGGGCACGTTCGGCACGGGAGCTATCTCCTCAGCTTCCATGTCGAGCGAACCCACATCTCCAGAGCACTGGCGCTTTGAGGCGGGAGGCTGGGGCTATTGGGAGGACATGGCCTCGGAAGCCCTTGCGGACTCCGTGGCGGTCTGGGGTGCTGAAAAATTTGTTTAAATTTCTTTCTAAACTATCCTACACCTAACCTGACTCACTAATGACAGGCGGTGTTGCACTGGCCCTTAGTTGTCACCGTTTGGTATCCAGGACAGTGCAACCCTAAACCTCTCACTCGGGGGTTCCACCCAGGGGGTGGGCCGTGGAGTGGTAATTCCCTCACATTTCCTCGGAAAAATCCCTACCACTGTGGCTAATTCACAGTATCTGACTATCAGAAAGGCAGACGAGAATTTGCTTTTTTGGACGAGGACGACATTTGCTTTGCGAGGGCCAACAGTTGTTGGCTGTGTTCAGCTGCTCCGACCGTCTTCTAATCTTCTGCTGGTCTGGATCGCTCCACACGATGCGCTCTCCGCCGCAGCACGGCGGCGAGTGACGTCTGGCTCTGCGCGCTGCCCACTTATAGCCGGGCGGCCCGGGAGCACTCTGGCGGCGGCGCTGGAACTACTGGCTGGGCGGCGTAGTCGCTGACGATGCTACCGCTGCGACTGCTGTGAGGTGTGGTGGACTGACCGTCGGAGGTGCCGCACCTCCTTATATAGGCCAACTGCATAGGCTAGTTTCCATGGCTCGCTAAGACATAGCCCACTATCACAGTTGTAGGTATCAGCCAATCGCATTTCAATCGCTTCTTTGACTATGGAATCCAAAAGTATGAGGTCCTAGCCAATATCGTAACGTTGTTAAAGTCACCCTGTGGCCATGGTTGTACACATGCTCGGCGATCGCTGACTTGCTATACTGTCTTGGCTCTTGATTACATAATTGGTGCCCGTGTTGGTCATTTGAGTTGGTCGGCGGATGATTTTGAAGTGGCTTGATGACCATCTCTGATGTCCTTCCGGTCTTCCCATTCGTTGGAAGTGACTGGGTTGGTGCTGGCGTTGACGACTTCTGATGGCTTCTTGAAGCTTTCTTCTTATGGGGCATCCCCCATAACTGGCGGCGTGGTCAGAACCACAGTTTGCACACGTCGGCGTTGCGTCACGCGGACGTGTGCAAACCTAGTTGTTATGGCTCTCTCCGCAGCGAACGCAGCGCACTTGCTTAAGACACTCAGAAGCATGATGCCCGAAGCCTTGACAGCGGAAGCATTGATGTAACGTTGCCATCGGTCTCCGCTTCTGTTACCTGTTGATGGAATTCAGTATACTCCTTTTCATGACTTGGTTGTTGGCCAGGGCTCCTGTCTGGTGAAGGGCGTGAGGAGGAATTGTCATCTTGGAGTGTTCCCTCATCCAAGTTGCTGGAGTCTCTTGGAGCTGCTTCCTTTTGTTGAATACCCGTTGTTGAATACCGGGTGTTTTCTTGGAAGTCCATGTTGTATCTTAGGTTCCTAGTTTCTAGGAATTTTTTGTTTCGTTCGAGGTCCTCTTAGCTCATACAGGTGACCAGCAGCTTGTTTGGCAATGAGCATGTATGCGCCAATGAGGACTCATTCTGAAGGCTTCTCCTGACGGAGGACGATCTTGGTGATGTCTGCTGCTTTCCTGGTGCACAAAGTCCCCACGGTTTGAAGTCAACGATGCCTATTGCTCCTTCGTTTCCTCTATATTGTTGCTTGGGCTTTGGGGACTGTGGAGTGTTGGAAGGAGGTCTGCAAAGTACTCCCCCTCTTGAAGTTCTTGGAGAGGACGAGTGGTAGTTTAACATGGTGAGACCAGTCTTTCTTTTTTTGAGATGTTGGGCTTGGCGTTTTGTGCTTTATCCGAGAGAGTTTGCTTGAGTTTCTTGAAGCTCTTGCTAGGGATATCCCACGCAAACAGCATTTCCCCGGCTTTAACTCGGAGCTGCACTTGTAGCGGAGAATGGTCGGCGTAATAGAAATTCTCGAACTTCCTCGGTGTGAAGGGTTTGAATTTGTACTTATTTCCTGCGCTCTCGCAGTACAAATAAATGACGTTCTCCTCTTTCTTGAAATCGTCGTGGTCGATGAGAGCGGCTTTTGGTGACTACCATGATATCCACGATGACTCGTGTGCTCCAGACACCTCCGACCAGAAATCCTCTTGACGATTCGAAGCAGAAGTGTCGTACTGTGCGGGACTCTCACCGGTGTTGACTTCTGCCGAATGCCGTGGCGTACTTGCTACCGGAGTCGTGGATTGCTTCAGCGATGCAACCTCTTGAAACGATATCGAAGGGCCTGACTGCGGCGATACAGGACGCTGCTTCCGTACCATACTTGATGCAGCTGGCGAGCGACAATGAGGTTCCGAAGTTAGTAGTATTAATGACGCTCCCTTGTTTTCTTGGCTGAGAGTAAATGTGAAGCCATCGCCGCTGCTCATGTATTTTCCCGAACAAGAATAACCCTGAAAACACGGGACGCAAGACACGGTCGGACCGGCCACGATGGATGAGAGCGAGGCACGCATGTTCAGCAACCACCACAAACGGCCGAATATTAACTGGGCCCGCAACGAACAACTGTAGCCGCGCCCACTCACAGCCAGCCGCCGGGTGCGGGCGTCGGAGAGAGCCGTTGGCCAATATAAGGAGGTGCGGCAACTGGGCTGTCTCTGCCCTTCCCGTTGATCTTAGCATAATGCTTCACTGAGGACCTATACTGGACAGCGGTCAAGGAGTACATGCCATGGACACCAATAGAACCAGCAACAACGAAATCAGAGGGCAGCACAGAGCAAACTGTCGGGGAACGCGGTGACGGATTCGTCGACTGCAGCGACGATATGACGCTGCCGCATATCGCTCGCGGCCCTGTGCAGCAACTGGTCGTCACCTCATCAGCGGGGCCTTAACCATTAAGTTATGGGAGATCACGGAGCTGGCCATCTTCACCTGGCCAGCGGCTGAGGGCCTACTGGTCAACTGCTCGTGCCCGACTGACCGAGAGACCGTCACAGCTCATCTCGACGAGCAAGGTCCCAACTATACGTTCAGACAGGTGGGCCAGCCACGCCGCCTGGTGGTCCGTGGGCTGCCCGAAACGACAACTGCGGAGGAGGTCGCCAAGGGCTTCAAGGAGCACGGGATCACTGTGAGGGACGTCGGTCCCATGGTGAAACCGGGTACCGAGTAGCGGCTCCCTCTCGTCGCATTCACCGCAGACCCTCCTGCCACGACAGCCCTTCAAGTAAAGGCGCTACTCGGCCGAGAAGTCAGGATCGAACCCAAGAAGCGTCCGCCAGCTGCACTGCAACAATGCTACCGTTGCCAACGGTTCTATCTTAGATCCAAGGACTGCAGTGCAGCAGAACGTTGCGTTCGTTGTGGGAACGAACATAACGTTAAATTATGCAGCCACTCACGAGACGCGACACCAACATGCGCCAACTGCGGACTTGCGCACTCAGCAGCATTCGCGGGTTGCGTAGCCAGACGCAATCTACGAAAATCGTTGGCAAAGAAGACGCGGCTCAATATGAAGCCCGCAACCGCACCGGGGGCAAGAGTGCCCAGCCGCCAGCCAGACTACAAAAGCGCGCGCAGCAGCCTCCCCACCACCGCGCCCGGGAAGCCTCGCCTGCCGTCCAAAGAGTGACCAGCAGCGGTCGCGCGGCTGCAGGCCGCAGCGGATTCCCGCCGCAACGCCGCGGCGCACACCATGTGACAGGAGGGCCAGCGGCCGTCCTGAAAAAACTTCTCAGAGCTGTGTCGTACTTGACACAGATGGTGGCCACCCTCAAGCCGTTGTAGACACGGACAGCGAAGCGACTCCCGCCCCCCCCCCCCTACCCTCAGCCGGCTCGACCTTCGCCAAAATATACAGCCAAATCCATTGTTCAACATAGTAAGCAAAAGGACGTAGTGGCAGGGAATGCCCAAAGCGTCCAGTGTCGCCACGGCCCGCCGTGGTGGCACAAACTTCCAGTCGACGACGACGATGGGCTGTCTCAGTATCCAACGGTCAGTCGACCTGTGCAGATGTCTCGACACCTGACGAAGACGACGAAGATAGTCGTCGAAATATCGTGTTTTCAAAATACCATCCGGAGGTACACCCGTGAAGACTTCATTTAGAGTAGATAAATACTTTGTAAATGGCACTATCGATAACAGAGAAGGGAAGAGATAATTTGGTAATGAAACAAACAATAGAGTGGGAGGAAATGATTATATACCAAATGTGCCTTCACCAGAGCCAATTCAAAATGGCACATAGACTTCAAAAAGAAGATGCATATGGTGATGTAGAAGCTTAAGGAAAGTCAAAAGATAAAAGAAAATCTCACGAATGCACAGGACCGACGTAGGAAAGAAAATCAAGAAATGAAAGAAGACAATAAAAGGTCTCTAGGAGAAACAAAAGAGAAACAGCAGAAGAAATAAAGGAAGATAGCAAAAACGTTGAGATATAAAGAAGGAAAGAAAATCAAGATATAAAAGAAGACATTAGAAAAAGTAAACAGAACACAGAAGAAATGAAACAGGAAATTACAGAAAGAATTACGCTGATTGAACGGAAAACAGAAGATATAAGTAGATGATAGGTATCTCGTTTTAAAAAGAAATAACGAGTCGAAGAATATTCAGATTTTTTTTCTTTTTCTTTGAGACATCAGACTCCAGAAATACTAAGTGCAAACGAAAACAGATGCTCCAGTGATTATAACGTTCAAACAACTACCGCTCACAATACTTTGAAGAACTAAAACTTGTGTCTGCCGATTGCTTCTAAAGGTTTTACAGAACATTCTAGAATATTTCAAAGACTTCCGACAGAGGTTTCTGGAATTCCAACAATACTTAAACAATTAACTTCATTTGTATTTGTTGTTTAATAATACGCCATTACAACTGTTGGATATTGTTTTTATTTTCCGGACGCGTTTCACCTCTCGTCGAGGTATCTTCAGCGTACAGTTTTGCTGTAATATGTGATTTGTTATTGACTTTTAAATAGAATGATTTTTAGATTTACCAAAATTATTCTTATATAGGAAGCATAATATTACCTATATTCATTTATTTTTTATTTTTTGCTGTCGTCAATCTTTAGACTGGTTTGATGCAATCCTCCATCCCTTCCTATCCTGTGCTAACCTCTTCGTTTCTACATACCCCTTACAACCCACGTCCTCATATATCTGCTTCATATATTGTAATCTCTGTCTACCTTTACAGTTTTTACCTTCGACTGTTCCCTCCACTAACAAATTAACCAATCCAGCATGTCTCAAAATATGACCTAAAAGCCTGTCTCTTCTTTCTGTAAGCTTCTTCCACAAACTTCTTTTCTCACCCATCATTTCCAAAACTCGTTCATTTCTTACTTTGTCTGTCCACCTAATTTTCAGAAGTCTTCTGTAGCACCACATTTCAAATGCTTCAAGTTTCTTTCTTTCCGGTATTCCTAAAGTCCATGTTTCGCTACCGTAAAGTACTGTGCTCCACACATAGAGTTTTAAAAAGTTCTTTCTAATTCCTAGATCAATATTTGAAACTAAAAGGTTTCTCTTTTTCATGAAGGCTCTTTTTGCTAGTGCTATTCTGCTTTTAACATCATTCCTACTTCGGCCATCGGTTGTAATTTTGCTTCCCAAGTAACAGAACTCACTCACTTTTCCTATTGCATCCGATCCTATTTTTATATTTAATCTGCTAGTATTGGTATCACTTCTGCTACATTTCATCACTTTTGTCTTACTTTGATTTATATTCAGTCCAAAATCTTCCTTCAGTATTTTGTTCATGCCATTCAATAACTTCTCAATATCCTCAGCCCTCTCTGCTAAAAAGACAATGTCATCAGCAAATCGTAGCATACTGATTTTTTCTCTCTGAAAACTTATGCCACATGGAAATTTTTCTTTGAATTTCTTCATTGCTTCTTCTACATACAAGATGAATATTAACGGGGATAGACAACAACCTTGTCTCACACCCTTTTTAACCGATGCATGTCTCTCGTGATTATCTACTTTTATTACAGCCACTTGATTTTTATATAGTTTATAGAGTATCCTTCTATCTCGATACTTTAGACCTGACTTCTTTCATATATCAGTTTGATTACTAATATTTATATATCAGTTTTGATTATCATGCAATATTATGCTTCCTGTATAAGAATAATTTTGGTAAATCTAAAAATCATTGTATTCAAAAGTCAATAACAAATCACATATTACAGAAAAACTGTACGATGAAAATACCTCGATGAGAGGGGAAATGCATCCGGAAAATAAAAACAATATTCAACAATTATAATGGCGTATTATTAAACAACAAATACTAATTTACCAAGCAACTGTAGAAGAAAATGGCCTACAATAATCAAATAAATTAACATCATATTAAAAAAAAAACAGAATTAATACAAAATCATTCACAATCATAATGAAATGCACAGAAATTAAAATTAAAGATATTTACACACAAAATTATCCACATAAATCAGTCAAAACTGTCGCAAATTGTCCTCTAAACATCGTTGCTCACTTCAGTACATAGAATAACAAACTTTTAAGTAATTTTTCTTGCATAGTACTGTCCTTGAACATATTAAATAGTAAATAGTTTGTTTCCATAAAACAATGTTCATTTACACACTATTAATTGCTATAAAAATATATAAAACTATATTTACTCAACTCCCAAGTTGCTACAAATAATATTTAAAATACAATTTCATTCAAGGTTGGGTATAAGGACCGTTATAACCCCTCTCCAGGATTCACTTGATTTTACATATTTGAAATTGATTCAATCCTTCACAACGTTAAACAGGTTGTATGAACACAAAAGGTCACTATACACAGATCACAATTAATCAATCATAATACGGTTTACAATTATAAATTCCAGATACAAAGTCATTCATTACATGTGACATCTATAAATTGGTTACAACACAATTCCAGTTACAATAAATAATTATCTGTTTACAGATTTAGTCATTTTCTTAATTCCTGTCTTAAAAACAAGTATTTAATCACAACATCTTAAGCTTTAGGTACAAAGTCATTCATGCACTATAAGCTAAACACATATTGTCTACTTGTTAATGACAACAGTCTGTTTACATTTGACAGCTGATCAGTGGTTCCCACAGTGCAGCCAATCCCAATGTCATGAAAACCCCAAAAGACACTTTATCTGAATCACTACATTTCAAATATTCTATACCTTTATATTTAATATTTTAAATGGAGAACACAAATCAATTATCTATATACATTTTACTGTCACAATCTTATTTACACAATCATATACAGTAGTTACATGTAGTGACTCTCTTCTAACTGATCTCTAATTCATAATACGGTTTTAGGGCTTCAACATTGTATACACCTTTATATTTACCTCTCTCTGGGTCTACCAGCTCATACGAGTTACTCTGTGGTATAGACTTGTAGCGCACTCGCATAGTGGCGTGTACTGCATTCCTTAATATGAGGCACAAGGATGGTACTGTTAATTTGTGTGTATGGAATGCTTGTGGAAAATCAGTAGAAAGAAGCATGAATATTCTGTAATGGTTGTCAATGTTTCATGTTGGTGTATGGCCCGAGACAAGAGGGGGCAATACACCGACATGAAACATTGACAACCATTACAGGATGTTCATGGTTCTCTTTAATGTAGTACACTCATATAGTGGCGTATACTACACACTCTATTTTGAAAGGGCCTTCAAACAAACGATTAAACTTACAAGTCTCTTGGAGCAAAGCTGATGATTTACTATGGACTTCAACTAACACCAAGTCCCCAACTTTATACTCTGTACACCTTTGACCCTTATCACGTTTCTTTTTTCTCCTTATTGCTTTCTCTTATAATTTTTTTTAAGAGCTAAAGCTATCTTTTCTTCATAATTAAAACTCTTTCTATTTGCTAAACTAACACATTCCTGTATTAATCTGTCAGCTGGTTTCCTAAACATCAGTTCAATAGGTGGTATATCAGTTGTATCACTAGATATGTAATTAATTACATTCCCAAAATTTTCTACTTCATAAGCCCACTTACTATGTTGGTCTTCTGTACAATATGTCCTAAACCACCGTATTATCTCTCTCATTAGACGCTCTGCGGGATTTCCTGCTGGATGATAAGACGAAGTATGTACGATTTCTACCCTTTCCTGTTGGAGTTTTCCTATCCAACTTTACCTACTTTCCGACAGTATTCGTCACTTTCCTGACCAAAATGTTTGCAGTGGATTTCTTTATTGGGTAAAGTTTAACATACTTACAGAAAACATCAAATAAAATTAAAATCTGAGTCATCCGTCCCCGAGACATGGGTAGTGAGCCAAATACACCAGCAGAAACCAAGTCTAATAATTTACTTGGAACAATATTTTGCATTTTCCTCTCACTTAATATTATTTATTTTAGCTCTTTGACAAGTTTGAAAAGACTTTAATAGCTTGGAAATTTTTTTCCTCATATTATTGAAATAGATATCCTCCCTTAACACTCAGTAACACTTAGATGAACCTTAATGCCCGAAACTATAGTGGTGGTGCCAAACGATCTTTTTGAACAGACTTTCTGGAAGTCATAACTTTCATCGTCTTCACTGGTCCTTCTAAATAATACCCCTCCAAGCAAGGTATACTATTTCTGAAGTTTATCTTTATGGTCAGGGTTATCAAGATTAGTCTTTACTTCTGCTATAGCTACATCGTTGGCCTATTCATCATTAATTTGTTTCAAGGAATATATAACTTGAGTCTCAAATGATACTCCTTTGAGATAAACAATTCTAGCTTCAGTCTTAGGTCCTAGGCATCTTTTTTCGGAATCTACATCTAACGGTAGACGTGACAAAGAGTCTGCAACTTTATTTTGAATTGCAGGACTATATAGAATCTCTAAATTGCATTCCTGCAGAACCAATCCCCAACGTGTTAACCAACTATGGACTAATTTACACTTTAACAGAAATGAAAGATCTTTATGATCTGTATATACAACAATTTTTCTGCCTAAAAGTAGGTACCTAAAGTTGGTTAAACCCCATACAATAGATAAGGCCTCCCGTTCAGTAATGTGTATCTACTTTCAGCTCGTTGCAGTTTCCTACTGGCAAAAGTGATAGTTCTGGAATCCAATTTCCCATTACTTTCCACCTCTGGAAAGACATATATACCCCTAGACCGTAATCCGAACTATCCGTGGCAAGGCAAAAATCTAGATCCCAATTTGGATAAATTGACATAATTAATCTTTGATTTTCTGAAAATCTCTTTCACATTCTTGGTCCCACAACCACTTTACCTTTTGTTTTTCGAAACTTAAATCTGGGCTATTTAAAGATTGCCCCTGAAGAAACTTCCTATAATATTCATACAATCCAAAGAAACTCATTAGTTGTTTCCTATCTCTAGATCGGGGTAAATTCTTAGTGGCATTAATCTTCTCATTATTAGGCAAAATTCCCTGTGGCGTAATATGATGGATCAAAAATTCAACCTCCCGTTGAAAAAATATAAATTTATTTAACTTAACGGTCATACCACCCTTTTTCAGTGCTTCTAAAATTTCCTTAAGTTGCACCCAATATTGTTCAAGGGTCTCCGACATTATAGGAAAATCGTCTACATATATCTCTACCTGCTCGAGCAGTTCCTTTCCTAATACCCTATCCAGATCACGAATAAAAGTAGCCACTGAAATATTTAAACCAAACGGTAAAACTCGAACATTATAACAACGGCCATCGAATAGAAAGGCAATATACTTCCGTGATTCTTCTGCAAGCGGGACTTACCAATAGGACCAGTCAGATCGATAGAAGAGATATATCTTTTATTTTTGAACCTGTATAGTAACTCACTGACTGGTAGATGATGATCCCGTTCTGTAACTAAATATTTTTTTAAGGTGCGAGCATCCAACACTAGTCGCACAAAAATGTCTGATTTTATAACAACCAGAGGATTATTGTAGGGGCCCCCCACTCCAACATTCGATTTATTTACTTTCATCTCTCTTGGCCAAAGGTATTGGATAAGGTTTAATAAAGACTCTTCAGACTTTACAGTAAGCTTACACACATAATTTTTAATCAAACCTGATTTGTCAGAGAAGACATCCATATAATCCTCAATTAGACATTTCAGTTTCTCCTGCTGATCTGAAGGCAATCTCTTCATATTATTGGGATAACTCAAAACTTATTCTTCGCTTATCTCCTGACCACCAATCAGTCCATTACTCTGCCTTAGCACATTCATACAAATTTGTTGTAATAGTTGTTCGCAAACTCTAGCTATACCAGCATTCTTATAATTAACCTTCACATTGGCAACTTCGTGGATCCTTTTCCAAACAGTATACTCAAAATTAAACCAGTGTTACACAGTATCTACTTTGTTCCGCAAATTATCTTCTCAACAATCTACAACAGCTCTTATTTTCGTAAGCCAATCAATTCCTAGAATGCAATTACCATTCAACTCAGGTGCTACATACAAGGGTATTTCTACATTTACAGCCCCCATGCTCCCTTCCATCAACATTTATGCTTAATTCTTTTACTTCTGGAGCCAGTAGCAGTAATAACAGTCATACTATTGACTAGTAACACTTCTACTGGGTTAGTGTTCTCAAGCTCGTTAAACAGTGCCTCAGCCACGCAATAAACCTCAGATCCAGTGTCAATAAGAACGTCTATTTGTCTGTTAAAAAGCATTAATCTGTCCCATAGGATCTTATCTAATACCACTCCTTTATCCTCTAACTCTTCCAATAAATCTTCTCTGTGATTATTCATAAAAATTGTATTGACTTTATAGCAGTTGGTACCTGGACCCATATTATTTTCCACTGCCGCGGAGCCCGACACAGTGGCGGTCTTTGGCCGCCGACGCTACTTTACCTTTTCCTGCTGTAGGTTCTGTTCTCTCACTCCCCCATTATCATTTCTCCTTGTACGACTATCACGACCTCTTCCCCTGTACCTACCATCCCTTGACACGTTACCCCTTCTAGGAGGCCTCCTGCTTCCCCTCCTGTGGTTAGGGTGGTAATATTGATCATTGAATGAGTCCTGGGCATTCAAGCAACTCAATAATTCCGAGATTCTGTCCACATTAATAACATCCAAAATAGCTATTATATTTCTAGTTTGAGTAGGTAGCCTAGCTCCTATCAAATCGATGAATTCCTTTTTCCCATATGGATGGTCTAAATACTTACACCGGATCCAACATTTATGAAAAAAATCATGCTGAGTCTCGCTACCCGGTCTGTAGGGCCTACCTGTCATCAATTCTCTCTTCTCCTGAATTTGCCTACTTGTTGGCCAAAAATGTTTCAGTAAGTTTACCTTCAACAACTTGTAATCAATCACCTCCCTAACTTGCCTATCACCCCATGTCCTAGCATAAGACTTTAGATATTTACATAAAAATGCAATTTTCATACTGTTTGGTAACATATTAAAATAGTCCGATGTCTCAAAATTATCTATAAATTCCACTGGATGTAACTTCCTCGTATCATCATAGAATCCAGATTCTTCCTTAACATCAACACTGACCACTGAATTACCTCTTAAGGGAACAACACTTTGACTCAGTTGAACCTGCAGCCCAGCAACCCTTTTCTCCAAATGGTTCATATTGCATTGTGTTGCCTCCAATCCATGGGTAAGTTGTTCCTGATGCTGCACCAATGTTTTATCATTTTGTCCCATCCCAGACATCCCCTGCCTCAACTCATCCACCCTTTGAGCTCCTTTAATATCACTGGACTTGAATAAACCCACATACTCCTCCCTCATCTTATCATAATTTTCATTGTCTTCTTTAACCTCCTTATTATATTAACAATCCATCTAATTAATTAAATCAACTCACGCATTATTATCTTCACAAATTTCGTTTACCTTTTGAATATTGCTCATACCTTCCTTCTTACACTAATCTACTTTCTGTAATACTTCCTGATATTTTTCATTACATTGTTCAGCCACTTTCCCCAGTCTGGAGTTTAGGTTGTTAATATCCTCTTTAATTTCAGAATGAAAAACCTGGAATTGTTTACTAACTCTATCGTCAATCTTTTCACATACTACAGAAAACTTATCATCCAAACGGTTAGCTAACTCTGAGGTTTTAATATCATTGTTTTGTTTCAACTCATCTTAAAATTCACTTTTAAACTTTCAAATTTGCCATCAAGATTCAACATCTTTAAATTCAGAAAATTTGCTATCATTATCTTGCTTCAACTCATGTCTAAATTCATCAAATTTGCTATAAAGATTCAACTCATTTTTAAACTCAGCAAATTGAGAATTAATTTCAGAAAATTTCCTATCAAATTTGGCATTAAAATTAGTAAAAAGGATTCTAAACATGCTGTCAAATTTTGTGCGTCAACCATAGTGAAATAATTATTAAAACACAAAAAGAAGGCGAGAAGAAACCGAGTTTGCCACCACGGACGAATAAACAAACGCTAATATCTAAATACACAATACTCACTTTTTACTTCGCCGATAACTGGATTTTGAAGCAATTAAACACTTTTTATTTCTCCTTGTAGCACTACTTTTCGAAACACTTCACACACAAAACAAACACACTTCCCGCGCCGATTGTCGACCACACGCCGTGTTGATTCCGCCGAAAACTGGTATCAAAGGCCGCAAAATTTCTCCACTTGCCGCCAATACACCAATGTCGATTTCAGTCCTCGTAATTCAAGCAACTGCCGGTTAAATCTTCCTTCAGATTCTCCGAAGTGCACTGCGTTTCAGAACTCGTTCAACACCGTTCTCTCGTCGCCGTCACTTTACAAGTCCGAAAATTTCATTTGCGGACTGTACTTCAGTCGCAGGTTTTTTTGGAATATTGACATCTTTATCTCACTGATGTCTGATAATTTCATGTCTCTCAACGGTCGCCATGATAGGTATCTCGTTTTAAAATGAAATAACGAGTCCAAGAAGATTCAGATTTGTTTATTTTCTTATAAGACATCAGACTCAAAAGATACAAGGTGCAAATGTAAACAGATCTTCCAGTGATTATAACGTTCAAACAACTACTACTCACAATACTTTGAAGAACTAAAATTCGTCTCAGCCAATCGCTTATATATGTTTTACAGAAAATTTCAGAATATTTCAGAGACTTCCGACAGATGTTTCTGGAATTCTAACAATACTTAAACAATAAAAATCATATTAAAATAATCAGAATAAATACAAAATCCACAATCATAATGAAATGCACAGATATGAAAATTAAAGATATTTACACACAAAATTATCCACATAAATCAGTCAAAACTGTAGCAAATTGTCCTCTAAACATCGTAGCTCACTTCAGTACATAGAATTACAAACTTTTAACTAATTTTCCTTGTACAGTACTGTCCTTGAACACAGCAGCCAAAATTGAAGGGGGAAATAGGTACAATTATAAAAATTGAAGGGAGAAATAGGTACAATTATAAAAAGGCACAGGTTTCAAATTTGAAGAGATATTTCAGAGAACAATTCAGCAAAAGGAAGGAAGGCTCAGGTACAGTAGAGTCAACGTGGGAAGAGTTCAAGGAGATAATAAGAAAGGGGGAAGAAAAATTTATTCCAAAGCAGAAAATAAAGAGAAGTAGAGAACGTATGTACTATAATAGGGAAGTGAGGAGGTTAAAGAGGTTGGTAAGAAAAGAACATAACAGAGTTAAGAGACAGCAGGGTAGTAGGGAATATTTAAAACAACTAAACAAGGACTTAATAACAGCAAAGAAAATGGCTAAAGATTGGTTTATGAAGAGTATTGTCAGTGCAGGAGGACAATTGACTGATGCATCTAGAAATTTCTATGACTATATCAGGAAACTGAGGGGAAGGGAGGGTGTAGAGACACTTATAGATAAGGATGGAGAAGATGTTACTGACGATTTGATAAAGGCAGAGATTTTAAGTAACTGGTTCAGTGAAAGCATTAGGGACAATGAATCAGAAACAGGAGGGTCTAATTCAGAGAACGAGCTTAACAACACAATTAGAAATGACGATAGTAAAAAATTTGATATCCATCCTGAGGAAATCATGAAGGAAATAAGAAAGCTGAAAAAAAAATAAAGGGGCTGGTGAAGATAATATTACTACAGATATCTTAAAGATAGCCGGATGTGACATTGTACCTTATCTTGAAATATTATTTAAATTGAGTCTAGACACTTGCTGCTTACCACAGGACTGGAAAAGTGCAATAGTAGTACCGGTACATAAGGGAGGGGTGAGAAATAGCGTTGAGAATTACAGGCCAATCAGTTTGAAATCAGTGGTATGTAAATTAATGGAAAGATTGATATGCAACCACTTCAGAAATATATGTGAGGAACATAAGTGGTTTTCAAGCAGGCAACATGGTTTCAGGCAAGGATATTCATGCGAATCTCAGTTGGTGGGATATATGCAAGATATTTCAGATAAAATGGACAAGGGAGGTCAAATTGATAGTGTAGCACTAGATCTGTCTAAGGCGTTTGGCAGAGTAAGCCATAAAATGGTAGTAAATAAGGTAAAAACCATTGGAGTGGATAAGAAAGTGATTTGCTGGGTAGAAGAATTTTTAAAAGGTAGAAAACAGAAAGTTAGGGTAGGAAATGTAGTATCAAAAGAAGTGGAAGTGAAAATGGGTGTGCCACAGGGTAGCATATTGGGACCATTGCTATTCATTATTCTAATGAATAATTGTGTTGATTGTTTACTATCTGAAATTAGATTGTTTGCAGATGACATAATGCTGTATAAAAGAATTAAAACGATAGAGGATTGTAAACAGTTGCAGGGTGATCTGGACAGGATATCTAATTGGGTTGGTAAACATGGAATGAAGATAAATGCAAAGAAGAGTCAGCTTATTAGATACACAAATAAAAAACAAAAGGTTAATTATCAATATAAGGTGGGGAAAGAATTGCTTGCTGAAGACTTGAAATGTAAATATCTTGGAATTACTTTTGATAACAAACTTGGCAGGACACAGAGGACAGGTGGTAGGAAAAGGTTTCAAAGTTCTGCACTTGTTGGAGAGAGTGATGAGGCGATGTACATGAGAAGTCAAGGAATTGGGTTACAAAACTTTGGTCAGACCATTGCTGGAATATGGTAGTGTAGTATGGGACCTTCATTTTACGTATCAAATACAGGAGTTGGAGAGGGTGAAAAAAAGGGCTGCTAGATTTGTTTCTGGAAATTATCGCAGAATGCAATCAGTGACGGATATGATAAAGGAGCTGGAATGGGATTCATTGCAATACTGGAGGAGAATGAGGAGGGTCATGGGAGTGTACAGGGCATATACTGGCGATGATGCATGGAAAGATATTGCAATAGGTATGAAAAGTAGTGCATGGAACGGAAAAGATGACCATGACCACAAGCTGGCACTCGATTTCAGGCACAAGGGTGTAGGAAGATTCTCTTTTTTAGGTAAGGGTGTCAGGGATTGGAATGAGTTACCAAGAGAAATGATGAATAATTTACCGAAAACTTTGAAAGAATTTAAAGATAAAATTTGTAGTGGGCAAATGTAGGTAGGTGCAGGATAGGGGGAAGATGGGTGTGTAGGGAAATTGCCACCGGAGCCTGTGCTCCATTGCAATTAAATTAAATTAAATAGTATTTATATGGTTTCTTTCAATAAAACAATGTTCATTTACACAAATTCACCATTAATTGCAAGAAAATTATTTATTCAACTCCCAGGTTGCGTTAAATAATTCTTAAAATACAATTTCATTCAAGGCTGGGTCTGAGGGCCGTTATAGAGAGAACGTTTAAGAAAATCTTAGCAAAGAGAAAGTTAGGAGTTGTGATTAATTAAGAGAGGGTATTTTTAAAGGGGTTGAAAAGAAACAAGAAATTGACAATTAAACTTCGGAGCGTAAAGATCATAAGCGTATGTAAACGAGTGCTGCAGGTGAGGGCAATGTACCCGGCGCCAGCAACAATTAAGATTCAACCAATACTTTGCCTGTATTAAGCTTATACAAATAGACCGACCTTTCTTTATGTAGCTACTGAAAAACAGTATGAAATCAAACTCAATTCGAAGCATGGAAACTGTCTGGAGCATTAATTTTCATGAATGTAAAAAATAGCATATTCAAGAAAAGAATGCTTTTAAAAACTAAGGAGAGCAGGAAAACGGACGATGTAATATGCTGTGTGATCAAAAGAAGAAAGTAAGATGGAGAAGACAATAGGAGGACGAAGCGCAAGAAAAGGAGAATAAAGAAAGGTGGATGTATGAGGAAGAACGAATTATTGAAAAAAAAGAAGGTATGATAAAAAAAACAAGAAGTAATTAAAGACTGGCTATATTCAATGAATGAGGAAATATAATTAAACTTAAATGAAAATACGACCAGAAAGTGTTTGAACGTGAATTACCTGAATTTGACCTGCAATAGATATGACGGTGTGCGAAATAGTTGGATATAGAACGGAATAATAGGGAAACGGAACATCAAGAAGCGGAAGTTTTTCGGGAAAGTAAGTGTAGAAACCGGTGAAAATATAATCACAGAAGACGATGTTTTAGAGAAGCTAATTATGGAAATCAATAAATTAAAGGAATGCTGAAGCGGATAGGCGATGAAAAGTTAGTGAGGAACTGCATATAAGAAAAATAAGAGAATTTTTATGTATAACGATGAAGAACAAGACAAAAAATAAAGATAAAATAAAATGAAAAAAAAGCGAGGAATAGAGGCAACAAAGAATAAAAGTATATATGTTTGAAGAGAAAATCATAGAATCGGCGCAAGTAAAAAACTGGTCGAAACCGTGGGGTCATAGCAATATTAACGAAAATAAAACACGCCTTAGAATCTGGATCTTAATCATATGAATTTATAAACGAGTAAATACAGAGTGGTGAAAGTGAGAAACATAAAGATGATTTTTGTTTTTGCCAACAAGAAATAAAGTATCCGATGGCCCAGAGTTAAGAACAAGTGTTATTAACAGTGAACCAAATTCCATTGTCATGTATGCAAGTTTTGTAACAAAAATCTATGATTTTGAAGACCAATGGGAACATTTGGATGATTGGACGAAAGAGAAGTAATGTATAGCAGGAATAAAGAGATATGAGATGGGAGCAAATGCTTAACTGACAAAAAGTGAAGAAGAATAATATAAATGATGATGGAGACATCCTAGGATATATAGAGTGAAGGTACGACGTAAAGATGAAGAAGAAAATTGAATAGAGAAAAAAAGACATGACGAAGGAATAAAGCTGACTGAGTATAATTTAGATGATTTGATTCTCGTGAAAAGTCAGGAAAATTCTTATGAAATGAATTCTGAAAATCTTTAATATTTATTATGGACCTTTTAGAATTGTGGAACAACCGAAAGCAAATACTTACTAGCTAGCTTATCCTAAATATAATAAAAAGTTGGGGATAAGAAATATTAATGATTTGAAACTGCCTAAAATGAAAACATGATTATGAAGTTAGGTACATAAATATTAATAGTGACTGGCTAAATGCAAAGTGAACTGAGATGGACAATGATTTTGTTTGATTATCTGTTTGCATATAGTGCAGAGAATGAACTCGACACTAATAATGTGCTTGTTATATTTATTTCAACAGTAATTTCATAATTAACCATGTTTTGAGGACTGATTAATGTGTTGGACATACCGCCAAATAAATACAATGTTCACAACATTAATTATATCGTAAAGTGGTGGAAATTGTGTCAATATCCCATTCCACCAATCATTTTATTTTCTTTAATTAATTGTATATGTTTATACAAGAATTTACTAAGGTGTGTAATTTTCATTTATTGTATCTTAGGATTCCACAGTAGTAGGAAGTAGTCATGGAGTATATTCCTTCCTCCATGGGAGTAGTCATGGTGGAAGGAATATATGGAGACGAAATAACGCTAAACCTGTGAAATCTCATATAAAAACTCGTCCCCCTACTGCGCATACGCGGCGGCGATAGGAATAACCCCAAAACGTTGGGCTGTTTGCATTGTGTCTGCTGCTGAGAATATTTCGTTTTCTAATATTCTAAAGTTTTCTACAATGCCAAGTTGTGTTGCAAGATAGGAAACAACCTGGAATAAGGTTTCATAATTAAGTCACATTGTAATTATTGTTCTTGAAGTGTCTGATAGGTAACTGCAACATTAAGGTCTATGGTTATAAATTTATTCATTGCTCTCAACAGGATAATGACGTTCTCAAATATTTGTTGGTGTAGTGTAGGCAATCAGCATATGTTACTAATTTGCACATAAAAGGCTAACCTTATTGTAAACAAGTGTTGGACGTCTAATTTAAGCGAGTCAAGTTTACATGAAAATGGTATTCTGCATGCTTCAGTTTAGTTTACTCTGAAAGTGTACGATTAAATTAATTGTGATAATTTGTGCTGTGTGAACTATGAAACGTGATGAAGCAAACGTTGTGGTTATCCGAGATTTACTTCGCGATGCATTACATGTGTTTAGGTGTGTCTACATAGTTTGATTTTGTAGCGACAACATTAATGAAAATGTGGGTAGGTTGAAATGCAGCCTGTACCAGAAGGGAAAAAACAATTTATTATTAGATGTTAGTAATGTCATAAGCACCATGTTAGTAACACAATGTGTATCGCGTATCGCAATGTATACTACTCCCATTCAAGCTTCTGACTTTTGGAGACAGCATATCTCGAGAACTAAACGAGATATCAAAAATTTTTATTCTTTATTTCCGATTTGTCTCGCCGTGTTACATAAGAATTAAACACCAAATTTGACTTTGTGGAAATGTTTCTTCCGAATTTCAACCCCAAAAAACTAACTTTTGAGACAGTATATCTCGAGAACTAAGCAGGATATCAAAAAATGTATTCTTCATATTTGGTCTGTCTCGTCGATTTGTATAATAATCCATCATCAAATTTTGGTGCCACGTCGTCGTCCTGAGCATTTTCTGCTTTATCTTTTTAAGCAGTTTATTGCGAAGGGTTTGTCTGTTGACACTTCCTTCAAACGTTAAAAGGTCAATTGCATTACTTTTGGTGTGTCTTTTGGTTTGCTCGGTTCTATTTTCAGTTTTATGTCAATATTGACAGCGGTCTCTTGTGCTTGTCATATATTGTGTAGTATTGCCCTAAGTTGGCAATTAAGGGATTGTTTGAGTTTCTGGATGCTCGGTAGAAAGATCTTGTAATCTGTGCGATTCTTTCTTCAAGCATCGGGATACCTGCGGCTTCATGCAGGTTAGCTGTAGGAAACCGGGGAGGCACGTGTAGTGCTCGCCGAAGCGCACGATTCTGCATTGTCTGCAGCCTTTTTATCGAGGACCTGGAGGCGTAGCCCCATACGGGACACGCGTACTCAATTACCGGTCTTATCAGGCTGCAATATACGCTCACTCCGGTATTGGCTGCCAGTGCACTGTCCGTATTTAGAATAGGGTACAGCTCCCTCAGCCTCGTTGCGGCTTTGAGTCGGGTCTCCTCAATGTGACGCTTCCATGTGAGCCTGGAGTCAAGCGTCACACCCAGGTATTTTACAGTGGTTGACCACTCGATGTCCTCTCCGTGGAGTCGTAGTTTTGGTGTCTGGTTGCGCTGGCGATCACGTTTCCCCAGACGTCTCGTCAGCATTATTGCTTGGGTCTTGGTCGAGTTTATGGTAATCCTCCACCGCCTGGCCCAGGCTTCAGTTTGTTGAAGTACTTGTTGTAGACGCCGAATGGCAGCAGCTTTACATCTATGCGCGGTGAAGAAGGCCGTGTCGTCCGCGTATAGGGCTGTGCGAACCGTTGCTGGAGCAGGGATGTCGGCAGTATACAGGTTGTACAGTACCGGCCCTAGTACTGACCCTTGTGGCACACCTGCATTGATTGGGCGGCGAGAAGATAGTTCATTCCCAACTCTCACTCTGAAGGATCTTCCAGTGATGTAACTCTTAATTAGCTTCACAAGCGGGCCGGGGAGTCCCTGATTGTAAAGCTTATAAAGTAGTCCGCTGTGCCAAACGGAGTCAAATGCTCGTGCCACATCTAGCAGGACTAGCGGACAGTAGCTCCGATGGTTGAATGCGGTCGTGGCGCGCTCAACTATGCGCATGATCTGCTGGGTGGCGGAGTGACCCCTCTGGAAGCCGAACTGGAACTCCGGGATGATGTTCTCTCTGCGGATGTGTTCTTCCATCCTCTTCAGAAGGAGCCTCTCAAAAACCTTGCTTAGGGACGGGAGGAGGCTTATGGGCCTGTAGTTTTGGGGGAAAGTTCCGTTCTTCCCTGGCTTATGGACTCCGATCACCGTTGCCTGCTTCCAGCATCGGGGGTAGTGCTGAGTGCGTAATATACAGTTGAACAGCTCGGTTATGCGTTCTACTGCTGGAGCTGGAAGGTTTTTCAGCAGCCTATTTCCCAAGTTATCATTTCCAGGTGCCTTTTTGATGTTTAATCTGGAGATGATTCGGCGAACTTCTTCTGCAGAGATCTCGTCGATCTGGTAGCCGTCGTCATCAGCGGCAAGGAAGCGCCGCAGTCTTCTGCGGATATCCGCAGATTCTTCCTCGTCATCGTCCTGCGCAGGCCGAAACTGCTTCTCAAAGTGATCGGCGAGGGCATTGGCCTTGTCTTTATCGCTGAACACTAGTCCCCTCTCACCATGTAGCGGGGGCAATCTTGTTCGCTTCTTGGTGAACCGCCGGGTCTCGACCCACAGATTACCGTCGGTGACGTTCAGCGACGCCAGGCGAGCGGCCCACTCTCTGTTGCGGTGTTCCTGGAGACTGACCTTCAGCTCACGCTGCAGGCGATTTAGGAGGCGCCTGGTGTTGGGCTGTCTTGTAAGCCTCCACTCCTTAGCCACTCTGTTCTTGTGTCTAATCTGAGCCAACAGATGTGGCGGTAATTGACGTGACTGTTGTCTTGTCACCGGAGGGGGCGTTGCAGAATTCGCTGCGTCAAGGATGACAGATGAGACTTGTTTTATCGCCGCCTCAATTTGTCTCTCGTCCAGTGGGCGCAGACGCTGGAGGGATTCTGAGACTTCTTCACGGAACCGTTCCCAGTTTGTCCGGTTATAATTAATTTCGTTTGGAACAATTCGTCTCCATGATCCACTTCAATATTCATCATGACCGGAGAGTGGTCTGATGAGAGCCTGTTCATGGTGGTGGCGGAGACGAAGCCAACGATGCCTCTGGTGATTACTATGTCAAGGACATCAGGGCGGTTGCCGCTCCAGGGATGGTGGGTCGGCTCGTCCGGGCCCCAGACCTGGAGATTGTTTCTGGCACTCATTCTGTATAGCTGGTTTCCCGCTGGATTGCTGACTCTTGACTTCCATGCTGGATGTTTTGCGTTGAAGTCTCCTCCAATGATGAGCTTACCCCTAAGGGTGAGCAGCTGGCGGATGTCATCTTCAATCGGTACTCTCCGTGGAGGTCTATATGCTGAGACGACGGTGACCGGTCCCGATGTGGTTGCCATTTCGATTGCTGTTGCTTCGATTATTTGCAGTGGTGGAGTGTGTACCGTGTGGTGAGGGATGCCTCTTTTAATGTATATGGCCACTCCTCCTCCCGCAGTGGGTCTGTCGTGACGGTAGCACAG
Source organism: Vandiemenella viatica (assembly GCA_031002005.1). Lineage (NCBI taxonomy): Eukaryota > Metazoa > Arthropoda > Insecta > Orthoptera > Morabidae > Vandiemenella > Vandiemenella viatica. Next base: position 91,886,990 of record JARYHS010008075.1, read on the forward strand.
GTAGTTGGCTACCGTTGCTCTGAGACCAGGTTTTAGGTGAGTTTCGGCTACTAGACATATGTCTACGTTCTCTTCCCGTAGGAATTGCCGAAACTCGCCGAGTTGTTGGAAAATGCCGTCGGCATTCCATATGCATATTGATATGCCGTCTATGTTAACTCTGTCCATGACTGGTGTGGGAGTTCTGTGGAAGGTCGGCTCGGTGAGCTGTCGTTATTGCGGATTTAATATCCGCGGCCAGTTGATCGAACTTTGTCAGTAGTGTCGTTAACATTGTCAGAAGCGACCCAACAATGTCGAACAGACGATCTATAGCTGCTCCTCCCTCATTGATTTGTGTGGGGAGTGGGTGGTGCTGTTGGTGGTTTTGCCTTGCTTGAGTAGGCAGGTCTTGAGTTTCTGCCACTGGTGGCAGTGCTTCTTTAGGGTCTCGCGACTGGCTAGTAGTTGCCTCCGCATATGAGGTTGTTGGACGGTTTGGTGTTGTTCTTCTTCTTATTGGGTCCTTGTGCCTTTTCCTGCGGGATTTGGCGCTTTGGTGGCTTCTGAGATGTCTTGGATGACTTCTTAGACGTCGTGGAGGTTGCGTTATTGTCGCCCCGTCGTGGTTGGTTTTGCTCTGTGGTGGGTTTGTCAGCCAGTGGCTGGGTGTTCCCGGAATCCTGTTTTTTCTTTTCCTCGCGTTGCTTCTGCGCGTTGACAGCTTGTTCTGCAGCGACCCCACGCTGCCTGTCCCTTGCCCGTTTTGAAGGCAACGCAGCCTTTATAGCTGGCCACATGCTGGTCACCGCAATTTGCACATTTGGGACTGCCCTCCCCCTTCTTTAGAGTGCAGTCGTTTGATAAGTGTGCTCCTGCACACTTTACACACTTTGAGGGCATGTTGCAGTGGCGAGCGACATGTCCTATGGCCTGACAGTTTGAAACATTGGACTGGGCCATTGGAGGATCTCAGTTTTTCAACTGAGATGCGCAGTGACATAAGAGACTCCATTTGAAAGATTTTTCTATTTTGGGGCCTGTCGGGCATGACCACCAAGAAGAGTGGCATAGTGTCTGAAGTGCCAGGTCTCTTCAGCTGGGCCACTGTGCGTATGTCAAGTCCGAGATCTTCAAGCTCTTCCTTGATATCATCAGTTGGCAAGGTTGAGGGCATCCCACGGAGGACGACCTTCAGTATCTTCTCGGCAGCAGAAGGGAAGGTATAATAGGGTATGCCCTTCCTCTGCAACGCTGCGGTCACCTTAAGGTAGTGGTCGGTCGAACTGAAGGTTAGCTTGACCTTATCGCCTCCGGCCGACTTAGCTTGGAAGGGTTGATTTTCCAGAGTGCCTTTGATCATTTGGTACAGTTCCTTATAACTGTTTTGAAATTGTACCACAATAGGAGGAATCAAATACTTTGATTGCTGCTGCTGTTGTAGCTGCTGCTGTTGTTGTTGTATTTGCTGTGCTGCTGCTGTTGCTGCGGCTGCTGTTGTTGCTGCGGCTGCTGTTGTTGCTGCTGCTGTGGCTCTATTAGTTGCTGCAACTGCTGTTGTTGTTGCTGCAGCTCTTGTTGTTGCTGCTGCGGCTGCTGTTGTTGCTGCTGCGGTTGCTGTTGTTGCTGCTGCGGTTGCTGTTGTTGCTGCTGCGGCTGCTGCTGCTCAGGTCCTTCCTGGTACAGCACGTCGTATCTGTTTCTAAGTTCTATTCTGCCGGGGTCGAGTGTCGGCGGAGGCTTGTTCGTGCGTCGCACCAGCGTGAACCCTTCGCCGTCCGGTTTATCTCCGGCTGAGCTCGCTTTTCGGTGTTTGGTCGTAGATGTTCCACGATACTGCAGTGTAGCGGATGGTTCTGGGAAAGAGAAGGCACCTACAATCTTCTTTTTTCCCGCCTTTTTGTCTTTGCTGGTGGTGGCGAGCTGCGACACAGGGATGCTGATTTTACTGTGGCTGGCTCTCTTCTCACTCCTCGACAACTTCGCTTTACCACAGAGGAGCGGTGAGGTGCACCGCTTGTTTCCACGGGAGTCGTGTCCTTGGGCAGGCCCGGTTGTCGTTGGCGTTGTGTGAACGGTCTCAGTTGTATCCATACACGGGTCCGAGTTCGGTTGCCAGGTCGTCGTACCACGTTCCGTAGCCGTCCGATTCATATCCGTTGCCAAGTCAGTTTCCGATAGCCGGGTCGTCAACGTGGCCGCTACTGCCGCCGGCAAAGCCGAGTCCGGTGGGGCACTCGACCCGCCCGACGCGGCAGCGCGGCGAGCACTTTCCTTGTCGCACATCTATACTTAGCGGATGCCAACCGACTGTGACTTTGGTGCCACGGTTGTCGGATGATTCACTTGAGGTTTTTGTGCCTATTCCTCGTTTCTACAGCCGACCAATATGCGACCTCCTCACTCCCTTCTCTGTACCGGTTTCCCTCCAGTGCGTGGGTGAAGGTCCCTTGCGTCGTCTCCATATATTCCTTCCCCCATGGGAGTAGTGGGCGTGGTAACTAGTATTAAGATCTTTGGTTCTCGAATGGGTGCAGTAAAGAGCCGTGAGCTGATTATCAAAAAGCTCGCGTTTGCAGGCTGAGTCTCTGTACTATGGCTATAATAGTAATATTGTAATGTGTGTCAGTAATTACACTTTGTGAAGTATTGTTTTTTGATTATTGAGGCAGTTTTATAGATTAGTTCCTTTCATTGATTAACTGTGTTCTGTCTTCGAGTTTAAGATGAGTAGCAACTTAAAAGTGTGTGTAATAGTCCAAGAGCCCGTGAACGCCAGACCTACGTCATAGTATAAAGGCTGAAATTTTTTCTGCGCTTGTAAACTACAGCACGTATGAACGTTTGGCTACTATGAACCTTGAGTGGTGGTGGCTTTGATAGATAACAGGAAGCGAAGGTGTATAAAATTGATGCCTAGTTACGTCATAGTATAAAGCGTGATTTTTTTATATTTTTTACGGGATACTGTTAGAAATCACGTCATGTATTGCCAGACACTTTGTGCGGTGGAAACCCCCCGCCAGACACCTTCAAAACTTAATAAAATGTAATTGTACTTACGTCATAATATAAAACCTGAATTTTATATATGTTATTTGGGCAACTATTTAAAAGTGTTTCCTAAACAGCCAGACAATTTCGATGGTTCCAACACCCTGCCAGACAAATTTCAGTGTCAACTGTAGGGGCGAGCGCGACGACAATAGATATGTAAGAGTTGGGTTTATTGGATAATCCAATTACATTGTAATTATTTATGTATTAATAATACATTTTAAATGAATTACTTAACATAATTTTAATGTCAGTTATTTTAAATTTGAATATTTTATTAAAATTTCGTTGTTTGTTGCAAATCTAATAATTAAAAACTTGTTTCAGTAATAAACAAATTGTTAAGTAGTTTATAAATATTCATAGTAAAAGCTTACAAAAAATTGGGAATATGATTTAATAGAAATATCATTGGTTTTATGTAAATACAAAATAGATTTATTCATTGTCATCATTGTAATTGATACTTTCAATATCGTCATCACTACTACTGCAGTCCGTGAATTTATTATTTTCAATATCGTCTTCTTTATCAGTTTCTGTAAAAAATATAAACAAAATAATGAGATTATTAATAACTAGCAAATTTATGTATAATAGTTGTAAATAACAATTACATAGCCTACCTGATAAATTTTTCAGTGAATCACTGATAAAGTTTGGTAGCTGATCACCATCGAACCATTTGAAATAATACTCGTTGTCTTCTCGTACCCAGCCATTATTTTCTGGCTGATAAATGCTGGGATTTTTTAAGTGAGCATTATTCCAAATAGTGGATATATAATTTGCTCGCAGAAATTGTTGTAATAGTTCCCTTTTTCAAGGTGGTAGAAAGCTATCATTGAAACTCCGTAATTTTTTTAGATCAAAAGATTCATTGATATTTGAGACCGTATACGTGTTGACGAATATCTGGAGACGGGCAGCGTCAACATCACTCATCCCAGCAACATTATACATATCAAATTTGTGTATAATTTTAAAGACATTTTGTCATTCATCACTATTTTCAAATAATGCAACATCTCCAAACTTGAGAAAAACTTCCTGATATTCTTGATTCGTTTTCAATATTTTATAAGGTTTTAATTTTCCTTTTCTAGAAAACGCAGGATTATAATCACATCCTGTGATTGCATTAAATCCAGCCAGGCTTTTACAAATGGATCCTCCCAATTGTGCGTGGATCTTTGTTAGGTGTACATATCTTAAATTATTTCCGGTGCCTGCAAGTATCCAAACATGGGAATCATTTTGTAGGTGATGCTTATGGCCAAGCATTATATGTTTCTGGAACATCTTTTATCGTATCCAACAGAAAAAAACCCATCAATTATTAGTACATCGATATGAGGTGGTGGCTGATACTGGCTCTCTTTTTCTAGACACTATGTTAAGGCAGATTTATCGGTCTTGCAAATAGTTCCATCTAAAAGGCACATTGACAGAGGCACTGGAGTAATTGGGTAAGATAAAAAAAATTAAATGCTTATATTATATTCTATCGAAATTCCAAGCATAAGTCCAAATAAATCTCGTTGAATTTTAACCTCTTGAACTTTAGCACCCACTTTAACTTTCTTCTCTTCTTTTGATAATCTTTAGAAAAATTATTAATACATTTTTTATACTTCTTTCAAATCTGTTAATATCCGTAAGACATTCAGAAATGAACGTTTTTTTAATATTTAAAAGAAATTCTTCTACCTGATCTGAGGCAGCTTTACCTGAAGAAATACTAATTAATTGATTCTTTCGGCACTCCCAAACTGAAGGGGTCAATGAACTGATCAAAGGTGGTGATAAATTTTTTTCAGTTGCTTGATGCTATTTTGAATGTTACTGTATTCTAGTCTGTTAAATATCTTTTTCGGTTTGTAATCCTAATTCATGAAAACATTACTTATCATTGTTGATCTCACATCATGGTTTTGGGCCCATCGTTGACGTGCCGAAATTGAATTGGTGAAATGTATAACACCTGTAAGCCTTCTAGCCGCATTTGCATTTATAGTTTGTTCTAATAACAAGTCAACAGGTTGTCTTGAAAACGGTTTGGTAGTCCTTTTAATTCCAAAGCAACCCAGTTTGAATTCTCATATAATTCAGGATGAGTTTCCTCAACTTTCAGCAAATTATCATAATATTTAACAGTCCAGATCGAGCATAGTTTTGTTGATTACATTAAAAAATATATTTGTAATTTTAGGCAACACTGATTTAAAAAGTTCGAAATCTCCTCTCCGAATGCTCCGTAAAGAAATTATGTAAAAGATTGATGTAACTCATATAAAATTGTGGAGTTTTCCCACAATCGCCATTTAGAGTTAATTGTTCATTTTCTATTTGAAATGACGTTATTCTACATTTTTGTATTCTGTTTACTTCTTGTTTCACGTCATCTGTCAAAGTTTTTTTCCAATTGTAAAAATGATTTAAAATGTAGTATTTCTAATCCTAATGTTGTCAAAGGATGTAGTCTCTTGCAACAGTTGAAGTGTTTTCCATCAAGAAATCCATTCGATGAACCATTTGCCAGCAAATTACTTTCAACCATTACATTGGCTAAGCCACAGTCACTTGTTTTAAAATAGCCATCATAATGTGAAACGGCCCTAAATGTATAAATAAATTATCAAATTTAGAATTTTCGGTAACTTCGATTTGAAAGGCTAGTTTGGCTATCGCGAGGTCGTATGTAATAATGTATGTAACTGAATCATTATTGTCACTTATTTCTTCAAATTGTAAAAAGTCAAAATTCTCTTCATAAGCTGATAGTTATGGTTCTTTTGACAGCTGTATTACAGTTGGTTCAGGTATTGGCAAAGATCCCTATATAGAGAATGCGAATGAAATTGCTCTTTGGTCAACTCAGGTAGCAACAATGGGGCTGGCGATACATTATTGATGGATGTACTTACCGATTATTTTCCATATTAGTTTTTTGAGAACTTGTAGATTCAGAAGTAAAATATTTTTTCATGAGTCCTGTAAATAGTTTACAACATTCTCTGTGGTAACCACTTTCCGTATACTCTGTTGGTAAAATAATGTCCTTATATTTCAGGTTATGTTTCTTTCTTAGTTCTTTAATTGTTTGACATTTTTTCATTGTCTCCTCAGAGAATAATACTATTTTGCCACTACTTTCCTTACACAAATTAATACGTCTCCCATCAGGGGCGGATCCAGGGGGAGGGCTAGGGGGTTCAAGCCCCCCCCCCCGCCCCCAAAAAGTATCTAAGTCCACCTCCGACATTGTAATTTTGGGGAACTTTTTTTTTTTTAGCTCTACGGATTCGAGGCCCGAAAAGATTATAAATACTAACTACCCTTTGCCCGACTCAAGGCCCCCCCCCCCAAACCAAAATTCACTCAAGCCAAGCCTCCCCCAAACCAAAGTCCGCACAAGCCCCTCCCAAACCAAAATCCTGGATCCGCCCCTGAGTCCCATTATGGTATTTTTATTAAAACTGAATTAAATATTTTATTTTTCACAAATGAAAAAATAAATAATAAAACGATGAATGACTCGACATATGCTGAAACAACATCTGTGGTAGGATACCAAAGATGCGTGACAAAGACCCAGTAATATAGATTTAAGTAACTGTCTCACTCTAAATCTCCTGACAGAATAATAATATTTTGCCACTGTTTTTCTTACACAAAACACCAATTAATACGTCTTCCATTATGATATAATATTAAAACTTAATTACAATTATTTCACGCAACTGCACAAATAAATAATAAAACGTACACTCTACGATCAATGACAGAACATGTATTCAAATAATATCTGCACGAAAGACGGGTGACAAAAGACGCAGTACATAAATATTGCCTCCGCGCTCGCCCCTACAACTGACATTGAATTATGTCTGGCAGGGTGTTGGAACCATCGAAATTGTCTGGCTATTTAGGAAACACTTTTAAATAGTTGCCCAAATAACATATATAAAATTCAGTTTTTATATTATGACGTAAGTACAATTACATTTTATTAAGTTTTGAAGGTGTCTGGCTGGGGGTTTCCACCGCACAAAGTGTCTGGCAATATATGACGTGATTTCTAACAGTATCCCGTAAAAAATATAAAAAAATCACGCTTTATACTATGACGTAACTAGGCATCAATTGTATACACCTTCGCTTCCTGTTATCTATCAAAGCCACCACCACTCAAGGTTCATAGTAGCCAAACGTTCATACCTGCTGTAGTGTACAAGCGCAGAAAAAATTTCAGCCTTTATACTATGACGTAGGTCTGGCGTTCACGGGCTCTTGCTCTTTAAGGATTTGGGCCATTCCTCCAAAAGAAGCTGTTATTTCATTTTGAGTGGAAATATTATAATTCGATTCATCGGGAGCTCACCTTGTTAATTAAATCAGCTTAACCACTCATAAAAGGAAAGATCATATCCTCAATGTTAGATTTATCAGTCTCATATTTTTAAAAAGACGTCTTTATATGGAAGATATTATTATTAAAAAGAGTATGTGCTCTTCTGATGAGATATAGTGAAGAAATAGACATTTTAAAAAAAAAAAAAAAAAAAAAAAAAAAAAAAAAAAAAACTTTTATCTGTCTGTTTCTCTGATTGTGTATCACACAAATTACTGAACGGAATTTCAGGAAGTTTCAAACATTAATTAACCTATGCTCCCTCGCTTAAAATGAGTTATGTTTAATCTTGAAGCTGCCAAATAAAAGAAAAAAGAAACGACAAAATTAATTGTATAATATCACTTATTATCTGGCACTTAGTGCAAGTTACTTTCAGCAATCGAAATGTTTAATACGACTGAACATAAGTAAAGGATCATTGTGAATGAATTACACAAAATACTGAAGTGGTTACAGGCAAGATCCTCATAGAATATGACCTAGCTTCCTTCATAGGCGACTAACAATACAGATTCCAAAACGATCCAATCAGATAATGAAAGTGATGCCATAAGCATTATAGTGGGACTTCAAATAAGGCCTACAAGGCTACAACGTAAAGAAAAATATGCCAGTAGCATGTTTTGTAAGCAAAATAAATTTAAGTTTTGCTGAAGAGCTGTTAACAGACGCAAATTATCAAATACAAATATCCCGGTACAAGTTCCGATTAAAGTATCAAAGCTTGATAGTAGCTTTAAGATAAGCTTCTTCGAATCTTGTACAAAATTACGCTCCAAAACCTGATTGAGAGGAACTTCCACGTAAAAAAAAGAAGAAAAAACCGATCAAAGCATAAAATCAGGCGGGTTATATCGCAGGCTAAGCCTATAATTTTCATTTCCAGCAACTGTCATTTTAATAGAATGCAGTTTCTTAATAACTTCTGTTGCGCCACGTTAATTTTTTTCTCCGTGGCAAAATCTTATTTGTGCGACAAACCCTTCTTCTCCCCATTCGGCAAGATTTCACAGATAAAATATAGAAAGAACTCTGTGGTCTATTTCATCGCCAATATCGAACAAAAAACCTACCATCAACAAGAGCATGGAAATAAGATACTATTTATAAACACTCTCGATGATAGAAATGATTACCCAGACGAATTTTTTAATTCTCTGAGCGCAGCAGACTACCACCCCAGCTGTAAGGGAACCAGAAATTCCCTGCAATATTTTGTAGTTTCGTGATGAATTTAGCTCGCTTCAAGTGTAAGAGTAGTAAGCGTCTATGCAAAGTGATTGAAGGACGATGAAACCACAACTGAACGACGTCCACTCCACAGAACTTATAGGTCGGAGGCTACCCGCTCTCCAAAGCAGGATAGGCAGCGATCTGTGACAGATCTGACAGCAGTGTGCGCTCCAAAACACTTGTGCCTGCACCAGCATTTAACTCTCCCATCTGCTCGAGTAAAACCACGGTGATGTCATAAGCAGAGCCAGAAATCTGGTCTCGATCTGCTCGCTCGTCAGTCGGCTCCTCCTACAAAGATTTCAATAATAGCGACGAAAATGCATCATAATCCTCTCTTTTTTAAAAATTCATTGACTCTTCAAATATTAATGGACGGATTTTAATTAAATGACACACTGTGATATCTGATACTATCGATCCAGGTAAGTAACATTCTTTCTGATAATACAGAGGCACAAAAATGTAAATTTTGTAGTCTCGTGTATCTTTGCACTTATCTTTCAAAAACTAATAGGCAGATTTCAAAAAGCCTGCACACTACAGAAGTTTATGTCATCAATTAACATGTAAAATACTTTCTATCCTGATTAGTAATTTAATTACCAATACAATACAATACAATACATTCATTTTCCATTGATCCCAATATAAGAGACTGGCTCTGTGGGATGTGGAACACATGGGGGCCAAAGTTGTAAATTTAGTATAATTCTGTCTGCCTGTGCGAGCTTCCAGCAAAAACTAATTAATGTATTTTAATTAAACTAAACATGTTAGTAACATATTCTATCAGTTAACAGGTACGATATATTTTATCCCTTTAAGTTACATGTTCCCAATGTAAATTTTTGCCCATCAGTGCACAGATAATCCAAACCAAGAACAGATATCAATAAAACTACACAGTGATAGTTTGTTTCATGAGTTAACATGCTTTCTATCCAAATAAATTATACAGTCATCTAAGAAACCATCACAAAATCCACTTAATTCAAAACAATGCTTGTATTCTAATGAAATTTAGCACAAAAAGAGTTCATATACACTCAAGTAATAAGTAATTGAAATAAAATCACGCAGTAAAGAATAACATAGTAGTTGTCTCGATCTTTGAATAGACACAAATAGTTTTCATATATACAAAAATACTTTAATTATTTGACACAAATAGTGACAGTAGCTCTATATACACGATAATGTGATTAAATCATATAAATTAGTTCATATACATAGGCCTATATCTTAAAAAAAAAAATCTGCTCGTACTAACTGCTTCAAATTTGCTTGCATCAAAGCTATACATGGTGTGTCTACAAAGTTCGGTGAATGGTGTCATATCTGAAAGGCAACTTGGCGCATGTGTCTTCAGAGACTTGAGGAGAATCGATACACAGCATGTGACTGGCAGTGTAAACAGACTGCGACCAGTTGAACGTAGTCAGTGTGAGAGGAAGTGTCGACTCACAGCGCAATGGAGCAACGTGCAAACATCTAGTTCTGCTACAAATTGGGGAAGACTGCAACGGAGACACACAGAATGTTGGTGGAGATGTACGGGAGGGACGTGGTGACTATTTTGAAGGGCAATAAAGAAATTTTGTTTTTATCTTTTGTTTTGTTTGTTGTCTGAAAGCATTCACCGAACTTTTTAGACACACCACGTATGAACAATACTAAAGAGTGCCTACGGGTCATATACAAACACAGCACATGACCTGGTGGCAATTCCTTTAGTCATCTAATTACCCCCCCCCTTTTTATCTTATATAATTTGAGTGTTAAATTCCTCCCTCATCTACTTCTGCGATTTACAAATTTTAGTTTTTAATGCCTTCAGTGTTTTTGGTAAATTATTCATCACCTCTCTTGGTAATTTGTTCTAATCCCTGACACCCTTACCTTCAAAAGAAAATTCTCCCACTCCCTTATTTATGAAATCAATTGCCATCTCTTGGTCATGGTCATCTTTCCCCTTCCACGCACCATTCCTGATTCTTCGACCAGTATCCCTAAGCCCCATCACCAATATATGCCTTGAACGTTCCCAACACTCTCTTCACCCTCCTCCTGTACTCCAATTACTCCCATTCTAGCTCCATTATCACATCATATATTCACTGGGTTCTGCAATAATATCCACACACAAATCTAGCTGTTCTTCTTTGCACTCTCTCCAACTCCTGTATCTGATACCAAAAATGTGGGTTCTAAACTACACAATATTCAACCATTGGCCTGTCCACAGTTTTGTAACCCAATTCCGTAACTTCTCTGATATGTTCTCTCATCACCCTCCCCAATAAATGTAGAATTTTGTAACCTTTTCCTACTGCCTGCCCAGTGTGCTATGGCCAGTTGAGTTTATTATCAAACGTTATTCCAAGATATTTACACTTCAAGCCTTCAACAAGTAATCCTGATGCCGCCCTATACACATAAGCAATGATTAGTTTTTTATTTGTGTACCTAATAAGCTAAATCTTTTGGGCATTTATCATCATTCCATGCTGACCTACCCATTTAGACATTCTATCCAGACTGCAGCTGTTCAGTCTTCTCATGTTGTGAACCTTTATACAACATGACTTCATCTGTTGAAAGTGTTTTATAGTATAAGAACTTTTGTTAATGTTCAAAGTACGACCAGAAGAAAAATTTCTCCTTTTAGGTTGAAAATATGGTTAAGTGTTTCCTTGTCATTTACTCTTCAAAGAAAAGTTTACTCCAAATCCAGGTAACAAAGCTGCAACGCGCACCAAAATATAGTGTTACGCATATTGCTCACTCAGTGGCAATAGACATCTTGAGCCAATTCTGACATCATTACAGTCAAAATTCACCATGGCCTTCCACCTTCTTCATTCCAAGTCTACTATACACCATGGAATATTAGTAGTCATTCTGGTCCAGGCTGCATTTGAACCTAACCACAAACTTCGACAATACAGCTCCTTGAAAATCAGCACTTTTTTCAAATTATGAATTTTCACATATATTATGAGGGAATGCATATGGCTGAGAGAGGAATAGATTAAGGGATTGTGGAATCAATAAAGAAAATTTATGAGAAGTGTGAGAATTGCATGTGCATAGACTGTAAACATTCAGAATGGTTTCACACAGAAAGAGGAATAAGAAAAGAGTGTATTGTCACCTTTATTGTTTAATGTAATATTAGATGTAATAATAGCTGAAATGCAAGGACACAGAGCTCCAACAGAGCTGAAGATGATAGCATATGCTGATGACATCATAATATGGGAGGAGACAGAGCAGGATTTGGAAAGAGAATTACAGAAACGGTGGACTGCAATGGGTAATCATGGCCTGGAGATTAGTGTGGAAACGACCAAAATAATGAAGATAACAAGAAACACTGGCCCTTTGAAGGATGTGTTACTGGATGGCAAGAAATTGGAATGGGTAGAATCGTTTGAATATCTGGGAAGCAAGGTAACTATCAATGGAAAGATGGAGGAAGAAATAGGTCAGAGAGTAAGGAAGAGTGGACAGTTGTATCATCAGATGAAGGATGTAATCTGGAGGTGGAACATAAAAAAGGATGCCAAAATTCTGCTCTGTAAAGTAAATTACCAGCCCATACTGACTTACGTTTCTGAAACATGGACGTGGACAAAGAGAGACATTAGCAGATTGCAGGTGGAGGAGATGAGGTTTCTGAGGGGGATAGAGAATGTCACGGGGAAAGACAAAATTAGAAATGAAAACATCAGGGAGCAGTGGAAGCATTAGAAGAAATGCTAATAAGGAAAATACTGCAGTGGTTGGAACATGTTATGAGGATGGAGGAGGGGAGGATGCCGAAAGTAGCACTGCTGAACATCGGGAAGAGAAGGAGACCAGTTTGAAGACCTCAGGCAAGATGGATGGACCAAGTGAAGAAAGATGCAGAGGCTAAGGGAGTCGTGTGGAGAAAAGTGATGGAGGAAAAGTCTTGGAATGACCTCCAGGCTTGGAAGAGGATGTGCAGGATGACCCACAAAAGCGGAAACGTCTGATGATGATTATGACACACATATCACAAACGGAATTATGGTGAGTTACCTGAGTTGTCATAATATTTCATGTCCACAGCTGAAACCATCTCATTTTGAGCTTGCCAACAGCACAAATTTAAATTTTTTTAAGGTTAACGATTTATATTTTCTTCTCCGAAACTATTATTATAAATCTCCTGATACAATTTCTGTACAATATGATGTCACTAAACCAGCGCTCATGAAAGCAGCTTAAATTACTAATAGTTTCAGCTGTCATTCTGGTTCAGGCTGCATTTCAGTCAAGCCACCAACTCCGTTGATATTTTCGCTAGAAAATCAGAGCTTCTATCACTTCCCCATTAATACATTCGCTATATTGCATGTTAGTGTTCCATGAATGACCCACAATTTCAGATCGTGATACCAAAGCAACAGTTGAAAACCAGCTGAATAATGACGCTACCATTATCGCTCTTGTAAAAGCGGACAAAATTAAATACTGAATACATGTCGAACTACATTTAGCAACATAAACTATGGCATCAATTTCATGTCAATTATTAAAGCAAACATAATTTAAAAATGTATACTAAGTAATATGATCATAACTTTTGCAGTACAACGGAAACTCCAGAATACGTCACAGCTCATAACACAACTTATATTAATATTGCGAGTCAAGTTTATATTGTAATACGGTGACTGTTTTTGTTTTAGTACAGTTGAAACTGATACTGAAGGTGTATAATAAGATTGTGATGATATATGATACTCTAATTAGGAATCCTGATATAGAAAATGTTGCTCCTATTCTAAATGTAGTTCTGATGCATTTAATGTATTAAGGTGTGTCCTTTTTGTTTGATTTTGTAGCGGCAATATTAGCGGAGGCAGTAGTTAGGTTGAAATGCTCCATGAACTGGAATGTTCTTTTTGCAGCATAAGACAGGAGGAATTTAGTTATTATTAGTAACAAATAAGCTGCCTTCATAAGTGATGACATAAATCGCGATGTAAACTATTGCCAACGTTGCTTCTTGAAAAGAAAAGTTTCTACCTTATGCCTTGTTTTAAGTGAAGGATTTAATAGGTATTAGGTAGAATATTGAACAGTAAGATAAACACTGTTTGTACTGATTTATACAAAAATTTTGAGCAAAAAATAGTTATCTTCAGTTAGGTTTTAAATTTTGGTAAAAATAATCACTATCTCGTTATATCAAAAATAAGAATACTTGCTAAATGGAGGAAAAGAATGAATAAAAACTTACAACAAGATCAAGAAGTTTTTAAGACCTACCTTTTAAAAGATGAAGGAATAAAACATCTATATCAAAGCCGATTACAACAGCACTTACTGGAAAACCCAACAAATAATGACATCAATAAAGAATGGGAAACTATAGCTTCATCAATACTGAAAGCAGCATATGAAGCCATTGGCAAGAAAAAGAAATTTAGAAGAAAAACTGGACTTAAAATGTGGAATGAAGAAATTGCAGAAGCCGTCAAACAAAAGCAAAAGGCTTATCTAAAAATGATACAGGATCGAACCCTAGAAAATGAAAATGAATATAAAAGAAGAAGAAATATTGTTAAGACAATAACAAAGAAGCTGAAACAAGAGGGATGGGATAGATTAATCAGTTCAATAGAAGATGATGTCCATGGTAGACAAGAGATGGCTTATAAACTTATGAAACATCTCAACAAGGATGAAAAGGAAAGTGCTAATATAAATGTAATTGAAGAAGAGGCATGATTAAAACACTATAGAACATTATGGTACAATAGTAATTATAAAGAAGAAGAAGAGAAAATAGGAATGGACCATGTGGATACTAACGAAATAGATCCTATAGACATAGAGGAGGTTGATGCAGCACTAAAATTCATTTAAAAATAGAAAAGCTCCTGGACTAGATACAATTAATTTAGAATTGATTAAGTATGGGGGAATGATTCTGAAATTTAGATATTTACACTTAATTAATATGTGTTGGAAAAAGAGAACCATCCCAGAAGAATGGAGGAAGGCCAAAGTTATTTCACTTTTTAAGAAGGGAGATAGGAATTCATGTGATAACTATCGAGGAATTAGTTTATTAAATACGGGATACAAAATATATGCAAAAATAATAAATAACAGGCTAAAAGTAATAGCAGATGCTCTCCTATCAGAAGAACAATGTGGGTTTAGGAAAGGAAGGTCCTGCATAGATAATATATTCTGCCTTAGACAACTACTGGAAAAGAGAAGAGAATTTAATTTAAAGACTTTCATTGCTTTTATAGACTATGAAAAAGCGTTCGATAAAGTAAATAGACAAAAACTATGGGAAATAATGCAAAGAAATGGATATCCACAGCATTTAATACAAGTTATTCAAGATATGTATAGAAGGACACAAATCGTCTTAGACCTAGGAAATAAATTTACAGAAGAAATAGCAATTAACCAAGGAGTGCGGCAAGGTTGTAGCCTGTCTCCAACACTTTTTAATATATATATATATAGATGACTTAGTTAGGAAATGGAAAGAAAATGTCCATCCTGGTATAAAAATAAGCAACAACACTTACATAAATACTATGTTGTTTGCAGACGACCAATTTATCCTCCAGGAAAATGAAGATGGGCTTCAAAAAGCAATTCATATACTAAACATTATCAGCAAAGATTACAATCTGCAGTTGTCTAGTGCAAAAACGAAAGTTATGGCATGGCAGGGGAAATACCCTATCAGAGTTAAAATAGTGGTAGACAATCAGCCAATAGAGCAAGTCTCCAGCTTTACTTATCTCGGAGGTGAATTATCTTTTAATGAGGATAACGAGGTGAAGAAGAAACTTCACCGATTTCAGTATATGTGTGGAACAATTCGACGAACACTGAAAGGTAAAGCACGAGAGGAGACTCAACTCAAGTTTTATAAAACAATGGCTGTACCGACTCTGCTCTATGGCAACGAAACATGGGTAAATAAAACGCAATACAAAAGCAAAATTCAATCATCGGAAATGAAATTTTTAAGGTCAGTAAAAGGGTATTCCCTAAATTATAGGACGAGGAACGAGGAAATAAGGGAACAACTGAATATCTCCCCGCTAAATGATAGAATTACCCAAAAAAAGGGATAACTGGAAGAACCACGTCCTACGGATGAGAAAAGACAGATTTCCTAAGCTTGCCCTGGAGTACCATCCCACAGGCAGAAGGGACATTGGAAGACCAAGGAAGAGATGGTCGGAAGAATGAGGTCGGAACAGGCTTTTGGCCTACCCATGAAGAGGAAGTAAGTAAGTAAGTAATTTGGAATGTTACAGAGTGTATAGTAGCAAAAAAGAAGACACACAGGAAATAAATTGAACCGAGATGGAATCATGAACATAAAAATATAATGACATTTCATGAACGACCATTTTTGCACTTTTAGTGAACCGACTTTTGTGTTAGTATACTCTTAGCATTTTATAATTTTTTTAAACCTTTAATCTTTCACATATATTATGAACAAAATTACAATTTGACTAGACGACCCGTGCGAAAATTTCGCGAATAAAATGCGATGAATAGTGAGGTTGAATATAATGTCACCAAGTTCAGTCATTACTCTTCATACTCCTACTTCATTTATCGATTTTGGTTAGAAATCCAGGGAGATAAATGGCTCGAAACACAAAAAACATATTTTAGAAATATTGACATTTTTGCGCTTTATGGGTCGAATTACGAAAAATTCTTTTCTTAGAATATAATGTTACCACGGCGGAAACCTTAGTCTTTAATACGATATGTCATTTATCTATATCGATTAGATATCAAGGGAAATATAAGGCTCGTGACACAAAAATACGTTGTAGAACAATTTATACTTTTTCCCTTTAATAGTTGAATTCCAAACACTTCTTTCTTAAAATATGACGTCAGCAAAGCTGAGACATTATTCCTCACAATTGTACTTGATTTGTACTTGACACAATTGTACTTGACACAAAAATCGGTTATAGAAAAATTTATACTTTTTTCCTTTAACGGTTGAATTCCAAAAACATTCTTTTTTAAAATATGATTTCACAAAGCTGATAAATTACTCCTTATTTTCCTACTTCATTTATCGATTTTGGTTAGATATCCAGGGAGATAAATGGCTCGAGATACAAAAAACGCATTTTAGAAAAATTGACATTTTTGCCTTTTAAGGGTCGAATTACGAATAATTCCTTTGTTAAAATATAATGTTACCACGGCGGAGACCTTATTCTTTAATATGATACCTCATTTATCTATATCGGTTAGATATCAAGGGAGATAAATCGCCCGTGACACAAAAATCGGTAATAGAAAAATTTATACTTTTTTCCTTTAAGGGTTGAATTCCAAAAACATTATTTCTTAAAATATGATGTTACAAAGCTGAGACATTACTCCTCATAATCCTACCTCATTTATCGATTTTGGTTAGATATCCAGGGAGATAAATGGCTCGAGATACAAAAAACGCATTTTAGAAAAAGTGCCATTTTTGCCCTATAAGGGTCGAACTACGAAAAATTCCTTTCTTAAAATATAATGTTACCATGGCGGAGACCTTATTCTTTAAAATGATACCTCATTTATCTATATCGGTTAGATATTAAGGGAGATAAATCGCTCGTGACACAAAAACGCATTGGAAAAATATTAATACTTTTGCCCTTTAAGGGTCGAATTCCGAAAACTTTCTGGCTTAATATATGACGTCACTAAAGCGGAGATCTTAATCTTTAAAACGATACTTCATAAAACGGTTTCAGATAGGTATCCAGGGAGATAACTGACTCGTAACACAGAAAACAGCATTTTAGAAAAAATTTACATTTTTGCCCTTTAAGGGTCGAATTCCGAAAACTTTCTTGCCTAAAATACGATTTAACCAAAGTGGAGACCATAAGCTTTAAAATGACACCTCATTCATTGATTTTGGTTAAGTATGAAGGAAGATATAGGCTTGTGACAAAAAAATACCTTATAGAAATAATATATACTAGACGACCCGTGCGAAAATTTCGCGAATAAAATGCGATGAATAGTGAGGTTGAATATAATGTCACCAAGTTCAGTCATTACTCTTCATACTCCTACTTCATTTATCGATTTTGGTTAGAAATCCAGGGAGATAAATGGCTCGAAACACAAAAAAACGTATTTTAGAAATATTGACTTTTTTGCCTTTTATGGGTCGAATTACGAAAAATTCCTTTCTTAAAATATAATGTTACCACGGCGGAGACCTTATTCATTAATATGATACCTCATTTATCTATATCGGTTAGATATCAAGGGAGATAAATCGCCCGTGACACAAAAATCGGTAATAGAAAAATTTATACTTTTTTCCTTTAAGGGTTGAATTCCAAAAACATTCTTTCTTAAAATATGATGTCACAAAGCTGAGACATTACTCCTCATAATCCTACCTCATTTATAGATTTTGGTTAGATATCCAGGGAGATAAATGGCTCGAGATACAAAAAACGCATTTTAGAAAAAGTAACGTTTTTGCCCTATACGGGTCGAATTACGAAAAATTCCTTTCTTAAAATATATTGTTACCATGGCGGAGACCTTATTCTTTAATATGATACCTCATTTATCTATATCGGTTAGATATTAAGGGAGATAAATCGCTCGTGACACAAAAACGCATTGCAAAAATATTGATACTTTTGCCCTTTAAGGGTTGAATTCCGAAAACTTTCTGGCTTAATATATGACGTCACTAAAGCGGAGATCTTAATCTTTAAAACGATACTTCATAATATGGTTTCAGATAGGTATCCAGGGAGATAACTGACTCGTAACACAGAAAACAGCATTTTAGAAAAATTTACATTTTTGCCCTTTAAGGGTCGAATTCCGAAAACTTTCTTGCTTAAAATACGATTTAACCAAAGTGGAGACCATAAGCTTTAAAATGACACCTCATTCATTGATTTCGGTTAAGTATGAAGCAAGATATAGGCTTGTGACAAAAAAATACCTTATAGAAATAATATATATGATGATGATACCTGAGGTTGTCATACTATTTCATGTATGCAACTGAAGATATCTCTTTGTGAACTTACCGATAGTACAATTTTTAAAAATATTAAAGATAGTATGGATTTATCTTTCCTGCTCCCGAATTATTATTTATGAAGTGCATTAGCTTTAGCACTTTTAAACTAAACACACACACACAAGCATATATCAGAAAGTTCTAGCTTTTATTTCTGAAAAGCATTATTTGCGACTCGTAGGCCTACGTAAAAAGCAAAAAGTATATGCGGCATTGCTGTCTTATGAAGTATGAAACTCTTTGGTGTTTGCGAATTGATAATGGCAATTTGTAAAGAAACTATTTATTTTGACAAGATAAAAACTATCTTGTCACTTCAAGCATGATTTACTAACTCTGTTCCAAATTTAAATTAAATCTGTTGAGCTATTAAGCCGTGACTGAGGCAGATAGTTCATCCAAACTTTCTCATTTATATAGATAATGTCATTTGCAAACAGCCATCAACATAATTTAATTTAAACGACACACACACATGGGCGCCAGCAGGATTACTTTAAGGGGGGTGTATCTGCATCATTTTTTATACAGTGTACAGGGTGTCTCCGAATGCCGTGTACAAATTTGGAGGGGAGGTAGAGAACATTGTGAGGAGCCATAATTACATGAGAAAGCATGCGAGGAAATGTAACCCTAACGAGATAAAGAGAGACAAAGACAGTAGGGTCTCAACACAGAATGTAGTGTAAAACGCTTTATTACACACATAAAAAACAATAATAAATAAAAAGTATGACATAAAAGCATCACAGGAGGTGTTCGAAATTGCGGCCATTCGCATGTATGCATGCACGACCTTGACGCGATATGGATTGGCAGACATGTTCGAAAATACCAGGAGTTTCATGGATCGTACCAACAACAATGGGCCAGCAGGTCCTTTTCAGAATTTACTGGCGTGTCACACACAAGGCTCTTCATGGCACCCCAGAGAAAAAAATCGAGAGGAGATAATTCAGGGGTTCTGCAAGGCCAAGCGATGGGACCACCACGCCCAATCCACCTGTTTGGAAATGTCTGGTCCAAATGGTCACGTACACACTGTAACAGCTCTCATACCTGAACTTTAAATAGAATTGTATTTTATGAAGTATTTGTAGTGAGCTAAAGTTTGCTTGAATATGATCTTGTAGGTTTGTTTTGCTATTTTCTGTAAAACAATGTTGTCAGGGGCTGATTGGCCAAGGCTAGTGGGCGTGTGTGTGGATAGGTGTGCTGACGAACTAACCTTAGGGAATTATAATTCTGCTCGAAGCGTCTCTTCTGGCAGCACCACTAGAATCTTACCATTGGACTGTTTGGGCTAATGTTTGACACCACTGTGGTTTGACGGCCACAGACCGAAGGTTAGAAATTGATATAAAGTTCTTGCTACATGAAATAATGTGAGACTTGAAATGAAACAGTTTATTGGCTTCTAACACGGAGTAGTACAGTTTATAGCGTGAAGCAAAGTGGATTCCAACTATCACCAACTTATCTAAGCCCTGAACTGTAATAGTAAATTGTTAGGCAGATGGTCGCCCCGGATACGAGATGCATAGGAGGGTGGCAGGCTCCTAACAGGTAGCTATCAAAGTATGCTCGACTACTCTCGCCGACTGCCCGACAGTAAAGACACTACTTGCTAGCTAGTACTTCCCAAGCCACCTTGGCTGACCTACAATTATGAAGGGGACTGCACTCTAAAGTGCGGACTGCAAGCATGCAGATTCCTGGCTGGTCACTGCTTGACCGCTCTCAGCATTGTCAATGATCGCCGATTGCCGATAGCTCGACGACTGAATATTCCTATAATTCCCCAAAATGACCTCTTACAATGAATATAGACTTTGTTTTATGAAAAGAAATTATTTAGAGGCCATTTAATATGTTTAAGAACAGAATTGTGCAAGACAATTGCTTGAATGTTTGTAATTCCAAGTATTAAGGCAAGTTACGATGTCTAAAGGATAATTTGTTACAGTTTAAAATGATTTCTGTAAATAATTTTGTGTTTAAGTATCTTTAATTTCCATTTCTGACCATTATGTAATGATGTTAAACGATTATGTATCAATTCTGATTGTTTTTAATATGTTTAAATTGTTCAAGTAATTGTTAATGTTCCAGAAATATCTGGCGGAAGCTTTTGAAGAGTTCTAGAAATTTCGATAGAGCCTATATAAAAGAAATCAGCAGAAGGATGGTAGGTAGTTTATACAGATTCACTTTGCAACTGCCAAGGATTGTGTTAGTAGAAGCGTTGAGGGCAATCTTTGGATTGTATCTATGCCTGTAAACAGTATCTTTGACATCGTGTTTGGTGAAAATAAACGGAAGTTTAAACAGAAACACATTGTGGACTACTTAATTACTGTATTAATTAAACCACCAAGAATCTGACAACACCTTCCATAATGAGATGGCACCCGTCCTGTTGAAACCACATGCGGTGCCAAACAGGTGCGGGGAAATTGGTTAGCAGTTCTGCAAGTACCTCCTGCAGAAAGACGAGATACTTGCCAGAGTCCAATAAGATGTATGGCAGAATAAACCATCCCCCACGATACCCGCCCACACATTAACAATGAAGCGTTGTCGTGTGGCTCATAGTGGGTTGTTTGTATTAATTAAACACACCTTTACATGAATAGGTTGCTTTCTCACAGAACAACACGGAACTGGCAAAGTGCACGTCTGCTGCACTTTTGGTTAACAAACCACAGTGCAAACGCGACATGTGGATGATCATCTAGCGGTAATAACTGCACTCTATGTGCATGAAACAGATGTGAGGCTTCGTCCTGCAGTACATGATGGACAGTTGTTCGAGATCTTCTGGTTGCAATAGCAAGCACCTGTACACTGGTACCAGGATTTCTGTCCACAGCATGTAACACACTCTCTTCGAATATGGGTGTTTGTGCTGTTCGCGGCCGCCCAGTACCTTCAATCGTGGCTCTGAAAGATCCCATGTTCCACTATGTTCTGATGCACCTGAGCGAACATTTGATGATTCGGTTGCCTTCTCGTTGGATATCTTTCCACATAAAACCGAACAACAGCACATCTATATCTATTGGCTAGGCCATAGATGAAGTGGATATCCACCAACTTGGCTTTCGTTTAATGATTCATGTTCATCGCACACTGTCCATGTCTGAAATGAGGACACCACACACCCCGACCTTGCGAACTTGCGTACAGCGCCACCTCCATCCATCCATCCGTGATTTGTCGCAGACACAAGCTGCATGTCGTCCTTAGCACCAGGGAATCCTATGGCTAATGTCTAGGTCTAAGTTGAGAATCTGGTGAAAATGTAGTTGTCCAAAGCTATATAAGATAATCTGAATTGTTTGTAGATTGGGTTTATGATTGATAATCTTATATATATATAAAAATAGACGTGTTTTTTCCTATATTTCACTTTTCAGCCACCACTACCTAGCACAGATCACTGATGTTTGTGGGTGGAAGTAGCATGGAGTTTCCTGTCGTGCACAACGTTGGCCGAATGCCGATAGCTGTGGGGATGTGGGAGATATAATGATTAAAGTTGGTCAGTGCAGGGCGTTTTCATATTTCGACCAAAAATTCGTATCTCCGTATACATCTCTTTCCTGCCACAACTACATAACATTGACCTTTGATGTTTGTGTGTGGTAGTAGAATCGTCTTTCCTGTCGTGCACTATGGTTGTGAGATGTCGGTAGCTATGGGGGTGTGGGAGATATGGGGGTTGAAAGTGGTCGACCTGTCGCAATTTCATACTTCTGCCAAAGACAAAAGTGTCATGGTGTATAACTATAGATCACAGATAACTGGCGTTTGTGTGTAGTAGTAGCACAGAGTCACCTTTCGATCACAACAGCAGCCGAATTTCAGTAACTGTGGTACTGTGGTAGATATGGTGGTTATAAGTGGCCGACCAAGGATATTTTCGTATTTCGACTGTCTCCGCATATGACACTTTTCTGCCACAACTACATAGCATAGAGCATTGGTGTTTGTGTTTGGTAGTAGAATCGTATCTCATGTAGTGCACTATGGTTGTTAGATGTCGGTAGCTATGGGACTGTGGGAGATATGGGGGTTGAAAGTGATTGACCTGTGACAATTTCATACTTCTGCCAAAGACAAAAGTGTCATGGTGAATCACTTTTCAGCGAAAACTATAGATCACAGATAACTGGCGTTTAAGTGTAGTAGTAGCACAGAGTCACCTTTCGATCACTACAGCGGCCGAATTTCAGAAACTGTGGTACTGTGGTAAATATGGTGGTTGTAAGTGGCCGACCAAGGATATTTTCGTATTTCGACTGTCTCCGCATATGTCACTTTTCTGCCACAACTACATAGCATAGAGCATTGGTGTTTGTGTTTGGTAGTAGAATCGTATCTCATGTAGTGCACTATGGTTGTTAGATGTCGGTAGCTATGGGAGTGTGGGAGAAATGGGGGTTGAAAATGATCGACCTGTGACAATTTCATACTTCTGCCAAAGACAAAAGTGTCATGGTGTATCTTTTTTCAGCGATAATTATAGATCACAGATAACTGGCGTTTGTGTGTAGTAGTAACACAGAGTCACCTTTCGATCACAACAGCGGCCGAATTTCAGAAACTGTGGTACTGTGGTAGATATGGTGGTTGTAAGTGGCCGACCAAGAATATTTTCGTATTTCGACTGTCTCCGCATATGTCACTTTTCTGCCACAACTACATAGCATAGAGCATTGGTGTTTGTATTTGGTAGTAGAATCGTATCTCATGTAGTGCACTATGGTTGTTAGATGTTGGTAGCTATGGGGGTGTGGGAGAAATCGGGGTTGAAAGTGGTCGACCTGTGGCAATTTCATACTTCTGCAAAAGACAAAAGTGTCATGGTGTATCACTTTTCAGCGAAAACTACAGATCACAGATAACTGGCGTTTGTGTGTAGTAGTAGCACAGAGTCGCCTTTCGATCACAACAGTGACCAAATTTCAGTAACTGTGGTACTGTGGTAGATATGGTGGTTGTAAGTGGCCGACCAAGGATATTTTCGTATTTCGACTGTCTCCGCATATGTCACTTTTCTGCCATAACTACATAGCATAGAGCATTGGTGTTTGTGTTTGGTAGTAGAATCGTATCTCATGTAGTGCACTATGGTTGTTAGATGTCGGTAGCTATGGGGGTGTGGGAGATATGGGGGTTGAAAATGATCGACCTGTGACAATTTCATACTTTTGCCAAAGACAAAAGTGTCATGGTGTATAACTTTTCAGCGAAAACTATATATCACAGATAACTGGCGTTTGTGTGTAGTAGTAACACAGAGTCACCTTTCGATCACAACAGCGGCCGAATTTCAGAAACTGTGGTACTGTGGTAGATATGGTGGTTGTAAGTGGCCGACCAAGGATATTTTCGTATTTCGACTGTCTCCGCATAAGTCACTTTTCTGCTACAACTACATAGCATAGAGCATTGGTGTTTGTATTTGGTAGTAGAATCGTATCTCATGTAGTGCACTATGGTTGTTAGATGTCGGTAGCTTTGGGGGTGTGGGAGAAATGGGGGTTGAAAGTGGTCGACCTGTGGCAATTTCATACTTCTGCCAAAGACAAAAGTGTTTGGTGTATCACTTTTCAGCGAAAACTACAGATCACAGATAACTGGCGTTTGTGTGTAGTAGTAGCACAGAGTCGCCTTTCGATCACAACAGCGGCCGAATTTCAGTAACTGTGGTACTGTGGTAGATATGGTGGTTGTAAGTGGCCGACCAAGGATATTTTCGTATTTCGACTGTCTCCGCATATGCCACTTTTCTGCCATAACTACATAGCATAGAGCATTGGTGTTAGTGTTTGGTAGTAGAATCGTATCTCATGTAGTGCACTATGGTTGTTAGATGTCGGTAGCTATGGGGATGTGGGAGATATGGGGGTTGAAAATGATCGACCTGTGACAATTTCATACTTCTGCCAAAGACAAAAGTGTCATGGTGTATAACTTTTCAGCGAAAACTATATATCACAGATAACTGGCGTTTGTGTGTAGTAGTAACACAGAGTCACCTTTCGATCACAACAGCGGCCGAATTTCAGAAACTGTGGTACTGTGGTAGATATGGTGGTTGTAAGTGGCCGACCAAGGATATTTTCGTATTTCGACTGTCTCCGCATAAGTCACTTTTCTGCTACAACTACATAGCATAGAGCATTGGTGTTTGTATTTGGTAGTAGAATCGTATCTCATGTAGTGCACTATGGTTGTTAGATGTCGGTAGCTTTGGGGGTGTGGGAGAAATGGGGGTTGAAAGTGGTCGACCTGTGGCAATTTCATACTTCTGCCAAAGACAAAAGTGTTTGGTGTATCACTTTTCAGCGAAAACTACAGATCACAGATAACTGGCGTTTGTGTGTAGTAGTAGCACAGAGTCGCCTTTCGATCACAACAGCGGCCGAATTTCAGTAACTGTGGTACTGTGGTAGATATGGTGGTTGTAAGTGGCCGACCAAGGATATTTTCGTATTTCGACTGTCTCCGCATATGCCACTTTTCTGCCATAACTACATAGCATAGAGCATTGGTGTTAGTGTTTGGTAGTAGAATCGTATCTCATGTAGTGCACTATGGTTGTTAGATGTCGGTAGCTATGGGGATGTGGGAGATATGGGGGTTGAAAATGATCGACCTGTGACAATTTCATACTTCTGCCAAAGACAAAAGTGTCATGGTGTATCACTTTTCAGCGAAAACTATAGATCACAGATAACTGGCGTTTGTGTGTAGTAGTAGCACAGAGTCACCTTTCGATCACAACAGCGGCCGAATTTCAGAAACTGTGGTCGTGTGGGAGATATGGTGGTTGTAAGTGGCCGACAAGGATATTTTCGTACTTCGACGAAAGGCATGTGTCTCCGCAGATTTCACTTTTCTGCCACGACTACATAGCATAGAGCATTGGTGTTTGTGTTTGGTAGTAGAATCGTATGTCATGTAGTGCACTATGGTTGTTAGATGTCTGTAGCTATGGGGGTGAGGAAGATAGGGGGGATGAAAATGGTCGACCTGTGGCAATTTCATATTTCGGCCAAAGACGCATGTGTCACGGTGTATCACTTTTAAGTGAAAACTATCAATCGCAGATCACTGGCGTTTGTGTGTGGTAGTAACACAGAGTCTCCGATCGATCACAACGTTGGCCGAAATTCGGTAACAGTGGGAGTGTGTGTGATATGGTGTTTGAAATTGGTCGATCATGAATAGTTTCGTAATTCATCCAAAGACATGTGTATATCCGTAAATTTTACTTTGCTGCCGGAACTACATAGCGCAGAAGACTGGTATTTGTGTGTGGTAATAGTATTGAGTCTCCCATCATGCACTATGGTGGTTAGATGTCTATAGCTGTCAATATGAATTCTTTACAATCACGAACGAAGTCGTGGGTACCAGCTAGTTATATATAACTATCAACTAAAGGAGGGATTTTTTTTTTTTTTGTACTTAACAGCTACATATCCTTTTGCCTATTCCTATTTATCACTAGTGGAGGATGAAATTTAGGTTGTTGTTTATTTACGAAGGGCCTAGAATAAAGTTGAGGGGCCTATTTACATTTAATGGAGGATTGGAGTGCATGGTGGTCAGAAGTGGAATTGCCGGTTTATGGTTTGTTTGGGTTATCGACGAGGTAGGGTTTGTGGTGGTATACTTCCAATGATAGCTATTTCGGGGTAATTTGAGTTTTCGCATCGGAAATAGAATCTGTCTGATGCGTTTTTTATTGTTGTGGTCAATAGATTGAAGTGGAGGTCCTGCCGGATTCTCCAGTTTGGAAGGTAACGTGGTGCACCAACAATGGCACTTAGGGCTCTGTTTTCGAGTGCCTGTAGCTTTTTGATGTGGCAATCGGCAGCCATACTCCATAGCTCGGAGCCGTATAAGAATGTTGTTTGAACAATGTCACGATAGATGAGTATTTTGCTTTCTGTCCTTATACCTTCTCTTCTAAGGATTGGGTAGAGGTTGGTAAGTTTGGCTTTGGCTCTTTTCATTGCTTCATCTATGTGGGTCCTCCACGTCAGCTGTTTGTCTAATCGCAGTCCAAGGTACTTAATTTCGTTCTACCAGTCTATGCGCCTCCCTCCGTGTGCAATTTGTATCGTGGTAATTTGATTTGTGTGGTGAAAATTATGGCTTGACTTTTTGTGGCATTAATTTTAATTTTTCATAAATTGCTCCATTGGGTTAGTAGCTCTAGATGCCTTTGTAGCTTTCTTGCTGCATATCCACCTATTGCTTTCCGATGTAATTATGGCTCCTCACAATATTCTCTACCTCTCCTCCATTGTACACGGCATTCGGGGACAGCCTGTATATAACACTTATTAACTACGGATACTGAATTGATTGACAAGGTATTGAACAATTTGGACAACAAATTAGGCACCTTAAGTTTTTATCCAAACAGTAAATTTAATAATAATTTTTTTGTTTCTTAATCTTTTTCTGTGTATCTTCTTTCATACCGGGGGTGTGCAAGTGCATCCCCTCGCAGCACCCATGTAGGCCTACACACAAGGGTATTTAAAACATTTACATACAAATTCAGAATGAAATTTAAGAGAGGGGAGAAAACAAGGTTATTTCTCTGTTTTTACTAGCCAGGCAATGTTTATTTGGTAAATTATCTGTGAATTAAAAGCACAAATCTGAAATACAATTAGAATTTCAACCCCTCCCTCAGCATTCGAATAATACCCAAGTTCAGGACTATACTACATTGTGTTGTGAACACTTTTGTGAAAGCAATGGTCAAAAAAATGTTCTATGATGCTCAAGGCAGAACAGTGTTATGGCACCAATGTTAAAAAGAATCATATTGGCAGCAAGACATTTCAATAAATGCTGGTTAACTTTAACATGTGAAATAGGGAACCATATGGAGTGTCCTGGATTACAAAACTTCTGAATTTTTCGAGAAAATGCTAGAATCTTTCCTAGTAAATTGTTTATTGCCAATATAATTGTGTACACAAGTTTCTAGCAGGGCCGGCGTTAGGAATTTCGGGCCCGGGGTAAAATGGGAAACCTTTTTTTTTTACCTCTACAAACTAGCCGGGCGACATAATAGGCGGATTCTTGGCTTCGAAGCCGGAGGCCCCTGCATCCGGTGATCGGGGCCCCCTTCAGCCGGCGAGCCCGGGTACATTTGAGCCGCTTCCCCCCCCCCCCCCCCCCCCCACGCCGGCTCTGGTTTGTAGCAAGAACCAATACATTTTACACAACAAGAATACCTTATAGTATAATGAATTCCAATATAAATGAATTCCATAGCAAGGCCAGGAACTTCAAGTAAGTAAATTAACATTAAGTTACAATAATTCAATAGAGAAATGCCATCACATACAATTCACAACTCATTAAGATTATATAAAGCCTTATTATATAGATAATGTTTTACTTCAGCTTTAAATTCATTTCCAGTCAGTGACCTTAAATGTGTTGGTAGCTTATTACATTGTCTTGCTCCCATTTCAAATGCACTTTTATCTGCTGCCTTGGAGTTATCTTTTGATATGTAAATTAGTTTTGATTCGAGTGTCATATTTATGAATTTCACTATTAGTGTTATTAAATTTTGGATTGGATCTAATCAGTAACAAAACCCTATATATATATATATATATAGTGAAAATATAGTAAGAATATTTTCTTGTCTAAATATTTCTTTACAGCTGTATTCCTATCCAACTTGTATATTATTCTGATACATCTTTTCTGGAGCAATAACAATCTATTCATGTAGAAATGGCAACAAGATCCCCAAACTTCAATTCCATACAGGACATGTGGGTAGATTATTCCATAGTATGCAATTTTAAAAATGCTTCTATCCACAACCTTAGACAACTGATTCATTAGAAAGATTCCCTTGCTTACTTTTTTACAAACAAAATCAACATGAGCTTTCCAATTTAGAAACTTATCCACGTATATTCCAAGGTACTTATGCTCATTTATTTCATGAATGTTTCCTTCATCTGTAATCAGATTAAACTTATTATCTATATCATGATTTCTAAGTTCAAATTTTATTAAATTTGTTTTACTTTTATTGCAAATTAGCTCATTTTTATCAAAATAATTCGTTCGTTAGTGGCATTAGCAGTAGTTCCTTGTAATGATAAATTATCATTATCCCAACATACTGCTGTAGTGTTATCTACATATGTTATAATTCTACTGTTGGTTGGTGTAGAAATATCATTTATATAAAAAGCAAATAATATAGGACCCAATACAGATCCCTAAGGAACTTCTCATCTAACTACACCAATTTTAGATTTTATCTTTACTACAGATTCACCATTTTTAAAATGAATTTCAGTAAACTGTTGTCTGTTTTTGAGGTGGGAAGAGAGTAATTTATTTGCCAATCCCCTAATTTTCTAATTTGCCAAGTAAGTGGTGGTTATCAAAACAGTCAAAAGCTTTTGAAAGGTCAAGAAATAAACCAGCAACTTTTTGTTTTTCATCTAGCTTTCTTAGAATTTCATGTACAAAATGAGTGACAGCAGATGTAGTGGACAGTCCTCTCTGAAAACCATATTGGCATGCGTTAATAATGCTATTTTGAAACAGGAAACTATTTATTCTTACTAAGATATTTTTTTCAAATAGTTTACTTAGAACAGAGGTTAGCCTGTAGTTACTAATTTCTCTCGTGTTACCTTTTTCTAAAAACAGGTCTAATTAAGTTAATTTTCAAATATTCTGGAAATATTCCATTCACAATGGATTTATTTATAAGATATGCCAGTGGTTTCACCTGCACTTCCTTACATTGTTTCAATACAAATACTGTTATACCATCCCATCCACGAGGGAATTTCATAGGAGAACCATTTTTTCTGATTATACTCAATTTCCTCATAGACTGAAGCAATGAGATCGGTAAGGACATCCAATGTGACAACGCCTGAGAATTGAAACATATAATTGCTCCAATTGATGACTACTATAACAAATTTCACTCCTGTGGGCAAAATGATGTGGTTGTTGGAGAGCTCTTTGATGAAAAATAATTCTGCAGGGGAGGTTCTTCATGAGAGAAATGACATTTAGATAGTTGGTAGAAGTGATAATGGAAGTTATAAAATGTTGGTAGAGTTTTAGAGGATGATTCTGGTATATGAATCAAGCTGGGGACACAACTGAAATTGAATGCTATGTGGATACACTGAAAGTAAAGTGATAATGCCAACAGAAAATATGACATGAACATATGTGGTATGATTAAATTCTCTAAATTAAGACCTTTAGAAACAAAAAATAATTGGGGCGTTTGAGGCAAGGTGAAAAGACATGTTCTGCACACACTTTCTGAGTTTGGGACCAGCAGCAGGAACAGGTTGTTTAGTGATTGACTAGGGAATACTGATACGGGTTGTTATAATGCTTTGATACGGTATTTGTTGTATGGAATGAAGATGAGATGTTCTGCATAGACTTGTGATATGGAAATTGTAAAGACCTTTTTTTTTAAGAATATTTTTTACTTTTATACACTATAAATTTATGGAATTTTGCACAACATAATCAACTTACTGTATGTCCATGTTTGTGCACTCTTTCAATTTATTTTTAAATTGATCCTAATGTTTCCCAACTAGATCCTGTAAAACCTGCAATAATAAATTATGTTTGAGAATAAATTCAATTTTGTGTATACTAAGCTTCATACAGTCAGTGCCGGATCCAGGGGGGGTCAAACCGGGGCCCTTGCCCCGGGCGACAACTTCAAGGGGGCGCCAAAATCAGGTGTTGGTGGCATCTTTTTATAAGCGCCATGGCGAAATATTCATGTGCTGCCAACCCTTTTTTTTAGGTAAAGCTCTGTGGTACACTGACCGCGGCGGCAATTTGAAAGGATGGAAAATTCATTGTTCTGTGACACAGCGGCCTTAAAACAAAGCTCTATTCACGGAATGGAATTCTTTCCGTCATTGTTAGCGGGAACTCCCGATATTTTTGGATTTATAAATTTTGCCAACTGATGTTCGCATTCTTGCAGCTGCGTTCGAGTGATTAGCCCAGTTTTGTTTTAATACATACTTTTGTGCTGAACTGGAAACGAACCATTAACAGGTAAGGAAAAATCTATCGTTATCAAATATCTCAGCGTTTCTCATCCTTTGTCAATCCGAGGACCAGTAAAATGTCCCAAAAAATCGGGTCATTAACTTACATGGGCCTTATTTCTTAGCTCTGTGTATATATTATGAACCAAACCTATCAATTGTTATTAGCAAATACCGCTGTTTCTCAAGACATAAACCTACAATAAAGCACTCATAAAACATATTGAGGGAATAAACTGTTAAGCAGCCATATCCTGAAAATACCAGTTTCTTATGACCGAGCGTGGTGGTGTAACGGATAGCGTTCTGGCCTCGCATTCGGGAGGACGGCGGTTCGAATCCCCGTCCGGGCATCCAGATTTGGGTTTTCCATGGTTTCCCCAAATCACTCCAGGCGAATGCCGGGATGCTTCCTTCAAAAGGCCATGGCCGAATTCCTTCCCATTCCTTGCCCCCATCCTTTCCCGTCTCTAAAGACCACGTTGTTAAAAAGGGACGTTAAACTGTTACAAAAAAAAAAAAGTTTCTTATGGTAGTTGAAATATTAATTGTTTTCAGAAAGTTTGGATTACTAGCTTATACTCTGCTGGATGAGACGATATCCATATTTTTTTTTTTTTTGGTTAGTCTATTTGGACTTGTACAAAAACTTTATTGCTTCTTCGTAGGATCCACTACACGGTGGGAAATAATGAAAAAACCAACTTAAAAGGTAGTAGCCAGACAAGATAGTGGACCAAACATCTTGCCCTGTTGTATAATTTACCTGAAGTTGTCAAAGCACTGTAGGAAATTGAAGAATCTTCTCTGGCTGCAGAATCTAAGTATGAATCCGCTCATCTCATATATGATGTATTGGATGTTAAATTTATCCTCAAATTAACAATTTGGGTTAACCTTCTTCGATAAATTAATATAGTAAACGTGGAAATACAAAAGGAGGACATAATCCTTTCGCGTTCTGTGTCACTAATGAAAGGGCTTATTAAGATATTGTAAGAAATTCGACTAAAGCCGATAGAATATTGGATCAAAAATGCACCACCTGTAGCACAAAATTTGGGAATCGTTCTGATACTCAAAAGTAAACGAATTTCCAAACGAAAGAGGCAACACGACGAAATCTGCGAGGACGAATCAAGAGCATTAGACCCCACACAGCTGTTTTCCAAAGATATAAAAGTTGTATTTGACATAATTTTAACAGAAATAGGAATATGGGTAGAAAGTGCAATAAAACTAAACGAAAACTTTGCCTTCCTTGTTGGCCACACGTTAGTAAATATGTCCACAGAAGATCCCCCAAAAAATGGGCCGTTCTAGCAAGCAGATACTCCAAGGACTTAAACGCAGTTGATTTCTGTCAAGAACTTGCCGCGTTTAAACAACAAGCTCCATTTTTAATTTAAATCGATGAAACAACTAGTCCATTCCAATTTTTGCAACACATGTGTAAAAATGACTTGCAGGAAGCCTTTCCTAATATTTGTATGACTCTGAGAATATACTGCACGTTATCAACGACGTCCGCAAGCTGCGAGCGGAGTTTTAGTAAACTAAAAATCATAAAAACCTACCTGCGATCAACAATGAGCCAGGAACGTCTTTCTAATCTCACGATCTTATCAATCCAAAATAGAACAGCTTATGAGACGAATTTTGATGAAGTTTAGACTTTTTCGCGGAAATGAAAGCTCGACGAGTGAAGTTGTAGGAACATTTAGTGCAAATTTTGCTAGGGCCTAAGGACTGCAATTGTGAGTACAGTCTGGCTCGTGCGTTACGTATTATGATTATGTGTATTATATATAATGCAAGCAATAAAATGTCTTTTGTCTTTTTTATCACGTTAGTTTAATAGTACCCAACTGAGTGTGGTGTTTTCTTTAAAGGGGTGGGGGGGCGCCAACGTGAAGTTTTTGCCCCGGTTCGGAAAAATCCTAGATCCGCCACTGCATACAGTTGAATAGTTAGGGCAAAACTTCCTTGATTTTTATAGTCTAAGGATAGCCAAATTTTAATAATTTTGTGATACTGCAATAAAATCAAAGATTGACATTGTTTACCAACAAAATAACATTTAGGGAGTGAAATAGCTCCCACAGTTGGGGATATAAAGGAAAGATTTGCCATTTCATACAAAAATAATCAATTTGCAAGTGCCCATAAACTACGTGGCTCCATTTTGGCCTCCATTGAACCCCCCATCCCCAATTCACCCCACATAGCCTGATATGGCTTTTCCCTCAGCCTCCCATGTAGCACAGCCTTCTTCCCTGTTAATTACACAAGACAAAATTTTAATTTGTGTTATGTAATTTTCTATAATTATAAACATTTTGAATGAAATGTTGACACTATACAGTTATCAGGCGTTCCAATTCTGTTGGAAGGGTGTCTTTGTTAGCACTTGCTTGACCTACATGCAAAAAATATTTACAACGGGATGGTTGAAACTCCGGGCTCCCAAATACTGATCCATGTGGGCTAGTTTGCCCTAGTGTTCCATCTGGTTTCCTTTCATTAAGATGCCGTAGAAGATTAAATGGCTGTCCTTTCCCAATTGCATCAAATTTTATGCCGAGATTAATTCCATTTAGATATTTTATGAATTCAAAGCCTTGTTACCATGGGGCCACATGGCAAAATGTGTCATCAACATCTCAGGGGGAAACAGCATGTCTTTCCAGGACTTTTTCCAGGAATGCTCTATGTGTAACTTGGCGACTAGAAAGTTGGGACCTAATCTCAACTCCATCCACTTGATCCTACCATTCCACTAAGTATGTGCGCATTATAGGCAATTGGCAGACCATTAAAGATGTTTTCTCGACCTGAGGAAGATAGAGGTAGTCATTGAATTATAGCATTTTCAAAACAAAATCCTGTGGTATACTCAAAGATTTCATTTGCTGGGATTCTTTCTTAAACAAAACTATTTTAACTAGGATGCAGTTTTGACCCCCACAAAAATTGTAACGATTTCATTGTGCTTGTGGTTCTTGCAAGTCTTAATCATCGACTATATAATTTTAAAAGCTCACGCACTCATTCAGCTCGATAGCTATTGGCTGGAGAATGGTGTCAGGTGTCAGCCTTCACTCACAAATTAACAGCACTAGAGATATTAGAAGAAATTCGAGGTTATGTCCAACATTTAATAGCTAAGCAACTGCTAGCATTCATTAAAGTTTTTTGTAGCATTTCATAGTTAAAAAAATGATTGATAAACTTTACGGCTACAGAAACGTGGAACTGCTTTTCAGTAACAAGTTGCTAATGAAAGCGTACATAAAAACTTTTAAAAATTTAAATCTGTTGTAACCACGAATGCCAATTGTCATTCCGGTATAGGTTGAATTTAAATTTAACTAAAACTTTCGCCAACGTTGCTGCTTGACCAAAGTTGTTTACGACTTATTTGCTTTTCACGTATTTTACTGGCCACTTTCGTTAATGGCCTTTGTTCATGTTCCCTGTACATGATATATTAGGTTATTTAAAGTCTACGTCAGACCAAATATGTTACCGATAGGAGTATTCTGA
Organism: Vandiemenella viatica; assembly: GCA_031002005.1. NCBI lineage: Eukaryota > Metazoa > Arthropoda > Insecta > Orthoptera > Morabidae > Vandiemenella > Vandiemenella viatica. Next base: position 91,921,452 of record JARYHS010008075.1, read on the forward strand.
CAATTCATTTCTTTGGAGTTGCTCAGCTATTCAATAATTTGGAATCTGTATTAAGTTCTCTGGCCGTTACAGACACTACGATCAAACATTACATTATGAATGTTCGCCCAGCCTTAATATAAAACAGGATGTATCCAAAGCAAACAGGAATTCTTCAAATTTTACAGAATGAACTTTTAGGATAAAAAACAAGTCAAGTTTGTATTTCAGTAAGTTCAAGTTTATCAACCACGATCTTTGAAACAATTATATGATAGCGTGACCGTTCCTGTCCATGTTAATACATTAATACTTCTGAGCTCTTCAAGCTCAAAATATTTTATTCACCCTAAGGGCAAAAAACAGGTCAAGTTCATATTTGGTCAACCTGTCATAATCTTTGAACCTAAAAACTGAAACTATTCTAGACCCAAGATAGTACGCAAAAACCTGACACGGGCTTACATTAGTTAACTATAACAGTGTATGCAATGTGATATATCTAATAGCCTACCCATTGAAACTCATGCAAGGTTCAGAAATCATAACCCACTTGCCAATCTGTGTTACTACCATTACCTCAACTGATAACTGTTTAAAATGGTGAATAAGATTGAACGTCAATACTAAATATCACTAATAATCTTAAAAATTAAAGAATTTAAGGCTGATACCAGAATCACAATGGCACTTTGTAAAATGTTTGATCAGACTTCGAAATTGTAATGAAGATTGCAGATTATCCTCAAACATACACAGGCAATGAAGCATTCGCTCTTGCAAATATTAAACTGGAATTGCGACCACATTAGAGCGAGCTTAAGAGAACTGTTCAACACTTTGGAAATTTTCCAAGTTGAATTTAGTTACAAAACGTTTATCACCAGACATCCTGATGGTCTGAAAATTATTGCAAGTCCAACATCACATTATGCCAAGCGACATAATTTCATCCTACATCTCTGAACATTGTTAAGTGAATCTACACGAGATCAGCGCTGCATAGTTTTTTCTCAAATAACTTCTGGAATACTGATGGTTTCCTCATGGTCCTACTCCTGCAAAACCCAAAATTCTCCTCTTCTCACGGTATATTATTTATTCAGATTTCACTGAAACTTTGTTATATTAGAGTTCACTTTATGGCAAAATCTTGTTTACAACTTTTCTTGTAATCCTACTTGTTAGGAGTTGTTTTTACACATGTCAAGGTCACTAATGGAAGTTAAACATTAAATTCACTTTTTTTCACCCTTTAATCAGAATTTTACGTTAAAACTGTTATTGAATTGTTATATTATTTAATTTTAACTATTGTTTAATTTTTTTATTTATTTATCAATCTTTTTTCATGGATCCCTGCTGAGGAAGGACCTCTGGAATGTGAAACATGTCATGGTTAACACACATATATGCGAAATGAGTCATAATCATAGTAAATTTTAATTATTTGTTGCAAAAACAAATAAAAAGAGAATAACAAAAACATTCATTTTTACAACTGAATTTTGCAAAAGTCATATTGAGTACAATTAATTAATTTTTTCAAATTCTTGAATGGAGTAGAGAGAGTTGCCAATAAGATAACCTCACTGTTTTTCTTTAAATATATCTTTATTATATGCAGACTGTTTTAAATCCATGGGAAGTTTATTAAACAGATATATACCAGAATAATTAACTCCTCTTTGTACCAATGACAGAGATGTTTGTGTTTTATGCAAGTTATTTCTGTTTCTTCTACTGAAATGGGGTAGCTATGAATTAGAAGTAAATAGGTTAAAATGATCTATGACGAAGCACAGGAGAGAATATATATACAGAGAAGTCATTGGAAGAATATTGAGTTTTTAAAAAAAAGTTTTCCGCAAGAAGTTCTTGATTTTACCATATACAACATTCTAATAGCTCTTTCCAGTGCTAAGAAAACTTTTTTACTTTGTGAAGAGTTTCCCCATAAAATTATGCCATATGACATCACTGAATGAAAATATGAGTAGTACACATAATTTCAACATCACATTATGCCAAGCGACATAATCATGTTTTCGGCTTCCTAACTATTTTATTTAAAAATTTCTTTATCCCTCTAAAAAACCTACTGCTAGTTTATTCATTAACTCTAATTCTAGCTGTTACCCGCGACTTCGTACGCGTGGACTTAGAATTTAATCGCTATAATTGGATATAGAAAGCTGTAAGTTATGCAACATTTTTCCCAAACAACACCGAGTCGCCATAACATTACGGGAAAGCCATCACTATACCATTCTACCGCTGAAACCGTCTCATGAAAAGAATTAATTTCAAACATATTTAAAAACAGGGAAAAACACCGAAGGTAGGTGGGGTTAACTGAGGGAAGTTTCAAACTCATCTTTGTCTTCTCTTCTTTCTTCAGTATGAGCATCAGATTCTTGGGTTCTAATAAGTAACTTTAGCTTCTCGTGCTCTCCTAAAGCTACACCTTAGGTCCGGTTTACGCCTGCGAGGCATGTCAAAAAAGAAGACAAAAATAAATTGATGCCAGAAACTTTTAGGCAGATACAATCAGTACAGTGCAGCACAAATCGACATCTATACTAAATAATAGTTTTGTCTTTAAATGAAATTAATTAACAGACCATACACTAAAGCCGCGTACTCACTAGCGATCTGTAACTGTAACCGTTGCACGTTACTGTTACCAAATACGATAGTGAGTAGGGATGGGCAAAATGTATCGATATACCGATATTTTTCTAATAAATATTGATATTTATCGCCAATATTTTTATTTTCGATATATCGATACATCGATATTGTATTTAGTGAATCGATTTTAAGCACCAATTCGATATTTTTTCTACGAACGCAATTCAGTATCCAATTTAATCGTTACATGTATATAGGACAAATATACGTACATATCCAATCTTTTAAAAGTGTCTTAAAAAGTGAATTCGTTGAAATATAACAGCTTCATCAGCGGTTGAGAGGTAAAACAAAGCTGTTAAATTTTAACAACTTTACGTTAACGTCATTTTTATATTAGCATGTAAGTGGTTATTTTATCTTTGTAGTTGAAATATTATCTTTACAACTGTTTTTTTTTTCATTTACGAATAACAATTAATGGGTTGATGAACCACAAGTTATTAGGAATGACTGTTAATTCATTTAAATGTCTACAATCTAGTCTACAGTCAAAACTCCTTAATCGCAAGGAATACGATCCGTAAATTAGCCGCAAATACGAAAATCTTGAATACGGAAATCTTGAATACGGTAACCTTGAATACAGAATGTTAGTTTATACAGTACTAGCTCGTACCCGCGACTTCGTACGCATGGATTAAGAATTTTTTTTGCCAGAACTGAATATAGAAAGTTGTTGGTAACGAAGGATTGGTCCCAAACAATATCAAGTCGGCATAATATGACAGGAAAGCTATAACTATTTCATTCTACCGTCGAACCTGTCTCTTGAAGAGAATCAATTTCCTTCGACCACTTTAGGATTCACGGTAAAAGAGGCTTTACTCAAAAGAATTCAAGAGAAATTAAGTCCTTTAGAAAGAAATACATTCCTTCCAGCAGCTACCATTTTGGACCCTCGTTTCAAACGTATACACTTCACTTCTCCAATCGGTGTGTCAAATGCAATATCTACAATAAGTAATGATATTCGCTTGGAACTTAGACGACGAGGACAACGTTCTCCAGAAGTGAGGTCTACAGCAGCAACACAATATATCGCAGATAACGCATCAATTTGGTCCGCCCATGAACAGCTATTATCCCTTAGCACTACTGTTATGCAAGAGATTCCAAGCTCTGGCTCAGTTCCTAATGAGCTTAAGCAGTATCTGGACCAACTATTAATAGACATAAAATCAGACCCAGTAAAGTTTTGGGTGAATTGCCAGTGCTCCAGCGCGCTGAAATACCTTATATGTCAAGCTTCTTCTGTGCCGTCCAAGGGAGTGGCTCCTGCAGTCAACTTTGCTGTACTGAACAACAGGAGTAGATTGACAGGAGAGCACGTAAAACAGAGAGTGCTTTTGATGTCCATATCAGACAAATACTGGTTTCATTGATTGAAAAAAATAATAAATTAATAAAAGTTTGTATAATTTCTACCTGTGTCTTTAATTTTCAGAATTTTCTTAAATATTTTGATGTATTTTATGATTTTTTTTAGATAATTACTCCCTTTAGCCAAAAATATAGAAATATCGATATATCGAAATATCGATATTTTTCCCCCGATATGTATCGATAGTGTTTGTAAATATCGTTTCTATATTTATCGATATATTTTTTTAAATGCCCATCCCTAATAGTGAGTACATGGCTCGCGAGCCTGCCGGGGGCGGAACGCGCAGGGCCGTAGCTAGGGGGGGGGGGGGGCATTGTGGGGCAATGCCCTACCTCAAAATTCTAATGCCCTACCTTAAAAGATACCATAAACTAAGCTAATACACTATTTACCTAAACTGTTTGTTCATAATATGAAACGATGGGAAAAAATAATTTACTACTAACATAGTTACATGTAAATAGTTCCGAATGAACTACAGTTCGTAACTATCATATATACCAATTCTTTATTCTGCTCACAGATGCCATTTGAAGTATATATTGTCTATGATGTTCGTTAGTGTACTGTAGGTACAATAGTTCAGGCAGTTTGTGACAATTTTTTATTTATTGCTATGAACTGAAGACCAGTTGATTTTGCGATGGGTATACGGGCTTTCTTTAGCAAAAAATGAAGAGCCGAAGAGGAAATTGACAAAGAAAGACCTCATTCCTCAAAACAGTTGGAAGCACAAAATACAATTACCACTTCTAGTCATCTGGAAACAGGTTTGGTGAAACATGTTGGTAATGTTAGCTGTAGTATTCCCTCTGATATTACACAAATCGGAGAACCGATAAAGCAAGTTAATTTAGATGTACATCTAAAAGAAAATAACCGGACCTTTGTAGTGGTCTGGTTCAAGTTATATAAATGGTTGCAGGATTCAATCGAGAAAGTTGCTGCTTTTTGCTACTCTTGCCAGCAATTATTACCTCATGGAAACAAACAGACTTTATACACTTCCGCAGGATTCAGAAACTGGAAAAATCCATATCTCATACACAAGCCATGGCGATGTGGCAGGACAAATTCATATAATATCTACAACTAGCAGTGATGAAACGTTAATACGTCGAAATACATTTAAAAAAAATAGGTCTTACATGAAGTCTATTATTGAAGTAATATAATTTCTAGTTGTTAATGAATTGGCTTTGCGTGGAAATTATATTTTGAAGGAAGAAAAGAACAAGTATTATTTCATAATTTGTTTCAATACACATGCATGAAACATTCGAATTTGAAGGAGGCTATCAGTCATTTAAAACAAACTGCAACATATCGTTCACCCAAAATTCAAAATCAAATAATTCAAGCAATGGTTCAAACACGGTGTTCCACTGGCATAAAGCGAGGCTGCTGTAAGCGGGAGGTAACCGAGTTGACACCCATCATCCTCCCTCACAACCCCAGCCGGGATACCCACCACCCAGTTACGCCACCACCTCAGGAGACGGACTCTTCCGAACTACCCGCCATCACAGCGGGGACGGTTGAGCAAGGCGCACTTTGCCACCCATTACAGGTGCCCACGGGGAGGTGCGCGGAACCAGCGCCTGCCACGACCGAGCCGAAGACCCCCAGAAAACCCGGCCGTATAGCTAATGATCCTCTGCTTAACCAACGCGCACCTGGCCCCGCCCGCCCCCGCAGGAGCGGAGCGGAAGCCGTAGCTACCAGGCAACAGCGCAGGATTGCCCCCAGCCACGCCCCCCAGCGATCAACCAGCAGCACAAAGCCGCCCGCCGTCCACCAGGGCACGCGACAGAGACAGGCCCCGGCATGCTTCCCCCGCACGCGGGTTCAACACACCAGGACCACACAGAGTACCGTCATAGTGCACGATCGCGCCGAAGCGCTCAGTTGGTGTCGCTGCCCCACCTGGGTCAGATGTTCGGACCCTTGCACTATCAGTCCCCACATATAAGAGGACCTACTTTGGCAGCAGATGGCTCATACCGGCGGCAAGGGGAGCACAAGTTCCTTGTTCACTGATCACCGGTCCCAGCGAGGGCCATTCTATACTATCTGAAGATGACCCCGGCCGTTGCCAGATCACGCCAGCTTACCGGTAGCGCGAAGTTTCATTGTTAAAGATATTGAGGAATCTGACGTGAACTGGTTTAATCTGATGGAAGATGGGACGAGAGATAAAAGTAACTAAGAATATATTGCAATATCAATTCTTTACATTATGGATAGATTCGTCAATGACTCGTTGCAGGCAGTTACAACTATTGAAAACCTTGACGCAGCAACTTTCACCAAATTAACGTTAAATATGCTTACGGAAAATAACTTTGACCTCTCTGGTATGCTATGTTTGCGCAAATGTAATGTTTGGGAAAGTTTCAGAAGTTGCAACCAGAACAGAAAATAAATTTGGCCAAAACATTCCACACGTCCACTACTAATACCATCTCTTGCATTTTATAGACATCAGGACAATCTCGGAAAAGACTTTCATTCGTCATTTTTTTTTATCAATGCATCATGTTACATTAATTCTTTCACCATGGCAAAACAACTGCCTCATATGGTGGATAAAGGATTGGCTGGCTCCTCGAACAGCATTGGTCAAGACACTTGGCGGTTACAAAAGTTGTAAACAATAATTATTCATCAATTTTGACAACATAAGATGAAATTAAAAAAGACAGATTTAATGGTGATGATATCGCTAAGAGTGTTGACATTAAAAGTCATTCTCAACTTGGAATTCCGAATGGCCATGGTTGTGGGCAAAAAAAATCTTATTCATGCTTCAGCCTGCAGACGCAGCTTTACGAGCCCAAAGCTCAGGATTGAAAGAGGCCATAACAATCGTAAAGTGCGTCCAAAATTTAAAAAACTGAATAAGATCAGATGAAATATATCAAATTTTGGAAGGAGCTAATTCTATGACAAGTCGCAATTCTGAAAATAGAACCCAGATCCAGAAGAGCCTCAAGATGAAAATCAAATCGGATGGATCATTATTTGATGATGGCCCTTCCGACAAAATATAGAAGACCAGGATGCTCAATTATTTAAATTTGATTATTTTGAAACATTGGAAATACTAATTGCTGAGTTACTAAGAAGGGGACAGGCTGCGTGAGCACATCCGCAATTATAGATCCAACAACATCGATAAATCCGCCATTGCACGGCATGCAGCCGAAACTAATCATGCCATAAACTTCGAAAACACCATGCTTATAGTGCGCAAAGATAAATGTTGGCCAAGGAGGGTCAGGGAGGCGTTGGAAATTTCCAAACGCCCAAAATACGTAAACGAAGACAACGGGCTTAAATTACCTGACGCCTGGCTCTCGCTAGTGCGGACAGAGCAGATCATGTGTCACCTCCCACCAGATCGTGCCACGCCCCACCAGGCCAACGAAACACATGACGGTTTGCATATTCTGATTGGCGGGGTAGCCTGAACGCTCTAGACGGTTCTCGGGCCTCGACTATATAACAACACTACACACTGACTGAAGAGAAGGAACACGTAACAGCACAACCTTGATTCCTTCGCTTTCTTCAAGGTGTCGACGCCTAGCGGATTACGCTTACTACTGGACTTCTTGGTTTATTTCTTCGGTACTTCGCATGCTAATTTTTGGATATTACCTGATTGCCCCTGGACTACGACTATCAGCTTCTGAAACTCACCTACCTGCTTTCGGACTATGCCTTCCTGCCTGCCTACTTTCGGACTACGCCTGCCTGCCTGCTATGGGACTGCGTCTGCCCTGCCTGCCATCGTACTATACCTCCTGCTTCGGACTACGCTGGCCATCCGACTGCGCCTGCCCTACCTGCCACCCGTCTACACCTGCTTACTGACTAACAACGCCTGTTCTCGCCGCTGCTCACAAATCGACTTCCATCGATCTGCCTGCCTAGTGGGCTACACTCAGCAACAAAACAGTAACGGTAACGCCGTAAACATTTCCGGTATAAACCCTACCATCCTTCCAACCACTGTCACTACCAGCAGCCACCTTTCCCCCATAGACACATCTTCTACTACAATTGCAACCACCATGACTCCTACCACGTCATCAATCATCAGCCCCACGACATCTGAAGGCATACACCCTCATATTCCACAGATAGTGTAAAAACCCTCACAGGGTACTAGCTATCTGCAAACAGACAGGAACAATGCCAAACCTTATGACCAGTCAAAATGCGGCACCTCGCCGTCTACACAAACCTCCTCGACAAAAACTACATTTACCACATGTGAAGCCCTAGAAACCACACCATCACCTCCTACTACTTCTCAGACAATTCACGTATATATACTGGAAGGAATGTTCCCTGAATACACCAATAGTAAAACCTTAACCAAATTTATAAAGCGCCACATATCAATCCAACAACTCATTCCTACAAAAAACGGAATCATTATCAAAAGCAACAATACAGACCTCTTTAAGCTAATTAAAAACAAAATTGGCCTAACTTCCTTTGGCGACAATGCTACCTTACACCCCCCCCCCCTAAACAACCAACGCCACCTAAGAAACCCCCAACACACAGCCGTCATCCGCGCGGTAGATCCATCTATCACGGAAGAAGAAGTAGTCAAAGAGCTAAACTCAAACGAAGACCTACATTTACCTCTGAATCAGAAATAACTTTGGGCCCACTTACATAATCAGAGTCCAAACATAAGATCCATCAACAATAGACCACGCAATGGAGCCGCTATCCTCCTCAAAAACACAGAGTGGAACCTTCAAAAATTCTCTCTCCCCAACCTACTAGATGTGCCCGCTGCTTACAATACAATGACCACCTCATGCAGAACTGTAAAAACCCTTCTATTTGTCCCCACTACAAAGAGAATCATTTCCTTGAAACCTGCCCTAACCTGCAGAAACCACCAACCTGAAACACATGCATCCTACCTACTCCACCAAATACAAATTCAAACCAGCCCTCAACAAACCTGAAATCACTGTACCCCTCCGACCCATTGACCCTCCCATACCACCCGTCGACTCCATACACCGCCCACAAACCATAGAAGATATCCTACGATTCATTATCATTACTTTGAAATATCTAAACCCCTTCTCGCGAGATCACACACTCACACAAATATCTATCGCAGCCCGAGTAGTTTTTGGAATTCTCATAAATGCCACTTCTTCCCACAACAACGCCCACTTAAAATTCCCCACGCTAGAAATCTCGTATAACCCCCACAACCCCACCCCGAAAAACCCAAATATGCCTCTATTTTAATTCCATTTTATTTAACAACATACAAAACCTTCTCCTACATACCCTCACCATACATGATACCCAATGCCTCAAGTTAAACGAAATCTTCCTCCAACCACATCATCAAATTCGTATGTCCCCTTATCAACTCACCCTATCCGACAAACCTTCACAAGTAGCACGCGGAGGCCTTGTCATTGGCTACAAAAATCATACACCCACCCCTCAATCATCCATCTGAACATGTCATCGTCACAGCATTCCTAAAATCCCTCACCGTCACCCTCCTTACCATATACATCCGATCCCGCGTTCCACTCCCAATCAATTTCATATCCTACAACTAATACATCATCATGGCAGACATCGATATCCATAGTCGCACCCAACAAGAACTCCATCAAACCCTAGCAACCATGAGAGGTGACATCATTAACATCCCATCACCCACGCGTCCTGAATCAAACGCAATCCCTGATACAGTTATAGCCTCCCAAAATATCCTAACCCACACCATCCATCATGTTCTCGATCCCATTGGCAGCGACGACCTCTCGATCATGCTCTCCGTCCAATACAATGCCCCTAAGACCCCACGCCCACCCAATCCTACAACCCACCGATATAGTCAGAACTACCACAATACCAACTTGACTAACCACAGAAAATTCATCGATGACCAAATAGACACAGACAAACCAAATAACATCGACGTTGACAGCCTACTTAAAGTCACCAAATACCTTCAACACACTATCATAGACGCTACTGACGCTCTCATCCCCCTGACTCCTATCACCCCTCACAAACCATCACTACCAAGACGAGCACTCCAACTCCTTCATGTCTCACGTCGCTTCTTCTGCACTTATCAACGCACCCACGATCCATCCTCCACTGTCAGCTCCAATGAACAGTCCATAACTATACAACCACCCACAAACGACGCACTTGGATGGACACCTGCAACCAGCTAAATAAAAAGTATATACAGAACTCCTCACAATACTGGTCCACCTTCCGACGCATAACTGGTCTCAAACCCGCCACCACCTACCCCCTCCTCCACAATAACCTTCCTGTAACCGATAACACCCAAAAACCAAATCTCTTCACAGACCTACTCCAAACCAGCCATACCAAATTACCCCCGATTTGACTACGCTGAACAACCGACCCCTCAAACCCGATTTCAACTACATCCAAACCGTCAGCCGCACTGGGCTTAACACCCCCATCACTACTAACAATATCCTATCTGTCCATCACACTAGAAAAATACAGCTCCTGGCCCTGACTCCATCACATACAGACACATCAAAGAAGCACCCAGCTCCTTCCATCAAATCCTAGCCCACCTGTATACAAATACCCTATACTTCGGCATCGACCCTCCTAAATGGAAATCCTCAAAAATCCTGTTTCCCAAACCAAATAAGCCATAATCAGATCCCAACTCATACCAGCCCAACAGCCTCACCTCCGTCTTTAGCAAAATATTTGAAACCATACTATCAAAAAGAATCCACCGACACATATCTTAACACTCACTCCTATCCCCAGGCCAGTGAGGCTTCCGCCCAAAACTATCCACCCAAGATCAACTCCTCAAACTAGTGTACCTCCAGACCACCCACCGATCCGCATTTCTCTTCCTGTTCTTTCGACCGAGTATTGCACGTCAGACTCATTTTTAAACTGCAAACCTTCACCTTACCCATCACCTACATTCGTACAATAGCTTCCTTCCTCACACACCGTACCTCGTTTGTAGCCATAAACAACTTCTTCTCCTGCATCTTCTCCCCTACCGCAGGTGTCCCCCCAAGGATACGTACTCTCGCCACTCCTATACATTTCTGACACACCTATACCCGCACTACCTACACACATCCTCAAATACGCCGATGACACCGCCTACCTAGCCATGTATAAATCACTACAACAATCGCAAAAATCCAAACAGACAGACCTGGACAAATTTGTAAAATGGTGCAACCGCTGGAGGTGAATCATAAGTCCTAACAAAATCCAAGCCATCATTTTCGGAAAGACAAGCAGATGATACCACCTCGCCGACTTCAAAATTACCATCTACAATCATCCGATCCAGCAACAACCCACTGTTAAATACCTAGGCAACACCCTCGACCAACATCTAACCTAGACACCCCACCTTAAAAGGATCACCTCCAAAGCAAATATCCGACTCAACCTTCTTAAACTACTCCTGGGGACTCCGCAACAACATTATCATCAACACCTACAAAGCCTTCCTCCGCCCCACACTCACCTATGGTCACCTCTCTTGGTTATCCGCTCCCGACGGATATGTGAAAACTGCGACCAGTGAAATTTGTGGCCAACCTAAAATCTGTGAAATCTGCGGCCGATACCTGTTCTCTTTGTGTCACTGCCGGGCTGTCCTAATCACTCTACAGGCCCCTTTAGACGACCCGACCTGGTCTCACTATATGGTGGCCTGGAAGTTTTTACGCGAACAAATAGAACGGAAGCTAGTCAACGACATTTTACATTACACGACCGAAACAGCCAAACTAGTTCATATTTTTTAAAAAAAATATACACGTAAATGTTTCGAATTAAAAAGCAAATCACCTTGTTTCGCAAGTTAAGTATTTCTTTAACTTTTTCGCACTCGTTACTGAAAGTTGAATTTTTTGCTGATCTGCAACACTGTTCGGAGGCTCCAGTGCGGTACTAACCAGATCGCGCTGGCAGACGGGAAGGGGGGTCACACGATCACTCCATCCGTGCAAATGGAGCGATGTCACTCCATTATTGTGTCATCTATGGAGAAATTGATGAGGATGACGTGGACTGATAAGATTATTTGGATATCTGGTCAGACCAATATCCATCAATTTCGTCCATCATGCCATCAAGATGACTGACAGTATGTGGGGAAACCACATATTTTGTTTTCGAGCTTCACTGGGGAGCACATATTTTTTAAAGTGCTTGTTAAACTCTAGGATGAAGTCATCGTCTCCCACAAAAACCTACAGTTTGTGGGATGAAATGTGCTATGAAGTGATTACGGAAAGAGGAAACGTCAGTCCCTCCTTTTTTCGCAATGCCTTCATGACAGTAATAGATTTTGCTTGTTTTGGTTTTCAAGTTATAAATGCAAAAACAGTTAACCCATAACTGCCGATAGTAGAATATTTCCTGCACTGGTATTGTAAAGGGAGATTTTGCATGAAATCTAATACGATTCTATAAGTGTAGGGCTCGCTACTATGACACTTCTTTTGTACGTCTTTTAAGGCAGAATAAAACTTATGTTTTAAGAACAATTATGAAACATTTGTAACGTTAACAGCTGTTCTAAAACATAGGCTGCAAATGTAGCAATCCCCTCAGAGCGCCGGCGGGACGGCTGTCAACACAAACAGTTTGAGCCTATTCAATAATAAACACCGATTTCAAAGACTCAAACCGCTACAGCATTGTTGAGTGCCAGTTCTGGTCGCAAATTTCACTGGGCGCAGTTTTCGCGACACCGCTCCCGACTGCTTCTACAATAGAACTTAAATTATAGAGCGACACGAACTCCGTATCATCTACCGTATCCGATTGCCATCATCCGCCCACCTATTTTACACCTGAATAAAATTACCCCACACCCTGATCCACATAGAATCCCTCCGCATAAAATACACAATAAGTAGTTTCCATAACAACAATCCTATAACTCTAAACCTAATCACCGAACCCCATCACCTCGCCACTTTCTACAAACAAATACCACCCAGACTCCACCTCCTTAACATCCTTATCCTAACACAACACATAGACCGACCACCACCAATACCCGACCAAGAGAAGTGATTCAAGTTTATACCCTACCCTTTAACCGAATATCTGAAAACCATAATCTGTAAACCTGCTTGAAATGTTGTAAAAAAAACTAAAAATAACAGCATTCTGGTTATGTAAAAATCTGAAAAAAAAACCATAGCTGCCCTACCTTAAATTCAACTCTAGCTACGGCCCAGGGAACGCGTTGCATTCGCAGCGAGCCGACAAGAAACACGTCCACGTTCTGTAACTATAACCGTTGCACATTACTGTTACCGTGAACTATAGTGAGTACGTGGCTCGCGAGTCTACCGCGAACGGAACGCGTTGTATTCGCAGCGAGCCGACGATTGTCGGGTTTTTGTTGCGAATCAAAGGGCGCTCGCAGTGCGTTCGTAGACGTCGAGAGTGAAGGTTGTTGCACGCTGCAAATCTGCCAGTATCCTCAGCGTCATGAGTGAATGGAGAGAAGATAAATGTCTTCAGCTGATAGAAGCCTATCACGAAAGCAGTGTCCTATTGAACCCCAAGGATTGGCAGCCTTAATTTTGCAAGGCTAAATAAACCTTTAAATAAATAAAATAATATCAATTATTATTATTGATCATTAATAAACAAAAAAATTATTTTTAGGTGGAGGACCTCAATGATAACACAAAAACACAGTGACGCTGCACTACGTGAACCATTCAATAAAAAGCTAATACCAGATCCGAAATTACAAATGCTGAAAGAGGCTTTCGGAATACTGAAAAATGCGGCAAATAAACCGAAACACGATACGGAACTATGGTTTTTCTTTGATTTTATATAGGAAAAATTGAAAAAATATACCAAGGAAATAAAAAATGCAATTCAACATGAAATATTTCAAATAATTATGCGTGCTGATCAAGGACTCCATACAAAATTATGGTTATTACTCCACTACACAAGCTCCACACCCTTCAGCTTCTTCCTCCACTATAAATCCAGATATAGCTTGCCCCTGCACTTCTTTCCCAAATCAAAACCAACAAATTCCTCTGCACAACCCGCCATACTCCCCGTGCAGCAACAATAGCGAGTATTCATCAGATATTAGTTTATAAAATTATGTATGACTTTAAAAAAAATATTATTGAATAAAGGATTGCCTTGATTTGTTCTTTCAAAGCTCCTATCAGCGCGTGGCACACTTCAGGGACAATTGATCTTATGGCTTGTTTGGAAATGCGATACAGGTTTTGTAAACTTGTAAAAGAATCACCAGAAGCTAAGTATCTCATCGTCTCAGCTAATCTGTCCTGAACCGACACTGCTTCTCGGAACGAAGTGTTGTCTTGGGTCCAATTATGTTCATTAGATATTCAAAATCAGTTGGGGAGATTCTAGTGAAATTTTTTGCAATGACCACCCATTTTTTGAATTCTTAAAAGAAGAATTAGATCGCTTCTTTCTCGATACATTCCATGAATACGCCATCTTCGTGGCCATTTATAATCATCCAGTAAAGCATATACAAGTAAGTATGCTGCACAAGCGAGGTTTCCAAACGAACGCAGCGGATAGAGTCGGCTTGTCTTTACGGTTACAGTGAGCATACACACTAGAACCTCGTAACTGTATCCGTTTTCTTACAATTACAGCTCGTTAGTGAGTACGCTCAGTAAGGTGGCTCGTCGCGAGCGAAGTTCGTTTCACGCGTCCACACTAGAACGTGGTTACTATATCTGTTGGTTACAGTTACAGTTCGCTAGTAAGTACCCGGCTTAACTGACTGCGAGAGATGCACAGCCTGAGCAACCGATTTAGCGTTAAAGACTTACACATGCGTCCATCTGCCTGTCACCAATCGATAAGTTATCAAAACTGTTATTCATACTGGAAAAATGTATCCTGTGTCTTTCCTAAAGATACAGTGTATTTCCTTGTCAAATTCCATCAGTATTGGTATAGCCATTTAGTCATCAAAATGTAAAAAACAGAAAGTTACTTTCACAATTATAATTACTAGCCGGTGTGTGGGGGGGCGTTAACAAAGGGCAGCTTTATTTCAGCGTTTCTTCTTTCTTCAGCATAAATATCCAATTCTTGGGTTCTAATAAGTTTAACTGCTCGTGCTCTGGTAGAGCTACACTAGGTGGCCACAAAGTAATGATCCGAAAATTCCTTTGTATTTCCAGGTTTTCCAGTAAAGTTTGTCATAATTTTCCCTGATATAGAAATTTTATCATATATATTATTTCTATAAGGAATTTTTTGTCACAAGCCATGATCTCCCTTAATACTTAACCGAAATTTGTGAATGAGGTGTCATTTTAAAACTTAGGTCACATCATATTTTAAGAAACGAAATTTTCGGAATTCGACCCTTAAAGTCAATATTTCAAAAATGCTGTTTCTTGTGTCACGAGCCATTTATCTTCCTGGATACCTAACTGAAACCGTTAAATGAAGTACCATTTTAAAGATAAAATCTCCACTTTGGTGACATCATATATTAAGACAGGAATTTTTCGGAATTTGACCACCAAAGGGCAAAAGTATCAATATTTCTGCAATGCGTTTTTGTATCGCGAGCCATTTATCTCCCTTGATATCTAACTAATATAGTAAATGAGGTATCATTTCAGATAATAAGAGCTCCGCCATGGTCACATATTTTAAGAGATGAATTTTTCGGAATTCGACCTTTAAAGGGCAAAATTATAATTATTTCCATAACATTTTTTTATCCCAAGTTATTTATCTCCCTTGATATCTAACCGAAATCGAGAAATGAGGTATTATTTTAGAGAATAAGGTGTCCGCTTTGATGAAATCATATTTTAAGAAATTAGTTATTTGGAACCCTTAAAGGGCAAAATTATCATTTCCGTAATGTACTTTTTTATCACGAGCCATTTATCTCCCTTGATATCTAACCTTACAGATAAATGAGCTATCATATTAAATATTAATGTGTCCGTTTTGGTCAAATCATATCTTAAGAAAGAAATTTTTCGGTATTTGATTCTTCAAGGACAAAAGTATAATTATTTACATAATGTGTTTTTTACGAGGCTTTTATCTCCATTTGCACCAACTTAAATCAATAAATGGGGTATCATGTAAAAAATGAAGATCTGCACTCGAGCAGCATTTTAAACTGAGAACGAAATTTTTCAGAATTTGAACCTTGAAGAGCAATAGTAATAACTCTAAACGTTGCGTGCGTGAAAGTGTTCAGAGCATTGTCGCTAGATAGCATCAGCACACAGAGATATGAATAAAACTGCTTCACCAGTGTCAACTTTTGTTATATACCTATTAAACTAAACAAATAAACAACTGAAAAAAATGAGGCGGTTCTTCTTTTATCCTGTTACAGACAACCAACTTTACTATTCACTGTGTTCGCGAAACTCTCACATGTGTCATCTAGTTCACATAATCAAGATATTTTAAGTTTTGATAACATTTTAATTGTTAATAGTTAAATCAGGTACAAAACTCACAAAAATTAAAACAGACATGTCTATGTTTATTTGAATATCATAATTTATTTCATTAATTTTTAGTACATTGCCATAGTTGGTATTTTATAAATAATTTAATTTAATAATTTTATGAAAAGTAATTTAAAATGAGTAAAACAGAAACAAGCTAATGATAAACTAGAACAAATTAAACTTTTAACATTTGGTATACAAAAATCATTGGAGATTTTTAAATTTATCATCAATAACTTGACTCTCAGTTAGAAGTTCAGCTTTTTATGTCAAATCTTTTTTAATTGTTATTTTACATATCGTCGGATTCAGGTATTTCCTTTTTTTCTTCAGACAATTTGGAACGCGAGTTTTGGTAAGATTGAACTAAAAGTTTTGGAACATCAAAAGTTGCAACATCCCTATTTGTTTCACTATTAATCACCGAGCAATTTAAGTTTCATATTCTCAACTAAACATTCATAATTAACAGAAAAACCTATCTCAATATTAGCATTGCCGCGAGATAAACCATGACTATCTTAAAAGTTTTACTGCCGATTTTGGATTGGCATGTGTAAGAATTAATTCAGTTCAATAATTATCTTGTTCGTGAATAATTTTAAAGAATTTGCAATACCAAAGATTGAGAACATAAATTGTTGAAATTTCAACTAATTATTTTATTTAAAATAGTGAGTAGCTTTTCAGTCTCCTACTTCTGAATTCAGGAAAATTTGCAAGACTAGGATCTGCTTTGGTAAGTTTACAAAGTAAGGGTAATTGAGTCAACAAGTTTCCTGTAAAAGTTTTCAAAGCAGATGCGGCATCTTTTTGGAATTGTAAAATCATGAGATCAGTGTTTATTTTTTAATTCTTTGATAACTTTTTAGTACCAAATTTGACTGTACAAAATCAAATTGTTTTTATCAGTCTGTATTTGATAATGACATACTTCAGTACATGTGCTTTGATAAAGCTTTGCATTATATTTTGGAGAACTGTCACTAAAGAGCTGTGTAGAAATGGTGCCATAGGAGCATCAATCATGCTAAATTAATCTAGTCTTGATCGTTCAACCATTCTCCCCCGTCATTGGATTAACGTAATTATAACAAAACAAAAACTCTAAGGCTTAGGCTGTATTTCCAAATCTAGATCTAACCAAACTCGATGATATTTAAATTATAGCTATTTATGCACGCTTTTTCAATGCACAGTGTGTGTTGTCGAAAAGGCGGCACTCACAGTCGACAATATTCCAAAGTCTGAACATACAAAAGCACCCCACCCCCCAAAAAAGTGCAGATAAAATGTCTACATACAATAAAATATTCCTAATTATATTCTCCATTATTGTTATATTCCTATTGGTTAGCTGCCTATTTACTATGTGAGATAAATATTCTTTTTGTCCTCCAACAGTATATAATACTACTAAACTACATGTCTTGATCATATTTTTTTTTTGTATCAATGTGGCTTTAAAAATTATTCAACAAAATTTGTGTAAAAAATTAATACTACTCTTTTAATGGGTCAAAATTCACAAAACCTTTCTCTGCATACTCAATAACAACCTTTACAGAAGAGAAATCCTTGGTATTTTTAACTATTAATAGTAAATATTCTCTACATTTAAACAAGTATATCATATTCATATTTCCTTACTAACACTTGTATGTTTGGCATTCTTTCTTTCTCTTTCAAAGGACTGTTAGTATAATTCTTATAATCAATAAAATCATTTCCTTTATCATCATCTTGTTGAGAGTAAAATTCATCTCTATTTTTCATACTTACAAAACACTAAAATTCATTGCTCAATTAAAAGTTACTTTCCTTGTTTTATTTTCCATCATCATCAATATTTCTTAAATTAATAACCTTCTTTGGGTTTCCACAAACTTTATCACTTCCCATATCCTCCTTATTGTTTCTACATTTTTCTTTAAATTGACTATAGCCCAGCAAATATAAAATTGTGGTTATAATACAGGGTGTCCACAAATGAATATCGGGGTTTTAATGCTTTATAAGATTTATTACATTATCCTTACAGTTATAAATGATATGTCAAATGAAAGAGCAACTCAAACAGTTTTTTATACAAGCTTACAAGTGTTCTATGTGGGCACCATTTGTCACACGGCACACATCAAGTCTGTACCCGAGTTCTTCCCAAACGTTGAGCAGTGTCTCTTCAGTAACTGTTGCAACAGCTGCTTCAATCCTCTGTCGTAATTCAAGGAGGTCGGCTGGTAACGGAGGCACATACACACGATCCTTGATGAAACCCCAAAGGTAGAAATCGCATGGCGTTAGGTCAGGTGAACGTGGAGGCCACGCATAGCAAGCTCTGTCATTGGGCCCCTTGCGGCCAATCCAGCGGTCGGGTACAGTTACGTTCAACCAACCGCGTACTTCGTTATGCCAGTGAGGTGGCGCACCATCTTGCTGGAAAATGAAGTTCTCTGGTTCATATTGTTCCAACTGAGGGAAGAGCCATTGCTCTAGTGTATCAAGGTAAGAAGTACCAGTTACAGTCGGTTCATCAAAAAAGAAAGGTCCGTAAACTTTCCGCCGGGATACGGCACAAAAAACATTGATTTTAGGGGTGTCTCGTTGCACTTGTACGATCTCTTGAGGATTTTCTGAGCCCCAGATCCGCACATTATGAGTGTTAACATGTCCACTGAGGTGAAAGGTCGATTCATCACTGAAGACAACATGATGTAGAAAATCTTCATCGTCACGTAACAACATTTCGTTAGCGAATTTGGCACGTAAACCATGGTCTGCAGGCTTTAGAGCCTGTAACAACTGTAAACGGTAAGGACGTAGTTGCAAGCGTTTTCCTTAAAACTTTCCAAAAAGTCGACTTAGAAATTTATAATTCGCGACTAGCCTTCCGAACAGATTTCTTTGGGCTACGAGTGAACGACTCTCTCACTCGCTCAACACTCTCTTTCCTTTACAAAGGCAGCCTGTATCTTCAAACTGATGATACCATCTACGGATGTTATTGCCACTTGGAGGATCACGCCCGAACTTAATGCGGAACGCACGCTGCACACTAACTACAGATTCAGTCTTTGCAAACTGTAAAACACAAAACGCTTTCTCTTCACTAGTCGCTACTACCGCATTCTAGCGGAAACATTTCACGCACATGCGCACTAGTGCCAACGAACAAAACTGTTTGAGTTGCTCCTTCATTTGACATATCATTTATAACTAAGGATAATGTAATAAATCTTATAAAGCATTAAAACCCCGTTGTTCATTTGTGGACACCCTGTATTTTCTATTAATTATGTGGTGTTCTGGTGAACAGATGGTTTCCACATATTGAGTATAGTTTTGAACTGTAGACTGTCTTGAGTGACTACTTCTGCCTCTCTGAAGACCTCTAACTTGGTGTCTACCCCTGTCTGGCTTTGCATTGTAGCTGTGTCTATTTTCTTCCCAATTATTTTGAGACTTAATAGTACTGAGAATTATCCTGTTGGTCTTGGTGTTGGGAATTGTCCCGGTAGTTGTGTTCTTGTTGGCAGTTTCTAACATTGGAAAAATTACCTTAACATTTATTATTATTATGTGGCCTCTCATGGGATGGAGGACCAGTGTTCCTTCCTGAGTAAAAGCTCTCACTATTGGTCAAGTTATTTTGTAAATAGGAGTCATAGATTCCTCTATTAGTACACTGCATATCGAGATCTACTAATCGTTTTTCTGCTTCATCTATTGTTGTTATGTTCAAAAAGGCAAATGACTACTGAACATTTGGCGGCATTCTACTAATTATATCCCATAGTATGTCATCTTCACGAATAGGAATGGTCAAGTAACAAGTTTCGGCTACTTCTTTTGAAAAAAATCTGCAAGTCCTAGGTTCCCATTCCTATTGTATAAGCACCCAGTACAGTTGGAGGTTGGTGATGTACTGTATGTTAGCAAACCAATATTGTTCCAAAAAGGCCTCCTCGAATTGTGCATAAGTTGTACATTTAGTAATGTGGTGTTGACCCCAGTCACGAGCCCTGCCATGAAGATGTTTAAATCAATATTCTCTTTGCATGTGTATCTTTGAAAAATTCTGTATGTTTCCAAACTGTAAGAAAGCAACTGGATGTATTTGTCCATTATTGCTAAAATTTTGTACATCAAATTTTACCGGTGTTCATATAGCCAGGTCACCTAATTCAGGATATTTGCTGGCACTGATTCCCTCTCTAACCAAAGAATCTACCCGTTTGCAATTAGTAATATCTCTTTGGACGTCCTGTGTATCTGCCCCCATGGTTTGTAACTGATGGGAGACTTGAACATTATGGGAATGTAAAGTCTGTACATTTTGTACCAGCCCAGAAAATTGTTGTTCCATTATTGTTACCTCCTTTGTAACTGTTCCAATTGTATTATTCATATGTTCTGTGGTTTTATCTAACTCATCTACTTTTGAAGCAGAGGCAATTGTTTTGTCAGTTATTACATCAATATTATGATTCACTTGAACAAATTGATTTTTAATATTTACTATATTTTGTTCTAAAAGGTGTCTTGTCTCTTTTGCATCAGTTTTATTTTCCTTTGTTTCTGAATCACTACAAAATGAATGTTAACATTTTGGCAGTGTGAGTCAACTTTCTGTGTGACAGTTGCTTCGAAATAAGCCATTTTGTTTTGAATTTCTTGTGTATTGTGTTAGCATTCTGTTTCATATGCCTGTAGTTTTTTTTATCCAAAGCAGACATCTGATGGTCTAAACATGAAGATACCTCTGTGCAAGACTGTACTTGGGAAGACGGGTAGGAAAATGTTTTGTACACAAGTCTGTTTTAATATCAGACTTGATATCTGCCGAGAAAGTGTTAGATTGGGCATTAACAGCTTCAAATTTGGAATCAAGAGTTTTAAATTGGGTACCAGACTTAGCATTAATAGCTGCTAATTGGGAACACATCATGTTTATCAGTAGCTATGTGGGATCTCCAACTCCATCTGTAGGGCTAGTTGTTTGAATAGTACAACAAGGTGCCTGACTGGCTTTTGTGAGACTATTTGTGTTTAATTAATTTGGGCTAAACCACAGAAACTCATTCTCAGATGATGGACAATACTTTCTGGCAAAGAAGTGCTGCCTGTTTGTTCTATTGCTTCTATAAATTGTGTGTCTATTGATTGAATAACAGGTATATCACCGCAAGGCAGCAAAGTTGGTGTCTCCAATGTGGTAGGCATTTGTAAATCTTCAACAAGGTACATGGTAGTTTATGTATTCACTTCAACCATGATTGTATAGATTTTGAAGCGATATTCACGATACACTAAATTATCAAATCAAAACCAATAGCATGTTTGCCTAAAGCAAACACAAAGGAAGTATAATATTGTAATTCACAGTTAACTAGTCCTAATATTAAATTATCACTTAAAAGTGAAAACCTTTTTCTTTGAATAAATTTCCTAACCAAACAAAGTCAAACTGTAGCACTTAGTGTCTAAAAATACATTGCAAAAATTCGGAAGTAAACAAAACCATTTCCGATCATGTTGTCGCGAAATAATTGCGGGAACACTTAGGTAGAATAACTTGTGCAACGTGAGTGTAAGGTGTTAGGAAAGCACCGCGGGGCTACGTGATCAGACAGCGGAGAATGCCGGTGAGGCAACAGCAAGATAGTCCGCAAGGGGAAACAAGGTCTCCGCCGGAGATCGTATGTGGAGCAACAGGATGTTAACAGTAGGAGATAACAAGGTGATGTGGCGACAGAAGCTACGTGACCACGGCAGTGGAGGAACACGATGGCATACGTGACCTGACCCAACGGCGTACGTGACGGAAGCCACAGAAGATGCGAGAAGGGAGATTAGGCTCACGCAAGAACCTCGTCAAGTGATATAAAAGGAGGTAGCTTGGCTACAGCCAGCCAGAGTAGGGCGGAGCAGTAACAGGGTAGGGCCGAGTAGGGCGCAGCAGTGCAGAGTATGGCAGAGCAGACCAGAGCAGGGCTTGGTAGCTGCCATCAGTAGTTCGAATTCCATCAACGATACTTCAATGTAGAAGTAGGACTTAAACTTTGGGACGCGCACCTCCATAAGATCTTAGCGGGCTTCGTGAGCTGTAACATTGTCTCTTCAAGTTCATGCTTTTCTACTTATTTTACCTGATCCTTTCCACACCGAGTTCCCTAGTTTGAAGTTAGTTATCCACTTGCAATTGAGATTAATAATTCTATGTGGGCAGATCCACTCAGATTTAATCTCAAGCTCCCATCTTCCGAGCCGCTCGCGGAAGAACTTAGCCAACCGGACGCAAGAACTCCAGGGCATGTATTTGAAAGATGCGACACAGACATCGTAGGTCCACTACAACAGTCGGAAAATGAAAATAAGTATATACTTACATTTCAGGATGCCTTGACAAAGTTTTTAGTAGCAGAGACTATAGAGCAACAAGATGCCAACACAGTGGCAAGAGTGCTAGTAGAACGGATAATTCTAAGATTTGGAATACCGTCAATTTTACTGAGTGACATGGGTAGTAATTTTATGAGTGATGTAATGAAGCGAGTATGTAGATTATTGCAGGCGAATGGAGCATTGGAGAGAACACATCGTACACTGACAGAGATGCTCCGACATTACATAAATAAAGGTCAAACAGATTGGGACACGTGGATCCCCTATACAGTGTTTGTTTTCAACACAACACCGCACAGCACCACAGGATATACGCCTCATGAATTTTTTTTTGGAAGAGTATGTAACTTACCAGGGGTACTACAAAACAAACCAGCCGAGGTAATGTACAATTACGAGGATTATGTAATCGAACTAAAGGAAAGACTAAGAGCAATGCACCAATGTGCGCGAGAAGGGACGACGCAAGCAAAAATAAAAAGTAAGGAAAATTATGATAAGACACAAAATTCAGAAACATTTCGGCCAGGAGATAAGGTTTTATTATTTGATGAAAGCGTGAGGCGAGGCCGTTCGAAAAAGTTGGACACCCAATGGAGGGGTCCATATACAGTAGTTGAAACTAAGGGACCAAATGTTGTAATCCAATTAAAGAAAAATAAATATACAAAGGTGCATGCCAACAGACTAAAAGAGTTCTTTTAAAATTGCAGGAACAATGACAGCAACCTGGGGAGTAGTAGTGACCATCCTGATAATGAGTATTACATCAACGACTCAACAGCAGGATCTACAATTAACAAAATTTCAGTCATCACCGAGATTGTATTATGACAACAAAGGGACAGTAAGTTTGTACACTGTTACTTGGAGAATAGTGAGCTATTTTAACCTAAAAGATATAAGACAGAAATTTGAAGCCATTCGGAATACAGCGTCTAGAGCAGTTGACTTTTGCCATCAAAGACTTACAAAAGCAAATGTGAGTACACTAGAATGTATTAGTGCAAAACACGCGTTAGAATATCATGAAAGCAAAATAGAAGCATCACAAGGCTTAATTGGGCAACTAGCTAGACATGAACAAAACAGAAGAAAAAGAGGAATACTTAATTTCGTGGGCGAACTCAGTAAGGTCCTATTTGGGACATTAGATGAAGATGATGCTTCATATTTCAAATCAAAAATCAACCTGTTAGAGCAAGAGCAAAAACAATTATTAAAACTGTCCAAGGAGCAAGTTACAATCGTGAGGGCGACATTAGCTAGCTTTAACCATACGGTCAACTCAATAGAACGTAACGAAAGAGTACTCGCCGCGGGGATGTTGAAATTAAATTAACATGTTCTACAATATGAAAATAGCATAGACAAAAGAATCAATAAACTTGCCATATCAGTCACACTAAATGAGCAGCTGATACAGCTAATGTCTACATTCTATGAAATTGAAAGAGAATACGATTTGATCATAACCGCCATAGTAAACGCGCAGAAAGGTATTCTTGAACCGCATTTGATCAATCCTGTACAAGTAGTTAAATACTTAGAATTGATTAAAGACGAAATAAAGGACAAGCAATTTCCAATAGAACTGACTGAAGCCAAGGGGTACCAATTAATGAGAGTAATTGACCTAGATATCTTCATTTCGGGAAATATACTAAGTTATGTGCTAAACATTCCGCTAGTAGATAGTGAAGTATTTAATATCTATAAGCCATGGCCCCTACCAGTTGAAGTGAATCACAGTAAGAGATTATTTACGTATATAGCGCCTGAAAAAGAATTTTTGTTAATTGATGATGCAAAACAGCAATATGTCAAGCTAGACAACGATCAGTTAGTATGCAAAAAGTTAGAGCCTAATCGTAACATTTGTAAACAAACATTTGTGTTATTATCAACATACGACCATGAAGTATGTGAAGCTAGGATGCTTCAACCCATAGTTAAAATCCCAAATGATTTTATTCAGAAGTATATTATATTAAATGAAAGTGTATGGACACAAATAAGAGGTAATGAATGGCTTTTTGTAGCGCCAAAGGACGAAGGGCTCACAGTTTTATGTAATGGAAATAAACCCACAGATGTAATTATTAAGGGTACAGGAAGGCTCAAATTCCTAAGTAAATGTAAGGAATATGGTGCACAAATTTTAATACAGTCAGAACATATCATTAGATCAAAAGTGCCGATCAATGATATAGTCCCAAATTTGAATATGGAGATAGATTGTTGTATAGTAAATAAAGAAAAGAGAAACATATCGGAAATACCTCAATATTTACCAGTCGAACCAGTGGTTCGTCAGTTAGATGATCTAACGGCAGCAGGGCATAAATTAGACGAATTAGAACAGAAAATCACGTACCAACAAAGAACAGTGTTTGATTCATTTTCATTAGACACTATACCAGTTTGTTGGAACAGGGATTACAGTAATCATAATATTCTGTATATGCAGATATTGTAAATGTTGCCGTGATTGCTTTAGATTCTGTAACAAAGCCATAGGAGATGACTGTTGCACTAGAATATGTGTAAAGAACAAAATTGTTAATCAGTACCCAACACTGGAATAGTTAGGTATCATACGGCTGGAATGAACAATGACGAAAGTGAACAAATTACTTTTGGTCCTGTGAGAAGTCGGTATGTAACCGAAACTGGTAGTGCACTGCTAAGTGAACGTGTGCGAAATCCAGAAAAGTGTGTGGCATATGAACAAAGAAAACCATTAATGTTTTTCTCTAAAACAGACAAGCGTTAATGTATAACAATTGTACTATTATGAAGATAGTAAATTGTCCTTTTTTTATAGAAAGTAACAGAAAAACTTGTTCTGAAGAGAACATGATAAATTTAAGATGTTTCTATTACAGGAGGTATCATGAATAAGATATAGAAGTGATACATTGTAAAGATTGATATATGGATGATGTATATAAACCATTGTAAATTAAAATTTGTCAATAAACAAGCAGCTCACACAGCCGATATAGAACCTGAAAATTTTGCACTCTCAAGAGAGTTTGCATAATTTTCCCCAGGAGGGGGGGGGGGGGGGAGGTGTCGCAAAATAATCGCTGGAACACTTAGGTAGAATAACTTGTGCAACGTGAGTGTAAGGCGTTAGGAAAGCACCGCAGGGCTACATGATCAGACAGCGGAGAATGCCGGTGAGGCAACAGCAAGATAGTCCGCAAGGGGAAACAAGGTCTCCGCCAGAGATCGTCTGTGGAGCAACAGGATGTAAACAGTGGGAGATAACAGGGTGATGTGGCGACAGAAGCTACGTGACCGCGGCAGTGGAGGAACACCATGGTATACGTGACCTGACCCCCAACGGCGTACGTGATGGAAGCCGTAGAAGATGCGAGAAGGGAGATTAGGCTCACGCAAGAACCTCGTCAAGTGATATAAAAGGAGGTAGCTTGGCTACAGCCAGCCAGAGTAGGGTGGAGCAGTAACAGAGTAGGGCGCAGCAGTGCAGAGTATGGCAGAGCAGACCAGAGCAGGGCTTGGTAGCTGCCATCAGTAGTTCGACTTCCATCAACGATACTTCAATGTAGAAGTAGGACTTAAACTTTGGGATGCGCACCTCCATAAGAACTTAGTCGGGCTTCGTGAGCTGTAACATTGTCTCCTCAAGTTCATGCTTTTCTACTTATGTTACCTGATCCTTTCCACACCGAGTTCCCTAGTTTGAAGTTAGTTATCCACTTGCAATTGAGATTAATAATTCTATGTGGGCAGACCCACTCAGATTTAATCTCAAGCTCCCATCTTCCGAGCCGCACGCGGAAGAACTTAGCCAACCGGACGCAACAATGTAAACAAAATGTGCTATGCGAATGATATTGCTTAGTAAGTTAATTTTTGTTTACAGAAATATATGATCCGTCAAACTACTGTCTGTTAACTCTGAGTATACTCAAATGAAGAAACTGTAGAACTAATAAAATCCAAAGATAGTAAAGTTAGTTACCAAATGGATTTCAATGTGACAAAACGTCAATAAGATTTAAGAATTCAGCACACGCGATAAACACTTCTTCTCAATTCTCACATTAGTCAATTTATGTTAACATTCCAAATAATAATGTCACTTAGCTTTAAGATTTCTTCTTCTGTTTCTCTGCGTCACTTCCCGTCGCAGGATATGTAATCTGCAGTTTCCAAAGTAGTGTGCAGTAACAGGAATTCACACCAGGATGACAATGTTGCACTCAGCTGACTGTAGTCTGGTTTAATAGATTTGTGTTCGATGGCGCTACAAAAAGAATATGACTCTTGTTTTGCAGGTTAGGCAACTTGATGCTACTAGATCTGTGCGGTTACACTCCTCACTAGATCGCCATGTCACATTATTTATGCCGATCTTTGTATGTTAAATAAATGTATTTTACAGACAGAAATTAAGATTATCTTCTGCAGTTTATTTCATTTAGTTTGCTCTGCCTAAAATCTTCCAATACCAACAACCTTTGACCGTGTTCGTAATAATTTTGATCCAAAGATTTGCAGGTTCAATTCTGTTCAAGATCTATTAAATTTTCTCCACTAATATGATGTTTCGAAACTAAGCATTATGCAACTATTATTATTTTAAAACTCAATCCGCTGGTAAATTAATCTAGTCTTGCTCGTTCGACTTTTCTACCAACAATTCTCATAACTCACTTTTTTCCCATCTTTTCTAAACATATCAGAGAAAACAATACTTAATCAACCTGCTATTCTTTTTCCTTTTCCCCTCAAGCTTTTAATTTGCTAATATTATGAACTACTATGTTACATATCGTGTACAAACTTCTTCCTTTTCAGTACTCCAAAACCTGATATTTAAATCCATTTGAGTTTCTAGACAAACTTTGCCGAGTTACTCATCAAATCCTATACCAAAATGATTACATGAAGTTATAGATTCCATCCGTCTACTTCTATAAATGAGGAGCAATCCCATGAAGAATTTCACCCTGCAATTCTAGTTCGCTGCAATTCCATTCCTCTGGTTATTTGACTATCGAACATTTTTTTAAAAAAATCACTGTACATCACTTCCAGCTGAGTGCATTGACTTGTGAATCATCAGCATCAATACACCAAAGTATTTTTGCACAGCTGGCTTCTTTGAAAGGAAAGTAGTTTAGAGCATTTCATGATGCTAGTATTTGCAGTTCCTTTTACTGAGTCGTAATTGGATTAGAAATAATCTTTTTTTTTTCTTCAGATAAACCATGTACTACTTTGTTGTGGCTGAGTTAAACTTTGAAGAGGATAAAAAGTTTGGCAATTTCTAAGTTTGCTAGTACGTTTCAAACCTTCAGCAAGACTTTTGATAGCTGTTCTATCCATATTACTTAAAGAAACTTAACATCGCAAAGTTTGCATCTTGCACTTTAGGATCATTTTTAACTTCTTGTAATCAAATCTTAAAGTCTAGATTAGTCAACCAATCGCTTTGAAAGCATGTTATGCTGAAATCATTAGTCTGACAATTTAAAAAATTGATATTTTTATGATTAAATAAATATTAGTAACAACAATAGTAATAAAAACCTATCTACAATCATGCACCCAATGAATGTTCAAAAATAATTAATTTAAAAAATAAAAGTAGAGAAATTTGATGTAATAGTAAAAATTAAAAAAAACTTAGTGTTTGATAATGAAACAAAACCAACGATATTTAGAATACACTTCCATTTAAATTAGATGTGATCACACGAGATGTGTCTGGAGTAGTATTATGCCTCATTAACATTTTCACACGAACTAGCATTCCTCGAACACACTGTGTGCTCACATTAGTTTTCTCATATAGTAGCTCGCGATTGCAGATCACATCGGTGGCGGGTATTTAGCACAAGACACTCGCTGCAAGTACTAGTACACTGTCACACCGATTCAACATTCGAAACAGCTCTGAATGATCACAACACAGATAATGGTAACTATCATTTTGAGAAGGAAAAAAAGACCAAGAGTTAATGATCAGTAAAATAAATTATTTATGTTCTTTTATTGGCTGTTTCATATTAAAAATATGCAAGTTGAAATATTATAAGAGAAATTACATGATTAAAATAAATTAATAATTAAAAGATAATCTTTTTCCACATAAATCATAAAAATTAATAAAAACTTACCGTTTGATAATAAGCTAAAATAACTATATTTAGAAAATATTTCCACTTTCAAATTAGATGTGATCACACGAGATGTGTTTGCGTGTTTGTAAACAGCAGACGAAATTTAATGACGAATGAAGTGATTGTCGCTTAGCTAGCAAAATCAACTAACCAGGGGGCTATATATAGCTACATAGCATATAGATTGAGGAGTCTAATGCCGCATTTACACCAAATAATGTGTTTTGTCTCTAAACGAAATTTATTAACAAATCGTACACTAACAGACCGCGTAAGAATCACAGCTTGAGTAACTGACGTAACATTACAGACTAACACGCGCATCCGCCTGTCTCACCATTCGATAGGTTCTCAAAACTTGATGACTACAACTGTTATTCATACCAAAAAATTGTTGTGTGTCCTTCCTGCAGATACAAAGTATTTCCTTGTCAAAATTCCATCAATATCTGTGTAGTCATTTAGTCATCAAAATATAACAAAAAGACACACTTAATTCCGCATTTATAATCACACATACACTGACAGCGAGAGTAACAACCCCTAAGGGTTCAATATAACATAAAAAAGCATTGCTAGACCACCTACGATTTGCCACACATTGCACCCTAAATGTGTGGTATCTGCAATTTAACATGGAATCCGACCTTCCATGCTTCAAACAACAGTAAACAAGTGCATTAACCACTGAGCTATCAAGCCACTATGCAGAAAGGTACTACAGAGACTTACACATCCTACGCAGCTATTGCTGTTCAGTAATGTTTCAAAATTATATGCAAAATGCTTTCTTTATACAGAAAAATGTACGATATATCCATCCTAATGCCAAATAGCATCTCCTTGTCAAATTTCATCATGATCAGATCAGTTATTTAGTCCAAGAAACATAACAAACAGACAGAGTTACTTTTGCATTTATAATATTAGTTTAGATTAGTGCAGATCACACACAAACTGAGTGCGAGAGAAACAAAAACTGAGGTACCACTGTAGCATAAAAAACTAAACACTTACAGCATTCTTCAGCCATCTACGATTTGCCACGCATTCTACCCCTGAATTTATGGTACCTACATTTTAAAATGGAATCCTTACAGCAGAACTTCCAAGCGTGGCTCAGACGATCAAAAACAATTCTTAAAATTTTCGTTCTCATCTGGAATTTAAAAAAAACCAAACCACACAGGAAACCGTAGAAAGTAAATGCCTTATCCACTGCGCTACCAGCAAGCATTACTGAGACAGATACGAGGGTTGTTTTTTAAGTAAGGGCACCGCGCCACTTGCCGGCATCCTTCCCGTTCACACTGACGCCAGTTGCAGCTCTGTAGCTGACGTGTACACATCGCTGTGCTACTTTATAATGTTTACGATTATTGAATCGCCCGCCGCGTGTGTGATACGGTCAGTGATACGTTTCTTGACCGCGAGAAGCCTATCAGCTGCAGAAATTCATCGTCAGATAACAGAAGTTTATGGCTTGAATGCAATGAGTGAAGGTAAAGTGCATCAATGGGTTAGAGAGTTTAAAAATGGCCGTCAAAACGTCCATGACAAAGAACGCTCAGGCCGGCCCTCTGTGATCACTGATGATTTGGTGGCTGCAATCGAAACAAAGATTCGTGAGGACAGAAGATTCACAATTTCCACTCTTTCTTTGGAATTTCCACAAGTTTCAAGACCGGTTTTGTACAAAATTATGTCTGAAAACCTAAAGTTTAAGAAACTGTGTTCTCGGTGGGTACCCACACTCCTCACAGAGGACCACAAAGGGAAGAGATTTGCCACTTCATTGGACTTTTTGATTCGTTACGAGGAAGAAGGGGATGACATGTTGAGTCAAATTGTCACTGGAGATGAAACATGGGTATCCCATATCACTCCCGAAAGCAAGCGAAAATCGATGGAATGGCGACACAACCTCACCCGTCAAGGTCAAAGCCAAACAGACGCTGTCAAAGCGCAAGATTATGGCAACTGTGTTCTGGGACCGGCGCGGTGTTTTGCTAGTGGACTTTATGCCACAAGGCATGACAATCAACTCAGATGCCTATTGTACAACTCTAAAGAAGCTCCGCAGAGCAATTCAAAACAAAAGGCGCGGCATGCTGACAAAAGGAGTTTTGCTCCTGCACGATAACGCTAGGCCTCACACCTCTCAAAAGACTCTGGATTTGATTGATTCTTTTGGCTGGGAAGTTTTGGACCATCCACCATACAGCCCCGACCTTGCTCCTAGCGATTTTCACCTTTTCCGGTACCTGAAACAACAATCTTGGCAGGCAGCGCTTCAATGACGACGATGAAGTGAAAGCGGCCGTGAACTCTTGGCTGTCGGAGCAGGCGGCCGAATTCTTTGAAGAGGGAATTAAAAACTTAGTTCTACGATATGACAAGTGCTAAATAAACAAAGCAACTATGTAGAAAAATAGGTAAAAGTGTGTAGAATCAGAAAATAAAGTTTTTTTACAAAAGTATTTGTATCTTTTTTTAAAATAAAAACGACCCTTACTTAAAAAACAACCCCCGTAGATACTGTGCGTCTATTACTGTTCAATTAGTTTCTTCAAAATTCCAGGACATCCTTAGAGAAAAAGTATCCTACCGGTATATCCTTCCTTAAGGCAAACAGCAACTGTCAAATTTCATCATGATCGGATTAGCCGTTTAGCCCTGAAAACGTAACGGGCAGATAGAGTTACTTTCACATTTATAATGTTAGTACAGACGTGTTTTCAATTGTCTGCAGATACCATGCTCGCATCACCCAAAACGCATGGCAAACAGACCTTAAACTTGCTCTTGCCTTTAATAAAATTCTTAAGACTATATAAACCTTACATGAAAATGTTTGTGTTTTCCTATACTACTAATGAAAATGAAAGTGGCAATTTCTAAACATTAGTTTTCTAGCTTTCATTTCTGACATTTTTATGAGGTTGCCTTAATTTTTAATTGAAAATTCCTTATTTTTAATATCATGGTTATATTATAGATTTAGACTTCAAATTAACCCCCCTCTATCCAGTACTGGGATGTTTACTCATCCATAGCAAAAGCTGTAATAAAAAGAACTTGGGATCTGCAAATCACTATCCTTTCTGCCATTGACACAAACTGCCACCAACTATTTGATGGAAGTTTGTCTTTAATGTAATAACCAAATTAAAACCATTTTCAATTCCAAACGAAAAAGTTTAAAATGACATTTTAAAACTGTCAAAAATTTCTTTCACCAAAATATAAGGTAGTAGCTATGGCATTTGAAAGTTATCCTACATTTCATTTTTGTAAAGCAACAAACAAGCTGAGGTTAAGTAATAAGTTTGAAATGTCTAAATATTTATGCTCACAATGGGAAGTAATGGGCGAGGACTAAGTAAGCTATAAAGAAAAATTTTATGATTAAATTATTGATTTTAATTCCACATTTAATTTAAACAGTTTGTAGGATGTATTAATTCCCACTGTACAAAATGAGAAGTCATATTTTGTTGAATCTTTCAAATATACTGTTCATGTAACTATATATTTACCACTTTACAACTTTCATTATAGTTAAAACTGAAACAGACTGTCACACTGCCTTATTCTTTTTGTTAAATGTTCATAAATCAACTATGCAATAAAATTTGAAAACACGTTTGGGGTAAGGTATTGTATAAGCTCCAATTTAGAAATGAATCTGAATTATTCAACTTTATTTTTATTTACATAAGGAATGACATGAGTAAGAAAACTCAATACTAATTAAAGTTTAAAATTTTCAACCAAAAAACTAGGCCCCCTTTTTCCTCTTGAAAATTGTAACAGAAGAATAAAATTATTCATACATTCATTCGATATATAAAAAGTAAGATTCACAGTTCATGCACAAATACAAAATGCAATCTGATCATCTCTAACTCAATCATATCAGAATGTTCAACATTTGTCATTTACAGATTAGCTGTTCTGAAAGCTAACGTAATTACATTCAGTATTTTCCTGCATTTTTGGCAGCAACTGAAACATGCAGGGCATACAGCAGATGCACTTCATATGATGGAGACTTGATAAAATTACTTCAAAATTCCCTGCGATGGTATTTGTCAGGATCAAAATATGAAGTAACGACCACACGGTTGTTGAACTTGCGGCCTGTTAATGACTGCTGAGCTTTCTGACAGTCAATTATAGAATTGAATTCCACAAAAACCTGAAAAAAATTATAATCATGATTTTTCATCTTAAACTATGGAAACAATATTTTTGTACATATTCTAAGCTAACACCCAATAAACACTAGGTGTATGCATAAGTTTTTGCCAATTTATGTGGTAAAGAAAACGCGTAATGCTGAAGGGAAAATCATGTTTATTCAAAATATTGGCCACCAGCTTCTACACTCTTCACCCATCTTGCCAGAAAAACTGCACATCTTTTGTGGTAAACCATTCGGTGAGCCATTTTCCACCCTCCCCAAAATTGCTGATGTGCTGCCCTGCAAGCGCATGCCCCATTGATGCAAAGAGGTGATAGTCAGATGGTGCCAAGTCGGGGGAGTGCAGCGGGTGAGGTAGGATGCCCCATCCAAGTGGTTTTGTTGTGTGAGACAGCACATTGTCATGTAAGAAAATCACTTTGCCAAGTCTTCCGGTCCATTCCGGTCATCGTTCGATCAATGCATGGTATAAAATAAATCATTTGTTGGTGATAGCGTTGCATTAACAGTTTCGCCGGGCTTCAAAAGCTCATAGTAAACAATACCGCTCTGGTCCCACCAGACACAAAGCATGGTTTTCTTGCTGAAGCAATTCGGCTTCTGTGTTAAATGACTGGCTTCACCAGGTGACAGCGATGATTTTCTCCGCTTCAGGTTTTCAAAATGAATCCATTTTTCGTCACCCATCACAACTGGGTGCAGAAATGATTGTTTCGTGACGCTGAAGCAGCTTTTCACTAGCGACTTAGCAATCTTCCCTTTCATTCAAATCTAGTAGGACCCATTTACCGAGTAGATGAGCACTGAATGATACAAGTAGTGTGGCGGACTCTGTTTGTATGTGTTGGTAGGTTAATGTCTGACGAACAAATGACGCACGTGTCACATTCATACACTGTGTACTGTTCACTGGCGCCATCTCTAAGTAAAACCAGAAACGACTTACACATGCACCTGGCATTAGGCATTTCTCCAACACACTGTTACATCTGATAAATTTAATAAATCCACTAATAAAATTAACACCAATGCACAATACAACTTAACCAACCATGCTATCATATTCCAACTTATGGTTGAAATATACAATTTACTAAAAATGTACTAAAATATCTTATAAACTATAATTTCTATATACCAATTTCTCTATTTCTTGCATTTGGTTTGCTATAATTTTGTTATAAAATCTAAATAAAATCAGTAGCAGAAGTGCAGATAAAGTTTTCTTTCAAGCAAAATAAATTGCTGTCCTTGTTTGCCACGAGTACTCTTTAATATATTAAATCCACCACAAAAGTTTGTAATGAAAAATATAGCAGCAATAGTTACTTTACTGCACATCGGTTTCTTTTTTCTAACTTATTGCTTTATGCCTTGTCGACGGATAAGGTCATTAGAAGCGGGATGGGACTGCGGACAAGGAACAGGAAGGAATCCGGCCATGGCCTTTTTGAAGGCAGCATTCGCCTGGACTGATTTGGGGAAACCATGGAAAACCAGAATCTGCATGCCCGGATGGGGATTCGAACCGGCGTCCTCCTGAATGCGAGGCAAGAACGTTAACCGTTCGCCTACCACGCTCGGTCACACTTCGGTTTCAAAGATGTGATTGCATAATTTTAAAAGCTATTAGTAACCCAAGTTGATAATATCATCCTCAAATTAGTAGACAAACTGGTGTCATTGAAGAAAACTCGTCACTGACTACTACTCTGAGTTTGGAAGCAAGGATCATAACCAAAGACTTAAAAAAATAATAGAATTTATACTGAACACTTTACAGGAAGAAAGGTGTGCAGCCTTGAGAGTTACCAGCACGAACATTACGTCAGGATCTGCAAAGTTTCATCAAAATTGGAAATTGACAAACTGTGGAAAGCCTTTGTGACAAATTATTAGTCTACTTGAGAAATCCGATTCAATGTAAAGTATGGATAAGGTGTCCGTTACCCTGACTTCGTGTGTGTGAACTCAGAATTTTATTGATGGAATTGGCATAACTGCCAACTTTACAAATTGTGTTTCTGTAAAGACCCTGGACCACAAAAATTTTAAAATTACATTTAATCAACCATGAATTAAAATCCAGAAATTTATAAACAGCATATTTATTTAAATCGTGTCTACTTCACATTATTTATTGCCAAACATTACTTTAAAAACAAACTAAGTCAGTGTATAAACAAAAAAATGAAACTTTATTATAAAAAAAACACATTGCAGAGAGAGTATCTTGTTTCACTTGGCACTGGACTTATTTACACTGTTCGATACATTGTAAGTTTACTTCCAATCAGACTTCAAAGATGAAGCTGTGGATTTCTTTGCTTTAAATCTGGAAACGAGGACCAGAATTTATAGTCTTCAAAACAGAAACAGCCTCTTGGATTTCATTTAAGAGGGATAATCTGAATTTCCTTTGCTTTCATACCTTTCTTTACAAAGTATTTAATCACTGCTCGAATCTCAGTTTTTTCCATTGTCACAAATCACTATACGGGAACAACAACAAAGAGTCGTCACTACCACACTCCTGCAGCTAGAGCACTGACGCGCCACTTGTTCACTCACAAAGGATGTGAGATTATTGCGCGGGAACCTCGTTGCTCTAGCACTGACATCTAGCGGTGATTCCGAGAACTTTTCAAACCGCCGTCGTATGAACTGTACGTGAATTGCATTTACAGCATCATCCCTTGTTTCGTTTTCGTATGTAAGATAATAGGAAATTTTTCCAAGATGAAATTGGCCAGCTAAAATTGTGCATCTTCAATTTTGTCAAATGTGGCTACTTGTGCATGTTTTACCATGTCACTAATTAGAGGAAACTTGTTTATAATTTAATCACAGGATGTAGAAAAGTAATTTCTGATTGATGAAAAGAACAGAGCTTTATCTTCAAGTTCAATAATTGTCAATAATTACTCATGTTTCTGATAGGTTAGGTGGCAATTTACTTCAAGAACTGCATAACTTTTAATCATCTTTGATTTAACAAATTTACTGAGCAGCTGTTTTAGCAAATTCCATCAAAAGATCTAACAAATTGTGAATTTGTGGACTCTGAAGGACAGTACTGAGTTAATCAAATAGTGGTATAATGATGTGCTTGTTCAAGTCAGAAGAAAGAAACAACTTTTCTTCACAAGTTGTAATCAAACTCTTGGTTTCTGGAACAGATGAGAGCATTCAAAAGAATAAGCTATTCTTATATGAATTGATGAGGATGGAGAATCAAGAACTCTCTTCTGCTGCTTCTTGGATCCACTGCGTTCAACTATTGGTATTGTGAACAATGTCAAACTGGTTGCAATGTCTGGATAACATATTAGCACTTCAGACTTGAAAAAGAAGTGGATCTCTCTCCTCCAATATTTTATCCAAACACATGCCTAAAGACAACCACCTTGAACATTCATATTTCTGTATTTTCTTACAACCTTTATTGTTCAGGTTTTTGAAATTTCTTAAGACGTTTC
Source organism: Vandiemenella viatica (assembly GCA_031002005.1). Lineage (NCBI taxonomy): Eukaryota > Metazoa > Arthropoda > Insecta > Orthoptera > Morabidae > Vandiemenella > Vandiemenella viatica. The sequence goes on from JARYHS010008075.1 coordinate 91,958,333, forward strand.
CTTTTGGCACTCTTTTCTAAATAATAATAATAATAAAATACCAACAAGAATCTAATCAATTTTTAGTGTAAAAAAGATAGCAGCTTTTTCAACAGCTAAATTAAGTGGCACACAAAATCAATAATGACAATATCTGGATTATCTTTTAAAACTTCTGAAATTCCAAACTTCTGTCCCATCATTAGAGCAGCATTATTGGAACAGAATACAACTGGTATTCGGTAATGTTCCATTTGCAATAACATGAGGTTACTTAGGCTACGCCCTGTTGAGTATCCCTCCATTGCTGTTATGCACTGTACAGTACTTACAATTTTTTCTAGTTCATCATCAAAAAATGTAACAATGGGATATAACTTTGTATTGGCATCATTGCTCCATCTGTTGCCACTAAATATAGACCATCCTGAAGACTCTTCAGATTTCAGATACTGCATTTTTAGACATTTCTTTTAAAAATTATTTCAGTGCAACCAAATCCATACTTCTTCGCTACTTCTGATAAAGGAAACAACCTCCTGAATGAGGCAACTGCATGGTCAGCTGCACTTAGCGGAATATTGTGTTCCACAAAAAACTAAGTGAGCAAACACACTGCTTTTATCAGATCCGAATTTCACGACTTGGAGAAAAATGTGTTTGATTCTTCTCTTTTGATTTTAAACTCCTAAAGTGTTTACCACACTTCACACGATTAGCAAAATCATTTCTTCGACTATGTGCTAAGTATATAATATAATCACACACTATACAAAACGCAAATTTTCTCTATTTTCATTTTAATATGCTTGGAAATACTATGGACTATTTTTCCCAAATGGCTGGTAATACTGTTTCTTAAAGGTAGTCATAGTTACAAGAGTTCCACATTCTACACAAATTACAAACCTACGACAATGCATGTGAGACAGTCCGGAAGTGAAAGAAAACAATATACAAAATTATCCCCAATTCGACTTTCAGAAAAGTAGTGATGTAAAATTGGAGAGACGGATCAATTATTGAATATAGTAAAATAGTTTATCTTGTCGTAATTTTAGAGTCAAATGAAAGAAGCTTTAACACACATAGAAGAACACTTACAGTAACGAAATTAATCAGTAATTTATACAACTGTCCATAAAAACCACAATAACCATGATCCGTATAAATATCTTACCTACACAATCAAATTTTAGTTTGGAAATTCGTAAAAAAACAGTTCATTGGTAAAACCATAAAATACAGCACCTTTACAAAAATTTTACGGAAAAACCATAAAAGTTGGACGGTATAAATTGACTACAGAAAGCTGGAAACTACACAAAGGATTCAGGATAATATGATGGTGAAGCCATCACCAACCCATTCCACCACTGAACTTGTCTCATAAAAAACCCAATTTGAAACATATTTTAAAATAGCAACAAATTAAGGGTGGGGTGGGGGATGGTAACCATGGGAGACAACCTACGAGTTTCTCTAGTATATTCATTTTTGGTTTAAAATTATGTCGCTTTCTGAGGACATTTTATGCGGTCCTTTATTAAAATATATGGCTTTTGGGGATTGGAAATCTGTGCTGCATACAACTGCCAATGGGAAAAAATTTGTCTTTTCTAAGTGCATCCCTGATACATTCAGTGTCTGCCCCCAGAGTTTACCGATAGCATTGCTAAGGTTAAACAGATCAAACAAACTGACAGAACCAAAGCCCGAGTCACTAATGTAATATTAACTAGACTTACACACATTCACCATCTTTAACTGTTAGATTAGTTTTCACAATTTCATGACAAATATTCACCCCAAAAGAAAATATCCTGTACCCATTCTAAAGATGAGTAGTATTTCCTTGTCAAATTTCATCAACATCTGTTTAGCCATGAAAACATGACAGACAGAATTACTTTTGTTAAATTATTTTCAATTACAAATAACAGCTTCCAGACTGTTTAAAATGACATTTTAGATTACATTCTACATTTTAAGAGACGTGCAACTACTTACATTAGCAGTTTGGAAAGTTCTCAGCCTGTAGCATTCATTATCCTGTACTTTAACAATAACTACTTAATATTGCATAACCTTGAAGTGTACGACTTAACATTTTTAAACATGACAAATCTTGAGAAATTTGCATCCTTCAATATTTTTAAACTATCTCTGTCTCTGATCAAATCTAGTCAATTTAGTCTTACCCAATGGAACGATAAATATCTTAAGCCACATCCACACTGGAACACACACTATATCACGTAAAGTCAAAGAAAAACTATCCACACTGGTACAGCAATGTTGCACGATATTGGCACTAGCTGTATCCCTATTCAACATTTTTTCCACAATGTAGTTGAGTAAGCACAATGTTGCAATCAAAACTAAAGAAAGCAACTTTTTCAATTACAAGAGCTTTATCAGTATACAGTAGAATTCCAATTATACAAACTATCGAAACTATCGAATCGCTGAATATCCAAATCACTTTTTAGATATAGGGAAGTGGGTGGTGTGTGATTCGTCAAACCCTGGGTATGAAATTCTAAATGATGAACTTACTAAAAGTGTGAGAGAAAAAAGTGGCAAGTAAGAAGATGACAATGTTGAAGTTGAAGCAGACACGGGACCATCAGCTACTCAAACATTTCCCAGCCTTGAAACTGCATTGAAGTGGCTGGAGTGTCAGCCCAAATGTAACCACATGCAACTTCTCACTGTCAAGCGTATGCGCGACTCAGCTACTGCTTATCATGTAAAAGTGTTGTCTTTTGATTTAACTAATTAAAGGATTTTTCTTTAAAAATAGTTTTTTCTCCCATGTTCAACATACATACAGTAATTAATTAAAATAGACCCTTTTTCAGAAAAAAAAAAAAACAATTTTTCATTATCCGAATGGGACCTGGTCCCAATTGATTCGGATAATTTGAGTTATACTGTAGTTTTTTTGTCATATAGCTTTTCATATAGGATGCCAAGGAAGAATATCTGATGCAGAAGTTTTCAAAAATATAAAAATTCAAGACATTATTTACCTATTGTAAACTCAACCTCCAAGAGTACATTTTTCCAGAATGTAATAAATTGGTGTTGCAAGTATTTTTAGTGGCCTATGCCTTCTCTTTAACAGTAAATTTAGTTAACCTCTACTGTGGACCATAGGAGAAATGTTCTGCAAAAATAATATTACGTTACCGTCTCAATGGTGCAGAAAATATTTTTGGAATATTTTATTCAGTATATACATTTATAAATCCATTACTTTTGCAAGAAGAAACTGTAAAGCTGTTATGGCTTGCATTTTCCCGCATAATTTTTTTAAAGAATAGTTCACATTCCAAAAATTTCTAAAATCCACTATGAATAAGAAAAGAAAGAGAAATTAACCCACCACATACCAAAGTGGACGGATGCAATGAGGACACTTATGCTGACAAACAACTACACAATATTTTGGCATTTGCCTCGTTCACAAGAAGAAAAACTGGCCATTAGGCTCGGTACGTGTGTGCACAACGAACGTTACCTAATGACTAACCGAGTAGTGGGAGAGGGCGGGGGAATGGCTAAGGAGTAGACTATCGATATATCGGTATGCAATGTCTGATATAATATATTGCTGGCGATGGTAAAATGAATATACGAGGGCTGTCTGAGAAGTTCTCGGCCTCGACCATAAATGGCAGCACTACCCATGTGATTTTTTTCCGTGCAAGTTGATGCATGTGCCAGACATGCCTGCAAGAAATCGCAATTCATTCTACGTTGTAGTTTGGTCTGTACAGTTGTTTGATGCAGGCGCGGTGCCGAGTTTTACCAGAGATGGAAAAAATCGAGTATCGTGCAGTTATAAAATTCTTTGTAAAAGAAGGTTTAACGCCATCCGAGATCCAAGGAAGATTTTTAAAAGTGTATGGGGACCCCTCTCCTTCATATTCGACAGTTAAGATATGGGCTGCTGAGTTCAAACGTTGCCGTAGCAGTGTCGAAGATGAAGAACGCGAAGGACGTCCAAAAAGTGCAACAACAAACTACAAATCACCCAGAAAGTGCGTGATATGGTTTTGGATGATCGACGAATGAAAGTGCGTGAGATTCCTGAGACCATAGGGACATCATAAGAACGTGTGGGATACATTTTGCATGAAGTATTGCATATGAAGAAGCTTTGTGCAAGATGGGTGCCGCATTTGCTCACTGTTGATCAAAAGTGCATCCGCATGAGACATTCTGAACAGTGTTTGGAGCGTTTCAACAAAAATAAAACTGATTTTGTGCGTCGATTCATAACTATGGATGAGACATGGGTTCACCACTACATGGCAGAATCAAAACTGCAGTCAAAGCTGAGGACAGAAGCTGGTTGTTCAGGTCCGTTCCAATGGCAGAGAAGGTGATGGCATCAGTTTTTGGGATGCTAAAGTTGTTTTGGTCATTGATTACCTTGAAAAGGGTAAAACAATAACTGGACAGTGCTATTCCGATCTTTTAGACATTCTGGATGAAAAAATTCGTGAGAAAGGGCCCATTTTGAGGAAGAAGAAAATCATCTTTCATCAGGACAATGCACCTGCCCACAAGTCTTTTGGCAATGGGAAAATTAAGAGATCTGCACTATGACGTGTTGCAGCATCCACCTTATTCCCCAGATTTGGCTCCCTCCAACTTCTACCTAATCCCAAAACTCAAAAACTTTCTTGCTGGTCAGCAATTTTCCTTCAAATGAAGAGGTGATTGCAGCTATAGATGGATATTTTGCAGGCCTTTCAGGAAGCCACTTCAGGGATGGTATAATGAACTTGGAACATCGTTGGACTAAGTGTATCAGTGTTCAGGGAGACTATATTGACCAATAAAAACGATTTTGTAAATATCAAATTGGTTTTATATTTTTAGGCTTAGAACTTTCCAGACCGACCTCGTATGTAGTAAGGGTACGGTTTAAACACGGGGGGGGGGGGGGGAGTGATGGGTTAAGTGGATTTTAGCGGTGGTTAGGACCGACCAGGTGGGTGTCTCGTATCCAGGATATTCTGGTATGCTAGATCCCATCTCCAGAGTTCTGCTCCAGTGGTGCTGTCTGGGAAAACTCTTGACTGCTCTCACAGTAAAACAGTCGTTGAGGTTATTGGAATCATGGCTATTGGCATGTTCTGGTACTGGAAGGTACAGGTTGCGGGTGTGGACTGTGTCTGTGGCCATTCATTCTAACAGAGTTGCTGTGTGGTGAGGCCTATGTAAGAACTGGTGCAATAGCGGCAAGTTAGTTGGTATATCAGATGAGTGGTTGAACAGGTGGCGTGTCCAATAATGGGGAAAGTTTTCCCTGTGGTGGGATTGGAATATGTAGTGGTGGGTGGAAGCATGCTACAGGTTTTACAGCGGGGTCTATTGCAAGGATAAGATCCATATGGTGCTTTTGGAGGATATTTATGGACTAAGATGTTCTTAAGATTGGGTGGTCTGCTAAAACATGCACGGGGGAAATTGGGTAGAATTTTGGGTAGGAGAGTATGCATTTCCGGAAATGAGCGAAGGAAGTCATACCCCTGTTGCAAGATATGGTTGAGGGACTCGAGGCCAGGAGAGAACTGAGTGACAAAGGCAGGGCTATGGTTGGTTTTTGTAGGAGACAAGTGAGAGTGGTTACGTGGAGGGTGGTTGATCGCACGGAAGATCTGTTTATGTACAAGATCCCTGGGGTAACAATGGGAAATAAGGGCTTGGGATAGGTTTTGTGAGTATTGATGGAGAGAATGAGCATCAGAGCAATTGCTACTTCCACGGATGGCAAGACTGTATGGGAGGGAACGTTTGGTATGGAATGGATGGCAGCTATCAAAGTGTAGATACTGCTCGGTATGAAGGACACCGTGAACACTATGAACATTTGACATTGAAGATAATGATATAGAAGACGTTTTAGATGGATCATGGAGAAGAGAAAATAATTATTTTAGTTCGTACATAAAAGTTCCACAAAATGCTTCAAATGAAGCAAAAACATTTCTGCAGATTTTTGTTTTCATCAATAGGATTGGTTCATTGGCAGAATAACTACTGAATTGTAATTGTTAATAAAACTAAGCACCTGCTCCAAATTGTTTAATTTTGTCAGATTGTTTTTATTCTATGTAAAACTGGGATACGATTCACATTTTTTCTTAGTTCCACCTAAGATCAGCATTCCACAGTTGCACAAATGGTACTTGACTCATATTTATTCTCCCTGCATTTACAAGTTCCATTTTTTGTATTCCCGACACATGGACATTCTATGTAAATTTGGATTAAGTTTATACTATTCTCTGAATTTCACTTTAATCCCATGGTCACAGCTGTATTTGATAAAGTCCAAGTAGAAACTCGCAACAAGATGCCTACATTGAGAGAATATTAACAAATGACTCAATATGTTGCATATTATCCTTTGATCTTTACAACTAGAAATGGATTTATCCAGCATACAGCTTTTGTTATATCGCTACACCAACATAATGCAACAGCTCAAAAAATGCAACTTAGTGCAACAAGAGTCAACTTTTCATGTAGCAATGTGTGCAGTTGTACTATGCTGCATAATATTGCTCCAGTGTGGATGTGCCTTTAAAAATAAATTGGCTGTTTCATATCCAACTACAATCCAATTTTATAGGAACAAAAGGCTCCCAATTACATTCAATAATTTCCATTACTCTTTATCTATAAACCTTGTTTTCTTCTCCACCATTCATTCATAAATCATGATTGTCCCATCCGTATCACTTCTGTTTATAAAATACATCCATGATTTTCAAAATGTGTTGAATTAGTGACCTACTTAATGTTTGAGATCTATCTGCAACACATTTCAAATGAGCTCATTCTTTCCAGTCTTCCTTAAACACTCTTTCATCAAATTCTAAGCTGATGTTTGATAATGAAAGGGTTCATCTTTTAAAAAAGGTTGATTTGCTACAGATAACCTGCTTTTGACACCAATCTTCATCAAACAATTTTCAGAACAAGTAAAACATCTTTTCAGTTCTAATTCTGGTCTATACTCCCATCATTACTGCCTCATTTCTACTGCATATATTTTGTATTTGCATTTTTGTTTAACCCAAATTGTTCTCAGTTTGTCAAACAGTTCAGAATTTCTTCACGTTTCATTTCACCAAGTCAAAATGTACTGAAATTCTCACAAAAGCATAATTGCTACATCTTCAGAAATTCAATATCAAAAGAGAGAATTCACAGTGCCCACTTCGTCACATTATACTTATACAGATTACAAATAACTTTTTTTTGATATAAATTTCAAGCAAATTTTATCTTCTTCTCCTGTTTAACTACACCATTTTCCTTTTTTTAACAGCGCAAAAGAATACACACTAATTTTGAAGATATGACCTAGTTACTATGCTTTCAAAAATGTCTGCTTTTTGTTCCTGAAACCAAACTGCACTTCAAATTCCTATCAAACATTGCCCTTCAAAATAGATCTCCTTGAGCAGCTTCTCCATATTCCATTTGCCAATCTGCTTAAAAGAGGTTTCTGCATCAACTACTCAGATGTTAAAAATTTATTCAAAAGCCTGTTTGATCTCTTTGACGGAGTGCCAAAAAGTAATCATAATCACCTCACAGTTGGCAGAGCATTCTTAGTACACGGTTCTCCTGCAAGGGGAATGTAAAGCAACACCTGAGCAGTGTGCCAAGTGGCGTTGCTTGTAACTGTTGCCTCCAACTACTGATGAGAACTTTTTGTGAAATGTGTTCCATGTAATATAACTAATAACCTTGTTAGTTTGTGGCAAGGGTACTTGATAGAAAAGTAGTAGTTCCTGTTATACTTCATTTTCATATAAGTACCAAATTTGCCAACAATTTCCTGGTTGCTTAAGGCCGCGTTTACACGATGTGAGTTGACTAGAACGACAGTTGGCCGGACCGTCGGTGGTGGGGGTAAGAGTGGACTAGCATGCTAGTAATAATTAGAAGACAGTGCACTGTCCACTGTGAGGACAGTTCTCTGCTCCTACATTGTGAACTTGTTGAAAATAGTATGTCCATATTACAGAAAGCAATTAACATCGTAGCTAATTTGTTGATTATAATGTTGAATGATATGAAGAATAACAAAATAAAACGTAGAAAAATGTTAAAAGAGTGGATATTAAAAAGGAATATTTTAAATGCCTCAGCGCCTTTTTTTAAAAAAATAAATTTTTAAGTGAAAATATAAAGTTGCGTCATTTAAGACTAACTATCTCAATTTGAAGAGCTATTGTGAAATATTTTTTCCAATACATAAAAAATGACACCGCTATGAAGCAATTTTTTGATAGCAGTCTCTAAAATCCTTGTTCTTATAATTTTTATTCTTAAAATTCCACAGAATTTCCTCACTTTCATGCAGTTCTAAAGATTTTAATGCCTCTGCTTCGTTCCACTTATGCGGCTTGCTAGTTGTCACCATCTTGATTGTTGAACTCTCACGCCAAAAGTTGGTCGTGAACCGAGTCCACTATCCTCAAGTCAACTGTCTGTCTTGTAGCTGTTTACACGAGAAGAGTGGGCTATACAGTGCTGTGCGTGCAACAAGACAGTACACTCGTTCCAGTCAACTCGCACCGTGTAAATGGGGCATATCTCAAGTTCACCCACAGAATGACGAAGGAAGCTCTTCCATAGTTTAGGTACCTTTCTTCAATTTAATTAGCAAGTAGCCTCTATATGAGCTCTTTTTTTATGGTTGAGCTTGCACTTTCCCCCCTCACGAGCAGTGCCCATCTGACTTCCGTTGCCTTCCCACAAATCTGAATGGCTGTGGCACTGACAAACCATATCCTTACGTAGCCAAAGGGAATCTACAATTTATGCATTCCCTTAGTCCCTCCCCTTGATTATCTGAATTAAATTTAAAAATCGAAATCTTAAAAAGTTAAGTGCTGTGAAAGGTGAACGTTTAAAATTTTAATGTACTTGGAGCTGGTGGCAATTATAATCTGAAATGCCTTTAACGGAATCACCGAAGGGGGGATTAGCTTTGAAATCAAAACCACCTACATACATATTCATGTCCATCATGAAATGCCCTTTTAAACTTGGCAGAAGGAGGTTATAAATAATGAATAACACATGCAAATAACCCAAAACATTTTAAATCAAATTCCTTTCCAGACAGCGTATTTATAAAGAAAACGAATTTTTTCCTCAAAACACAGCAAATATTTTTCCATATGCAAAATTTTTGCTTTAAGATCAACAACACATGATGGAAGGAAAGGGAGCTGTCTAAAGTTGGAGTCGATACAATGAATTTTAACAGAAGACTTTGAAGTTTAAAAATGTCTTTCACAGCCCCCAAAGTGCACCTATTTTTAACAAGGTATAGTATAAATTCTTTTCCCCATGCTGTTTAATAACATCATTTAGTGTTGTGAGCTTCTTTCTTATGCCCATGAAAGGATATTAGCTTTAATGGAGAGTACTCTGAAGGGAATTGAAGAATTTTTGTAAAAGAAAAAACTAAAAAAATCCGATTACTTTCCAGCACCTTCTTGTACATGACATCTGTTAAAATAACAACTAACAATATTATAAAGTAATATAAAGTTCGACAAAAGTGCAGAAAGTAAACCATCATGCACCAAAGGCGAGAAGGCGATCGCAACAAGACAAACTCAGACTCACGACGATCTGTTACATGTCATTTATTCATATAATTTAAGCATTGTTCAAAATATTTATCGTTGCTTAAATTCTATTCTTTCCTGTTCCAGCATTCCGGCCTCCATTATTATTATTATTATTTCTGCAGCTTTACGACTGTCATTAAAGCCAAGAGAAGATTGGGTGCAATGAACAAGAGAATTGGCCATGACCATTTGAAAAAGACATACCAAGATTAACATGGAGTGATTTTGGATAAGCCATTTACAAAAATCTGAATGACCAGATAGGATGAACCCATATTCTACCAAATGCCATGCCAAAGTGCTAACCACTAACCCACCAGCAGTTTTATCCTCTCTAGCTCTTAAAACACAAACGTATCTTGCATAGCCTCTCATATTAATTTAAAAAATATTGAGGCTGTTCTATTTGTACTAAAATTACACACACTTATTTGTAAAATCTGTTAAGTCATTTACTTTCAAAAGGTTCTTTTTATCATCACAATCACTGCAGCAGGATAAGACTGCATTCAAAACAAATTAATGGTGATATTCCTCTTCAGTAAAAAAAAAAAAAAGATGAAATTTCATCTGAGTTTGGGAAATCTGGCATGATAGAATGTAGTAATTCCTTCAGATACTGAAATATTAGGGGCAGCAGAATAAATGTTTTAGCAACAGTATTTTATCAGGAAAAAGACTGCTTTTGTAGGATGGAACAGAGTAACATCACTGAATTTCTTGACACATAAGAAACTCAGAACTTAAATTCACTGGAGACTTAATGCATTTGGAGATCTAATGTCCATTTGAAATTGATGCAAGTTTCAGGCTGAAAAAAGTAACTATACATTCTAATGTTTGCCGTAACAGCAACAAATATTCTTAGCATAATGTTTACAATATTTTCAAAACCTCTGTGTTTAGACATTTGTTATTTTGTAAAATGTGGACATAGTAAATTCCTAAAAACTGAAATTGCTAGTAGACACTGAAAATAAGATAGGTAAAAATTACCCGTCACCACAGATGAAGGTAGGATGGTGAGATAAAAAACAAAGAAAACCCAAACAAAATTCACAATATTTCGGTTAGTATGCTTAGTTGTGAAAGTGGCGAGACATGGCAGGGGGAAAGATGTGAACACATCACGGATTGTCTCAAGAATGAAATAAAGATGAAACATGAACCAGTGGGGGTGGGGGGAGAAAGTAGACCAACGATAAATGTGAAACAAAATCTCTGACAATCAGTTGAGGTAAAATTAAATTTTCTTAAAAAATAATTTAAATCAGTTGTGAGATTAAATAAAGCTAGAAAAATACAAAAATACAAAAAAATAAAAATATATATCCATACAGTATGTTAAAAACGTATTTCAACATATGGATATATATTTTTTATATATTTCTAGTTTTATTTATTTACTCATTTACTCTTATAAATTATTTTTAAAACAAATTTCATTTTACCTCGACTTGTCACAGAAATTATTCTGTTTAACATTTATCGTTGGTTTACTTTCTCCCCCCACCACTGGTTCAAACACCACCCTCCTGATTTCACTAGTATGTTCACATCTTTCTCCCTGCCTCATACATGACCACACTAACCAAAGTATTGTGAAGATGATTTCTTCTTTTTTATTTACACATCTCACCCTCCTGCCTTCACCTGTGGTAAGTATTGGGTTATTTTTCCCTAACCTATCTTATTATTAAAAACTAAAATTGAATAATAGGAAACACTTGACAAAGCAGAAGTGACACTTAACAGAATGGTGGTTTCTACTCATGCCTTCACTTAGAACCATTACTCACCTTCCCACATCCAGGTACATCAACACCTTCAATAGGTCTTGGAATCTCAACAGAGCGAACAACTCCGTATTTATTACATTCCACTTTGATATCTTCAAGTATGTCCTCGTACTCCTCCTCATCACACAGTTCTTCTGGAGTAACCATATTAAGGAGACAAAGGACCTACGAAAGCACAAGTTTAACAATAGGAATGATATATAATAAACATGCAACTCAGCATAACATACTAAAGCTGTTTTCCAGACCATAACATTAATGACACTAAGATTTTATGCTAAAGACGCACAAGATAGTGACAAACATTATATGAATTGGATAGTTACAATGAAATTGATGTAAGAAAATGAAAATAACTATAACGAAAATAACCCATCAGTTACCACATATGAAGGTCTGTCTACAAACTACAAAGCCCACCATCTCTATATGCCAGGAAATAAGAACTTTCCTTGATCTGCAAGGCCCCTTTCAAGGCCTCCATTCATAGTCCATTTCTCTCTCAATTCCTCACAATCCCCAGATAGTCATCCTTCTTCCCAAAATCCACAAGGCTGGCAATCCCAGGTGACCTATAGTTGAGGTGTATGGGTCATCCGCTGAAGGGATTTCAGCCTTAATGCATCAACATCTCCAAACATCTCTAATTCTTAGAGCGTCTGTCCATAGCCCACACTTCTTTCTCTCCACTGATGTAACATCCTTCTGCCTCAGGGCCGATGAACACTTCATAGTTCTGCAACCCCCACACAGTCTAACCAGTACATCTTGCCTTAAGTACTTTTCTACAAAAACTTGTCCCTTAAATTCTGAAGTCTATTACCAGATTTACAGAGCCGCCATTGGTACCAGCATTGCCCCTTCCTAGGCTAACGTATTCCTAGACTCTCCTTTAGATTCTCCAAAACCCTCAAATGGATCTTTTCCATGCCACAGACATCACAGCAAATCCTTAAACAAGCATCCACCTACCATAACCTATTCTAAAACTACCAGAGGAAAGAGTCCATCAATGGACACACTACTTGTTTCATAATGCATCTCATATACCAACTAACCTGCAGCCATTGTACTAATTTGTACATATTTCTAACCACAAAACAACTATACTTTAAGCACACGGCAATACCCACATCTCTATCAACTTCAACAACTGCTTTACAAGAAACCATCACCACATCTGAACTGGGAACTCGTGTCCTAAAATATTCTGGATACCAGATATCCTCCTGTCATAAGTAACGAATTTGATCCTACCAATAAACCATCACCTAATGTTTGTTTATTAATAATTTTAACAAACTACTTCTAAATTTGTTTTCTTCTGTCCACTAATTTTCTACATTTTTGCATCCATGCACATCTCTACTCTGACGTTTCACCACCACCTGCGATATATGTAACATTTTAGTCTTTCCCAAGAATTAGCGATAGTTCACTTTGTAATAGTTTACACCCACCATCTCAACTTCCCCTACTGTTCTCTATGGAGTAGCTAATGATATGACAGGCCACAATGTAGGTAAATTCCTCCTAGCCAAATGTTATAATAAAATTAATCGCAGTGAACTCTGTAAAGCAAATGATAAATAGGTAGGTATATGGAGAAGTGTCTCACAAGATAAAAAAGAATCCTCAAAGTATCTTGAGGGTAGGGATTGCAATCCAGCAAAGCGGGATCCCGCATCATTAGACAGTCTGGCGGATCCCGCACATAATTAAGCGGATCCGCAAAGTCCGGCGGAAACGCGTGTCAGTCTGCGTGACTCGCTGCCCCACTCGGTCTCTATCAGATATTTTGCACTGTTTGCTGTACCAGAGCAGTTGGCATCTGACTCGTGTGAACAAGCGTTTGTTTTTGTCAACCTTCGTCATTCGTAAGTAAATAAATACACTTTTACGTATTCATCAAAACTTACGTTTGTTTCGAGTACACATTTCTGTAATTTGAGTTATGGTGCGTATTTAGTACGATTTTCTAACTATATAATTATTTTTTAAGTGTCGCACACGTTATCTGAACTACACGGTTACAGATTTTTATTCACGGTTTCATTATTCCCATTTTAACGATCGCGTACCTATTTATTTAATAGCTATTAAAAGGAAATTGTATATCCTTTGACTTATTGTTGTTTTGACCGCTGCCTCAATGCGTTTCTTTGACGAAAGCCACCTGCTTACATGTGCCGCTCAGGCTTTCGATTAATCCCTCTTCTCCTAGTTATTGTTTCGACTAAAGGTAAAAAAAGTTATAATGAAATTTTCACGGGTGTACCGACGAATTGTGTTGTAGGAACACCATACTTCGACGGCTGCCTCCGCCGTCTTCCTCACGTGTGTATTTTCATGTGTTTGCAATGAAACCCAGAGATACAACCTATGAGGACTTCACTGCAATCATTCGCCGAGAAAGTCTCCTTTCTTACTAAAAAAATAATAATTTCCACTCTAAAAACGTCATTATGCCACATAAGTAAATCTGAAATACTTGGCAGTTTACGTGTTGGTGAGTAGTTTCTTTTAATAACATTGAATCAACTGTAATATCAATCAAGGAATCAGGAGATATAATAATGAATCACCCAAAAAAGGCCAAGTCTCGTGCTTGTGCAGTGACAAAAAATTATGAGATCTTGTTCTGAGCCAAGTCTACACTTTACAGAGTATATTAACTTCACTTTGTGAAATGGAATGCTTTTCTCGGTGTTATGGAACATTTATTTAGAATAAAAAAAAAAAAAAAAAAAACTCTGGTAACTTGGCCATTAAGCAAACCATATTTTTAAACTTATGTGATGTATTGTAAGGCACATAATATGACCTAAGACTCAATACTTTCCATTTTTATTATTTATTTAAAAATTGGTTTAGATTAAAAAACAAAAACGTAAAACCTCGAAATACTCTTAAGACACGCTAAAAACTTTTAATGTCATTTTGCCAATCAAAATATTGTAAACTGTTAATTTTTATCATTTAACATTAAAAATTATTTATTAATTTAATTATTTAATTTATTAACGTTTTAAGTAACTATGTTTTAAATATATGCGTTAAGAAACTATTTGTACCAATCCCGCACGGATCCCGCGGGATTGGCGCAAATCCCGCGGGATTGAAAACACTGCAGGATTGCAATCCTTAATTGAGGGTCACTTCTATTTAGAATCACATCAAGTAATATGCATGTTCAGAAAAGATTAAGCCAATCAAATCATCATTTAATTGTCTGCCATCATTTTATCATCATCACATGCATAAACATTTTCTTGGTTATGAAAATAAGGAAGAATAGAAAAAATAAACCTGTCACTCACTACAGACGAAGGCAGGATCATTACACACAGTTTTCAATGTTTTGGCACAAACGTTACCCGGGGCGCACATTGAGCTGCGTGGTGCCGTAGGGGCAGCGCAGAGCAGGGCAGGACAGCACGAAAACAGAAACTGTGTCGGGCAGTTGCCCGCGAATATTAAGACTGCAATTTCGTGTGGCAATTTACAAAGCATTGTTGTGTTGTGCAAGAAACCGACAAACAAGCGTAGCCGAAAACATGTAGATGCAAAAACTCAATTTTTGATTTCTGAATTAGACGGGGATGCCGAGCTTGGAAAATTGTTATTACTTTAAAAGAAGCTGAGTTAGATAAAACTATGCAAAAATGAGTATATGAAAAGAAGAAACTCTCATTTGGCTTTTGCTTGAGAATTCTCAAAAGATTATTTCCGGATGACTCAAGCGGAGATTCATGGCGTAATCTAACCTGTTATTTTCTCGAAAACACTTAAATACCTATTAGAACTAAAGGAAATCAGGCAGTACTTTCGTGGTTATTTATTTAATTATTTAGCGTTTGACGGTACATGACATTTATAAATTGTATTTCTCTTTTATTTCATATTATATTTTTAAGAAAACTACATAACAGAACATAAGAAACACTTGAAACTAAAAAAGCAGTGTTAACAAATTATTCGGAAAATTGTCTTCACAAGAATCCTCAAACAAAAAAGTGGAAATCGTAAGTGAACAATTTTATGACAAATAAATGCTGAATTTACTCACCACTCAGGCTCATTGCCTAAAGTTATTGTTTAAATTTAATTTTTATGTATTTATTATGACTGATATTGTGAAACGCAAGTTGGTTACGCACCAGGTTATTCAATTTTTCTTATTCCATAGATAAAAATATAGCAAGATTATAAATTAAACAGGAAGTGTTACGGCAAAAACTGGAATGAGTGAGTTGCGTGGCACAGTTTCCATGTCATGATCACAACGTGGCGCAGGCCACGTGCGGCACAGTAATGCGCTGCCCTGCTCTGCGCCTCAATATGCACTGTTCCGCCACAAAAGATAGACACACAAACTGTGCTGCGCCGCCTGCGTCAATGTGCGCCCGGCCTTAGTCATGATTAGAGGTAATACAGAAAAGTGCCCCGATGCACATCAGGCTTACCACATCAATAACCATAGATTATCCAAGATGGAAAGGTGGGAGAAAGTTGACCAACCATAATTATAATCTTTGTAACAATAAAAGTAAAATAAAATGAATATAAAGTTTTGATTAAAAAATGCAGTAGTTGGTAAATGTGGAGTGTAGCAGTGCAAGTGGTGTGTCCAATGGTAAGGAAAATTTTCCCTGTGGTAGCATTGGAATTGGTAAAGGTGGTTGAATGTATGCTGCAAGTTTTGCAGCAAGCTATATTGCAGAGGAATCTTTTCCTATCATTGGACTTAACACTAGGAATACTACAAATGATTTACCAACTTACCCCCTTTCATTTCATAGCTACTTAAGGTTTCACCACAAACCATGTGTCATCAGGATGAACGGTCACAGGCAAAACAGTAAATTATACTGGCAAACTAGAGCATCCAGTTGGCAGTTTCCAACACAACAATCCCAACAACTATATTACAGGAAGACCTGCGATACTTTTTTTGGTAAAGCAACCCTGCCAGAACTAAGTGGATGGAAACTAGAAACCAAAATATCCTTCACACTAGTGATCCCCTGGCCTCAGTCTCCATTTAGATTCCAACAGGAAACATATCACTCATCTTTATTAGTGATTATAATTACTTCCCGCACTATTGTCACCCCAGCCTTCTCACCTAGTATTTGGTTTAATCATATGAGAATCAATGTAGCTGGATGTTCTCCGTTAATCACTATTAAGGTTTATACTAACATAGTGTTAAATGTGTTTGCATTTGCCATATCTGTGGAGATGAATTTACTTACCCTATCCTTTCTTATTTCCATTGCCTCTCCCCAGCAACCCCACCATAAAATTTGAGCTGAAATAACATTTTATTGTAAAGCGACTGTGTCACAGTGTGTTCAGACCACTTGGGAGTGGGGGGGGGGGTACATAAATTACGTGAGGTGAAATGGGGGGGGGGGAGTCCAGTGAAATCTCACCAAATCTTAACAAAAGGGCGGAGGGGGGGTGTTAAGAGAAATTTCATATGACGTTTTTTGAAATTTTTGTTGGACTGCAGAGCTAAACAAAAATCTACAAAACAGGCGAAGACTGATTTTAGGGGGGTATTTCGGCGAAAATTGTGGGTGAGGCCTAAAAAAAGTTGACACGGCGATTTCGAGGGGGGTCTCACAGACCAGATCACACCAGAGGGGGGGGGGGAGGTCGGACCAAATCTCATGAAATTTCACCTGAAAAAGGGGGGGGGTCCGGAAATCCGGAAAAAATACCTCACGTAATTTATGGATGCCCCCTTGGGCTAGGTGGGACAGCCCGGGGGAGGAGGGCGGGAGGGGAGATTAGCCTGCTCTAAACAGTACAAGTGTCAGATTTGTTAATTTTATTAACCTCATCTCAAAGATTGTCACAACGCGCCATGGAACAAACTGAACTATTGTATGCGATCAAGTTCAGTCTCAAACTCTGCAAAAGTTATACCAAACAATTGATGCAGCAAGCCTAAGAGGACAAAGCTTTCTCTTCACAACTTTCAAAGTGAATGAAGACGATTCAAGGGGAAAGGGAGAAAGTGACCAACAATCCTTCTCTGTACGGCCATCAATCAGACACATCTACGAAAATGTGATTCATGTGAGAGTAGTTTAACTCTGACCATCGAATGAGTTTATGATGAATGCACAGACACTGAACCCTCAAATCTTCTAGTGTCGATGATATGAGAGATGTGGTAGCAACCTTCGAATAGCTATTGTGCACACCTTCAGCACAAAAGGTGTGCACCAAGCTGGCCTCGAAAGTGGTGACAGGTGAGCAAAAGGCCAACGAGTGATGACCGTGAATAAAGTTTTCAAATTGAGCCTGTTTTTTTGAACAATGTTATAGGCATTTTTTAGTTGAAGACAAGGTGCTTTTACCTACTGGACAGACCACCAACGCTGCCTACTAAGAAGAAGTTTTTGAAAGACAGAGAAACACTGTTAATGTGCGAAAGGAAATACATTGCTCCATCGTGACAATACTCCCAAGCCATATAGCTCTGCACAGCTACAGGTTTCTGGCGAAATGCAACGTGCCCCAGACCCCTTACAGTCTCGACTTGACTCTGGCAGACTTCTTTTTGTTTCCGAGAGTAAAGTCCAGCTCCAAAGGAAATTGTTAGACGACATTGAGGTAATCTACCCAACTGTGATGGTCACTTTTAATGATATTACCTTCAAAGGTTTCCAGGACATATACCATTTATGGGAAAATCGCTGGAAGAGATGTGTAGATGCTCGAGGGAAGTAGTTCAAAGGTTTCTAAATATTTTCAGCTATAACTTGAACAATACTTTTGAACACACCCTGCCCAACACAAAGTTTTATGACAAGAAAACTTACTTCTGTTGCAGGTCCTGCACCACCAACCATTGTAAGACCAGGAACCTGGATCTGCACCGGTGCTTGTTGCCCAATTTGTGCATTCTTTGCTCCCACACTGGCGCGCTGCACAATGAGCTTCTTGTCTCCTAACTGCATTCCATTCAACCCAGCTATTGCCTGAAATAGTAGAAAAATTTTAAAAACTTTTTTTGAAAAAAGAGGGGTGGGGATTTTTATGATTGGTTCTTTACAGAATAGGAACATTTGAACCAGAAAACTGGTAATGTAGACAGTGTATGTACTACATAAATAAGGACTCATCCCAAAATAAGCACAGTGCAGGGCCGCATTTAGGCTTTGTGGGTCCCTAGACTATAAATGTAGTGCGGGTCCGTCAACAATTTATGGTCGACTTTTTTTAGCTCTACTACTAGCCTAGGGCCATTTTTTATTAAGAAAAATGATATTTTAAACATAAATTCCAATCAAGAATTAATTAATGGTACAAGATTAGTGGTAATTCTCTAAGACGAGTACATCAGTGCTAAAATTATTCACTCTGCTATAACTATGCTCTTGCCTCACATTAACCTCACACCACCAACCATACCTTTCCAAACGATAAGAAAATAATTCCCAATGAACGTAACATTCGCCACAAATATTAATAAAGCACAAGGTCAGACACTTCAAAAGGCAAGAATGTATTTATCATATTCTGTAGATCCATTAATACTCATTGTGTTAAAGGCACATACAGTCCATGTCAATGATTATCAGATTATAACTGCTAATTTTATTTTCAAAGAACTTTGTAAATATGACTTCTGACAAAGCCAATATTTTTTAAGTATTTACTTTTTAAATGTTTTACAATTAAACATGTAGTAATTAATAACAACTTTTTAGAGTAAAAGTGATATTTATTACAACTCTTCAAAATAAAATACCTTTCATAAATAAATACTTGCATTTACTTATTTCCTCATTATTATTTTATCACAATACTGTGAAAAATATTTGTATAGGTCAGTTAGTACACGTGAATTCTTTGTTTAAATATATAAGGGGTCCTTGTTGAAACCAAAGAAATTAACTATCAGTACGCTTTCTGGTACCTGAAACAGCTACGAGATGGTGTTAGAAACGTTTCCGAGATAACAAACATAAAAATTGTTCGTTTTTTATTTTTTTTAAAGTTGCATTTTTGAAGGGAAGACGCATATTTAGATAAATTTAAAGTTGCATTTTTGAAGGGAAGACACATATTTAGATAAATTTAAATAGCAAAACGTTACCTGAATATGAAGTTTCATCCAAATCATTAAGAGTTGTTTCCAAGATACCAAATACACACACACACACACACACACACACACACACACACACACACACACAAAAGAATTGCTTGTTAAAAGATATAAGATATTGTTGACAACAAAGAGAGCTATCAATAAAAAGTTTTGTATTTGTTCTGACACACATTAAAAATAGAAGGGAGGGCAAAAGCTATGCCATACAGACAGAAAAAAAACAAAATAGGCGTGTAATAGAACATTAATTATTTTCTCTTAATCCACGAGTATATGCCAGTTAAATCCAGTATATTGTACAGAAAAAAGGGGGAGGAAACCACGGAGAGGTCATCTTCAATTACCAAATCTCACAATTTTCACATTTTGGTCAATTAACCAATCGCCAACTTTTGTTTCAATGTAAAATGCAATAGCTCCAGCATTTTTTTATTTATTTTTTGGGCAAAAGGAGGCATCTGCGTCCATATCCACAATGACGTTTTTTTGAAGGTTTACGTTGATAAATTCAAATGGTTTGTTATACTTCCTTTTGTTGGTTTTTTTATAGTTCGCAGAGTTTATTACAACCAGAGAAGGAGATGGGGCAAATGACAGAAAAATGGCAATGGCATTTTGAAGTGATTTCAGCAAATAAAAATGCCCGACGGGAATTCGAAGCAGTCACCCAGAATGCAGGGCCAGCGCACTGTCATTCACCAAGCAGACTCAGTGGTAAGGTTCCTCTCCTTTGTTGATTTCATAATAGTCTTAACATGGTGTGCAAATTGATTTACAAACAGCCAGTATTTCTCTTCTAGTTTGCCACATTGATATCGGTATATTCAGCTCTTATTTACATTTCACGGATGTTAAAAATTATTCATTATGATATTACATCTCTTTCTTAAATAATGCTGTGGTAACTTCATAATATGTTCAGGTAAAGATCTGGCTTTATACCTTGTAGACATAGAGGTCATCAGAGGTGGGAAAGGATTGGGGGCATGGAATGGAAAGAAATTTGGCCACGGCCTTTTGAGGGAACCAGCCAGCCAATCGCATGGAGAGGTCTGGGGAAACTATGGAAAAGCCAAATCTGGCTGGCCAGACAGGGATTCAAACCCACATTCTCCCAAATGCGAGGGCACTGTTATTGCTCACACATGATGCTTCGATTAGTCAAATATATTTAGTTTTAACGCGTGCCAAATTTGTATGCCAAAAGCTGGTTTGAAATAAATATTCACCTCCTGTCAATTTCATACCAGGCATTTCATTTGGCAATTTACACTTAAAAAAAAAAAAAACAATTCTTCCACATTTCTAAGACCAGCTGAAATTTGTACCTAGTCACCTAGATCTAGTGCTTTTAAAATAAAACAAATATCCAAGTATCATTATTTCTTTTTCAAACTTCTGTTTCAGTACCTAATTTTGTTTTGCAGACTTGATTCATTAACAAACGCCAAGCATATGAAAATTTATAGATTTCATTACACTGTTTCACTTTAGAATAGGACCTCAATTTTTCTTTCAATACATTTTGTTGAATGTGACATCCTCCTCCACTCACTGATATACAAGTCCACTCTGTACAGTCACTATAGCTCTGGCCAAATCTTTTGGCGGGTGGCGTCAAATGCGTCATTGTCAAGCCGTGCACATAACAGTCTCTTCTCAATAAAATAGTACAATTTAGTACTCAAGTCACACATATTTTATAGCTATCCATCTGGCAGCCAACGTGTATCACAGTGCCAGCGTCACATCTAACCTGGGCTGCACTGTGATGCACGTTGGCTGCCAGATGGATAGCTATAAAATATATTTTAATGTGTGACTTAAGTTCAAAATTGTACTATTTTATTGAGAAGAGTCAGATTTATGTAATACTTTTTAACAAGTGAGTATGGTCAAACTTTCATGTATATAATTCCAAGCTTAACATCAGCGCTGGACAGTTCTCAAACCGAGATCACAAGCTGCAGCGCAAATAGCCTGTCCATTCCCTAATTTTTTCGCAATATGGTTTTCTATTTCATCAATATCAAGTACGTCCATATTTTTCAAGTCTTTTCCTACTAGCGTACATGTAGAAGACACAATTTCACGATCATTGTCCACAAGAAGTTTGAAATATTTATATACATTGTGAATGATAGATTTATTCATTTGTCTGCTTCAGCCGCGGTGGTTCTGCTGTCAATAACTTGCGTCTTGTTGGGAGTCGTTAGTTCGGGAACACCTGGAATAGGAGAATAAGTCTCTTCCTAAGTATCCATTTTTAGTAGCAAGATTCTCTTGCTAAATTTCCCTAATTATAAGTTACTGCACTTTTTGTTTGGTAAAATTATCACACTAAATTACTATAATTAATAAATAACCAAAAGGAATTATTTAAATCGCACGTAAAAATCGTAAATCGCTAAAAATCAAAATATCCTCTCTCGAGCAAGGACAGTTTCTAATTCCGATTCTCAGGTTCACACATTTTTTGTGAAAGGGAGGTGGAAGGTTTGGGGGTGGGTAGCAAGCTGTTGCCGCTTGGACTAGGCAACACAGGCCGCACAGCGTTGCAATTTTCAGGTGACAGAAAGAGAGCGCATTGCGAGATTGTCCCCAAATACGGCAACAGCGCGTTCACACTGACCTGCCAATTAATCTGGCCACAGCTATAGCAATGTTATTACTACACACTTCCTGATGTGAAGTTATTCTTGCAGACCATCCACTATGTATAGATTTCACACTACACGAAGACCTTGTGCCACAAATTTCAAATTATTGGTTGTCTTGGGTGACATTAAAAATAATAATAATAAAGAAAAAAGATATGCTTGGAAACTGCACACATCCTCAAGTTGAATTGTTCAGGTACTGAGTCGGTACAGTCAATCTTGTCATCTGCTAACATATGAATACAACTCTTGCCACTGGTTTATTTTGAAGTCAAGAAAAATGTGGTTCAATTTCAAAGTCTTTCCTGTACTATAAACAATCATAAAAATTACATGTTACACTACAACATAGACTGTTACTAATAAGAAAAAAAAACAACGCAAACAATGATAACATGCACAGTGAAATGGTATTCTCAATCTGGCCTGGTAATTTTATTTAATTTGGTTATTTATTTGGCTCTCAGAAATGAACATTAAAATACACATCAAAGAAGCCAAGACATCAATAAAGAACGTTTGATGAGGATACTGAAACAATCCACTGAGAATTATTTTCTGTGAAAAAAGGCTATTTATAGCGTGTAGTATAGTTAATAGCTGTAGCTAGAAATAAGATTTTTGATTATGAAACATTCAAAATAAGTTTACAGAACTTGCAGAATAACTCTCCCTAAGGCTTTTAAACTGGGAAACACTGAAAGAAAGTACATTTTTATCAGATTTCATAGTTTTACCTGATCAGTCATTGTTACATCAGCATACTCGCAGAAGGCATAGCCCTTGCTTAAGCCTGTAGCAGAATCCTTGACAAGGTTGAATGCTCGTAACTGTCCAAAGGACATGAGTAATTCTTTGACCTGAAATCGAGATAAATACAATCATAATATATCACAAAAAAGCTTTTTTCTCTCAAATCTGTGATTTGTTAGAACAAACTGTTTACACTTCATTTTGTATCATTTTTCTATTATTCAATTTCAGAAATGTCAAAGTAACCTTGCTAATGGTATCAGAACTAAATGTTGACCACAAGTATCAACTGTTTTATAATTCAGACCCTACAATGTTTAAGTATTTTAACGAAATTTCCCAGATCTACAAAAGCTTTCTAATTGGACTCATATCATAGCAAACTTATTACTTTTCCCCTTTTGAGTAAATTGGCATTGGAAACATATTATACTGATGATCCTATTACAAGAGTTCAAATCCTGAAAAATTTATAATTATACAAGTCTTGAATAGCTCAACTTATAATTTAGTTAGAAGAATAGAGTAAATCTAAGTGCCCTGATGAGGGCATTCCATCAAAGATGTTACCGATTTTTGTCTTGCAAGCAAGTATCTAATAAAAAATAAAGACATGTCTCAGCATTTCTATAGATTAGAGATTTCCAACATTTTTTTTTATACCAAACACCCTTCCGTCAAAAAAGCATTTTGCCCCCTTTCCTTGTGCCACAATTTTATTGATAATTAGGTAGATGCTTACTTCTCAGTGCTAAAAACAATGACATATCAAAGGAATCTCAGTATGTGATGTTAGATTAAAGGTTTTTAAACTCTAAGAGATGGCAAAGAAGACAGTTCTTGCAACCATGTAGAGCTAGGATATTGTCCAAAAGACGGCAAAGCTACTTCCCCTTCACCCCCTTGTCTTCAAGCCCCAGGTTAAGAATTTCTAGTACAGACTACCCATTATTAATGACAAATTAGTTTTGAATTGGGATATTTTAATAGAACTTTGAAAAACAATTTTCATTTATACCTGTGGAAGTTATATATCCCTTTACGACCTGAAGAATTTTTAAAAAGTTCTCATTTCCCAATGCTTTTTGTAATTTGTTTGGCGTTAAATGTTACAAAAAAATAAGAAAAAAAATCTCAAGTTCAAAATTTTGGGAGGGGGACACCCTCACGATCGTGAGGGTCAGGTAAATACTAACACAAAATACTTTAGAGTGCACAAAACTTATTGTGCTTTCATAAATGGACATTTAATTTTTAAGTCCAACTTTTGTTGTAGTTGTTTTAAATGGATATTTGTCTTCTTGGTTTTTAATTGTGAGAAATATGAAAGTCCTTAAATCATGTCTTGTCCTTCGATACACATTACTATACATTACTTTTTCGAACCGCATTTTTCTGCGACTTTTGTATGGCTTGTATCTGCAAGTACGTGGTGCTGGAATATCGTCGGCGCTTGGAAAAAGTTCATATCCATCACAACGCTTATCACTGCACAGAAGCTTAACAGTTGCATTAAATAATTTACACCTTTTGAACACAGGAAATTCATTTTCACCTTGTCCAGTCTCACTATCAATTAATACTCCCCTATCTACAGGAGGAACTGCAGGCAGTCCTTCTGCTGTGGAAACATATAATAATGTCAAATAACATTTGCATAGATATAAAATAATTTGGTATTGCAAATTATCCCTTATTATTATTTGAACTATAGTAGATCTTTATGTTCTTTTCTTGGAATATTGTTCCCTTTGATGCTTCTCATGTATTGGTTACATGCATTTACCACAGCGAGGTCCACAAAGTGCAAATTACTTTCCATGTCCATTTTTTACTTCTCAACCGAGCTCTATAGCACTCCATCTGCTGGTCAGAAACATCAATTCCACCAATGTTTAGGTTGTATTTGCGGACCACAGAAGGTCAATGAAGACTGCAGCAATGCCTAACCCTCATGATTGTGATGGTGGAGACACTTTGAAGCACCACAGACGCAATAATCACACAAAATAGATATTTCGGTAATACACACATACTTAGGGATGTCCAGATACAAATTGAATCTAAGCAATTTTTCAGAATTATACATCTGCTACAGATAAAACGAAGCCACAACATCTCACACAATGACACTGGAAGACAAAAGAGCCTAACAACATCGCAGAGTGGACAAAGCTGCGCTCTAGTGGCGTCCTGCGGTACAAAATGATCTAGAGTAACCCTCACGATCGTACGTTTCCGGCTGCAACTACATTCAACCCCTAGGAAAATAAAAGTATAATGTCATACCTAACCCTCACGATCGTGAGGGTTGGGGCGTAAAGGGTTATAGCCTAATATTTTTAGAAACTTAACGATTAAGTATGTCAGGTTTTAACTGAAATTAAATGCCTAATATTTATAAGTTGTTCTAAAATTTGTCAAACCTAGAAAAGGTGAGACAAATTATGGATTTTGTGGATTTGCAAGATTGATAAAGTAACACAATGAAGATATATATAGACTTACAATGAATAGCATTCCGGCCATACGCCGAATACAGAATGTTCTGCAGACTTCCTGGCCAAACATTAGGTCAGCTTTCCACCAAAATCTGTGCATCTGCACTTGTATCTCACCTGCCTGTTCAAGTATAGTTACCTCCCATCACTATGTGCCTGTTCTGACATACTTTGAACTATGGCCTAAAAAATCAACGTTAAGTTATATATAACAGATTCCTTTTCTTAAGAATATCAGCTACTGCACTAAGAATCTTTCCCTGAGGTGTGAATATGGAAGATCTTTCTTGCGATGGTTCATTTGAGGACCTAATGAAAATCAAAAGTTCCGGACATGCATGCGTTTCTGAAATTTTGTATGTTGTTACTCTAAATTCCATAAGCAATAGATCTAGAACATCAGAGCTAACACCCAAGTTAAGCCAACTGAGATCTGTCATGCAACAAGGGTTGAACGAATGATTTGAAGACATAACCACAAGTATAAATTATTTGTTGGTAACCGTTTTAGACCCATGCTTCAAAATGAATGTTTTCACTACTCAGCTGCAAAGAGAAAATGCAAGGCAGTATGTTTTGATCAATGGCCTAAAGACGTACTGTGAAACAAGCAAAGACAGCAGTGTGACTTCACCCCCCATTCAATCCAAGAGGATGGGGGCAGAAGAGTCGGGCCAGAGTACTCACTCAATTTTTATGGATTGCTTCAAAGAGATTGTCGAGAGGGAAGTATGGCCAATAGAAGGATGACAAAAGAAGAAAAAATGCAGTTGCAACTGAAATTGATGTTTATTTAAATATTAAGAGTATATCATGTCACGATAATCCATTCACTTGGTGGCAAGCAAGAAGAGATAAATTTCCGCGTTTGACAAAGCTTGCAGCAAAACACTTGCCAGCACCAGGAACAGTATTTATTCGGAGCAGCTCTTCACTGAAGCTGGGAATGTCTACGAGAAGAAAAGGAGTGAACTACTGCCTGACAATGCAAAAAAAATTAGTATCTCTACATAACAATCGTACACTCCTAAATTTCAATTATGATGATTCAAGTTAGTTTTGCTTTGACATTGTGGAAGTTGATTACGCACAATTATTGTTGTAATTATAAGTAAAACACATCATATAATGAATCAATCATTTTATTTTATGCAATACCAAAATAAAATAAAAACATCCTAAGTATTCGGTATTTGGTCGAATAGGATAAAAGTGGCTGTATATGCAAATAGTTGTTGAATATTCGTTGCAAGCCAAATATATTACTATCTAGTTCACTAAAATATGGCATGCATAATGGCCAAATCAGATTTTTTTTTAAATATTCAAATCAACTATTGATAACACAGAGAACCCATTCTGTTTCAGAAAGTGAATATGCACTGTAGTGTTAACTTGGCTCAAAACAATCTCATCTTTTTGTCACTGCACATTAACTTGTTTTTAGAGACCTAATTTCTTTCTGTAAGCTTAGGGGGTGTCCATTAATCATGAAGCATTTTTCTCAAAATCTGGAACCCCCCTCTCCTTGGTGAGATCTTGTGGGAAACTCCATCCCTAATGTGAGATTGTGTTTGAAGAGGTGGTGACTTTCTGTTTAGCTCTACAGTTCAGGCCAGCAGAATCCTCTTTGAAGGGAGGGCAGCATTCTGAAATTCAAAAGTTGACACCCTACCCTATTTTGAGTTCATGTTATTAATGGGCGCCCCCCACCCCCTCCCCTTCATTCTGAGATGTCATTCAGCTGTTTAACAATTCTATTTGAAAATTGGCATATAAGGACAATTCAGGATTAAAGACATCGATGTAAGTGTCTGTTACCAACAATGTCCACATTCTCTGCAAACAACGGGTGTTCATCCTTTGTGAGAAATGTCGATTCCCATGGATTTCATTGTCCCTATAAATAATTTCCAAGTAACTCTCAAACCAAGCATAGGAACATAGTAAAATTTAAGGTGTTGGTTATGCTTGCTGATTTCTATGCATAAAAGTTTCATGTTTGGGATTGCAATTACGTAACTATAGGGAAAAAAGCCGATACTGGACTTTTCTTATAATTTGGGGATGAAACCATATAAGTATACCGTATTAGGTTTCTTGGATTATGGGAAGTATCATGGAATCATGAAGACAAAATATCAGTCTGTTAAAAACTTTGAATTCCCCTAAAGTCCAAAGTTTGTAGAGGAATGAAGTAACATTAAAGTTAATAAGCTCCATGTAAGAATAGACTTGCCTGGCAAACGACGGCAATGAAGTCCTCACAGTTGTGGCACCGGATTGTTGCAAAAATAATATATTTTAACAACTAGCTCCACAATCTTCCTATGGCGCAAGAAACATCTGTAACGATTTATCTGCTGACAAAGATAATGAGCTCTATCTATAATGAAGATCTGAGGAAAATAACGACATTAAAGAGTTTTTACATTTGGGTTTGGATGGGATAAATATATGGAAAATTACCATTTCTAAACTTTCTTATAATCTGGTAGTGAAACTACCTGTGTATCAAATTTCAGCTTTCTACGACTACGGGAAGTGCCTTAGAATTTGGATTATCATCAGTCAGTGAGTGAGGGTATAGCAACATTGAGGAAATTTGAATATAAATTACAACCAAACTAAGAATGAGAATTAAACAAAATTTAGTGTTTATTAAGACTGCTGCTATCCATGCATAATAGAGATTTGTGGCATCACTAAGACTTCTAACTGACATAGAAAAATAGCCTGGATGACTTCGAGAAAGAGGTAGACAGAGCTGCTGTTCACTCGACTTCGTAAGTGTTCTGCCATGACCCACGTCTGTTGCCAATTTCATCAAAATCAGTGAGCTACACTTGATAAGGTGCACTTGTGAGTAAAGCGGGCAGACAAACCCAACAAAATAATTTTGTAAACCTTGAAACATACTAATCAAATTATTAATTAATAGTGTATAATCAAAACTTCATATTTCTAATGCAAAAATCCAATGATTACAAAATCGAAGTTTCTTTGCACAATGTATAATAAAAAAAAGTCTGTTGTAATCTCTGTCAATGGCTGTTATTTAGCCAACAGTTACAACTCTTATCACTCAAATAAAATATTAGTAATTAATCAGCGTAACAAATCACAGACATTGAGAGAAGGCAGAAATTGTGTAGCTGTATTAAAATCCTATCAGAATTTACCAATTCAGAAAAACACTAAATATTTAGTTAAAAATTGAGCATACACAATTTCTTGTCGGATACTTTTACAAAACTGTATTCTTTTGTCAATCACAGAAATATTAATTTCCCTGAGCTTAGGTACCACAAGTTTTAAATGCCCAAAGTATAAAAATAATTATTATTTACTTTGTTTGCATATATTTGAGAGCCTAAGCTGTAGGAATTGCACATTTCACTGATTATCATAAATGAATGCAAAAGAAACTATTATAAAAACATACCCTTGTTTGTTGCAATTCCTGGACTGAAAATACACAAAATACATTGCAACAACTCATGCCACTGGCCACAAAACGTCAAACAACTAAGACAAACTCATAAAATAAAATTATTACACATTTTAATGCTTGATATTCGCAATTTAATATTAATGCACGGCAAAGTTGTCACAATGAACCAATGTATGCAAACTACAATATACATACCATTCTACACGAAGAGCTTCCCAAAATGGGCTGGAAAAGCTTAGTTCCCCCAAAACATAAAAAGCTTCAGAAAACTTGCCTTTTACGATCCCTCAATTGTGTGTGCGTGTTTGGAGCTCTCTCATATTATCGACAAGCAAAGGATGGGTCTTACTACCCGCGAAACCTTAGCTACGACAGAAGGGGGGAAGAAAGCAGAGGCATAGATGAGTATCCGATTTTTCTTATAAAACACAAGTCACTTGCAAATATCGTCGAAACTCTTAAATATAAATATCTACATTATATGAACTTAAAAACAAGTGCGTGTGTTTTAGTGCTACCAGGGGAAAATAACATGAATGCAACATATATAGACAAAAATCAGTCAAATTATGCTATCATCTTTTTAACTAATGCATCAACATATCGATTTATTTTTAAATCATTAATAAAAGTAACTATGGCATCGAAACCTAGTAGGAACTAAACACATGCACTCATTAAAATAAAATTGCTGGAACAAAAGGCAATTCTGTCCCACATTTCCAGATATGACTAATTCTTCCTGTAAGTGAATACTATAATACATAATGTACTAATCTGACCTAGTAGCTCTATACAATTAATAGGCCACCAAACAAATTTCTGAAAGAAAATGTGTTAAGTTAACTGCACTGGGCTGTAAAAAACTGAAAAAACAAAGCTTGATTTCTGCATAATTAGGAGCCTGAAAACAAAATTGTTTGGCCTGTGTCAATACTGCTTTTCCAAACTAGTTCAGGTAGGACCTGCAAAATAAACTGTGGAACCTGTACCAAAGAGAAAAGCTTCTGCAGAAAATGGAGCAGCAATCAATTTCAGACTAACAAGAACAAAGTCATGAAAAAAGAAATCTAAAATACCAGCAATGAATGCTATTCGAAGAGGAATTGGAATTTCAACAACCTCCGCAAAAGAAAAGAGTACACTGCTGAAAGTTAAGCAAATGAATGTTTCAATAACAATCATTCCATGGAAGTAACTAACTGAAGAGAGAATATTTGTGCCTTTCATGAAGAAGCCAACATCTACAACACAAACTGCACACCAAACAACGATGTATGCACACAGAACAATTTTTAAAAAATTTATACTCACCTGGAAAATTAACTTGGGGCAGCAAAAATTTGTCTATCCACGAGACAAGGGTACCAATCCCAAAAAATGAATTTGCAATTCTAAAGGCAATTAACAGTATGTTTCCAGATACATCAAACATATACGCTGCCCCAAGTCTATACAATCTCGCGAATTTCTCAAGATCTTGAACACTCAACAATAAAGATGGTCTCGACCTAAAGTAGCCTGTGTAAAGATAAAACTAAAAACGACAGCAAAACGGTTTACTCTTCCACATTTGCCCCTTTGACATTAAAAATACTTGGAAGTATCTACGAACAATGTCCTTTTAACAATTGTATGCTGAATCCCTTTAAAGAAATGTCATTGCAAGTTATAAACTGCGTGGGCATCAACAGAAGTCTGTAACTTTGTAGAGAAAATCATTTTGCTGAAACAACTGTACAATGAACAAAAAATAATTTTTAATGTTAACACACAAATTGCCACAACTAAAAAAATAAATCAGATCATACACATTTTATATAAACTTGAATTCAACAAGAAAATGCAATTTAGAACTGACATTTATTTCCAAACAATTATTTAACATGTGTATTAAACATACCACTGAATGAATAATTGCAGTCTCAAAATTTTACAAACATTTGCTGAAAAAGTATGCCACTAACAAAAATTAAATTTAGTTGTAATTTCTCAAACTGAAATTGCACATATAACTAGATAATTTGCTGAACATTGCACATAAAAAGTAATCATTCATACCTGATCCTCATTAAGGTAATTGGGAAGGCCTCCTATGAAGATCTTATGCGGTGAGTCCGGGACTACCGTGCTAATCACGCCTGCTGAGCAATACACAAGACAACCTCTTAGTTGCAAAACACTGTTTCAAAATTTGTAAAGTCATTTTACAAAATTAAAACACAGTAGAACAATAAAAGCAAGAGCGAAAAATAAAACTGAGCATAAACAGCCAAATAAACAAACTAAAGGTAATTCTAAAATCAAAGATTACATAATCTGACAAAACAATTGCAAATAAGTTCCGGGATCACAACTTACAGAGATCACCTTGTTCTTCTTGCCAGCATCATTAATTTCTTATACATTTTTTTCTTTTGATGTGTAACAGATGCCCTCACATACAAAGCAGTTAAAAATCTGACAGTATATATAACCATGTATGTTTGGCAGCAAGATGTGAAAACAGCGAAAAACTAAAATGTAAAAATTATTGAAACTAAATAAAATCATACCATTTTTAAGACAAATCACCAAAATACAGAGGACCAGTGAAAGAACAAAAAAAAAGTAACTAAATTATACCTTATTCAAAAAAAAGACTCAGTCTGTGCCACTTGTAAATTATAAAAGACCAATGAGCTTAAAGAATAAGGATTACAATTATATTTAATACTATATGGTAAGATGAGGCGTTGGTACTACTACTAACAGACAGTACTTGTCCACAAGGATACAGTGGGAAGTGTGTGGGAACATGGTTAGCAGTTCAAGCCTTGTTTAAACATTGGTTTATTACAATTATTAATGATAAAGCTGAAATTTACAGAAAATGTTACAACTATAATATCAAGTACCACCAATCCTGGTCTTGCAAACGAAGATATTAGTAATCTTGTTATCACCAAATGATAATATTATAAACCAAACCTTGGTCTTGCAAACGAAGATATGAATAGTCTTGTTATTACAAAATTATGTAATATTAAGGACCAAACCTTAGTCTTGCAACTTATACCTTGAATAACCCTTATAATTACAAACAATCCTACTTATACCAAATTATAGAAAATAACCTGACTGGCTCTTAATAATCTACTAGCCAAATACAATTTTATATTTGAGCCAGACTGCTAACGACGAGGTAGAAATCGACACACTAGTAGTAGTAATTGACAGAGAAAATGACTAATATAATGTCAAATAACACCGGCCGACAATTCCATATAGACTAATAACAGAAATAACAAGACCGGCTCGTTCTCGTCTACCAGCATCTAACACTCGGCCAGTAGGACCAAACACAATTTATGGCCGAGGCAGACCGCTAACGACGAGGCGGAAGGCAACACTTGTGGTTGCAGTTAACGGCCACTACCTCCAATACCCTCCTAGGGCGAGAAGGCAGTTTACAGCTCGAAAGGTACCCCCCGGATCGATCGCCACGGTATTCCCGAAGCTTCGGCAAAGCTCTCTGCAGGTGGTCGAAGCATGGCCGCGAGGGACCCACCAATTCACCAGAAGTATAATCCACGGGCGGCCCGGTCAAACCATCAAGCTGAGTCACGGCCACTGCGAGAAATACCAGGCATAACCAATTGACTGTTGACTGCCTCACTGACTGCTTCCTCCTTAGTCCCGCAACGCTATCACTCCGGGAAACATTAGCAGGATGCCGACCGCGTGCCTCCAACTGACTGCTTCCTCACTTCTCCAGCCCCGCTGCCACTCCGGGAAGTACTAGTGGAACACCGACTGCCTGCCTCCAACCGACTGACAGTCTCCCTGGCCGCCCGGTCCAACCACGGACCCCGCCGCCCCACCGGGCTTCCGGCGTCACGGCGACACAGGGAAGTACTCCTTCCCGACAGACTGACTGGCTGACTGGCAGGCAGACTGACCAAGACTAACTGCGACTAACTGCCCACTCGGTTCCGTGTCCCCACATATATACCACTATCGCCAGGAGCCTCAGCGCTCTCTAGCGGGGGGAACACCAAAGAGGAAACAATCGCGAGCAGAAGAGAAGGCAAAGATACAACAAGAGCCGAGCACGGCTCATAAGACTACAGACTGGAAGGTGTTTGTGGATAGTTGGCAAGGTGACACCTCAAAATTGCGCAAGATAAATTCAAAATCAAATGCAGCAAAAGCAGTAATTGATTTTTTTCTCCCATAGTAGAACGGTTTACTTGTATTGCAACTATGAAACTGATTAGTCGTCATCTTTGCTCGTAAAAAGTGTGTGAACCAGGGTCTGTATTCCTACCATAAAATTTTTGCTGCTGCAGTTATATGTAATTATGTACAAGGTCTTAATTTTAATCCAATCATAAAATCCCAGGTAAAGTTACAAACCAATATAAGAGAGTTGTTATTCATCACAGATTTAAGTAGTTGTTTAATGCAACAAGTTATCAGGGCTGCATTTAAGCATAGGCTACCTAGGCTGTAGCCTAGGGGCCCGCACTACAACCCTGGCAGTAGAGCTAAAAAAATAAAAATAATTTTTTTTTAAAATGTCAACCAGAAATTTTTTGGTCCGGATTTCAAATTTAGCCAGGGGCAGCCCCCGGTTGGAGGGTCCACTGCCGACAGGGGGGTCCCGCTATAGGCTAGGGGGCCCACAAAACCTAAATGCAGCCGTTAGCAGGGGCGTAGCTACTATGGAGCTAGGCGGTGCAGTGCACCGGGCCTTCACGCTCAGGGGGCCCCTAAACGCACCTCTAGGGGCCCTCAAGCGCAGTTTAGAGGGCCCACGAGCCTTCACGGCAAACTGGCGACCCTTTTTTTTAGCACTACCGTCGTCTAAGGGGCCCCTGAGAACACAGGAGCCCCTCACTAAGGGCTCTTGCTGCTCAGGGGGGGCCCCAACCACTGCTCAGAGGCCCCTAAAGAACAAACAACAATTCAAGGGCCCCCATCCTCAGTTCAGGGAGCCCCTACAAGCACACAAAGCAAAAAAGTTGCCCGTCTGGCCTGAGGGCCCAAAATTAATTTTTTGCACCAGGGCCCTTGTTGACCTAGCTACGCCACTGCCTGTTAGCTAGCTCTATTAAGCTTAATTTACTCTGAAACATGTTACATCTATGCAAAATGCTATTCCATTCCTGTATATACTTTTTCTTCAATCAAACCATCAAAACCAGAAGTGAATTATCATATAAATCAATCATCAGCAACACAGAAGGACAGGTAACTATCATGTGATAACTGTCAGACATTTTTAAAATCAATTGATTAATGGATTCGGATGTCAAATAACTTAAGTTCAGTCGCTATTTGTGTAAAAATTGTTATCAAAATTAGAGATTAATTTGCTTCGTACATTGAGGAAACAATTTGTTATACTTCCATTTATTAACTCAGATCTTGTTGCCACAAATGCTATAGCTGATACCACAGCTGGAGTTACTATGCCACCGTGCACTTGAGAATCTCTTAACTTTAGCTTACTTATGTATTACGGACTGCAGATGATTCTTCAAATGATTTTAATATGCCAATTTAAATTCCTAGGTCAACTACTAGGTAGGGTATATGGTATTACTCTTTCTATTGACAGGGCAGAAATTGAGCACAATAAGTAATACCTTATACTCCACAATGAAAGATTTATTACTTCATTTCTTATCTACTGGTTAGAATATATACTTATGTACTTCAAGGAAATAATCCTGTCACTTTTAGTGAACTGGATATAAGAAACCTAACAATTAGCCTGAAATGACATTAAAAAGTTTGGTATTTAACCTATTGTCAGCTCAAAAATTTTATTCAATTTTTGCAAGCAGTTGAACAAAATCAGACAAATCATATAATTTAAAATAGGCAACTGCCCAATACACCAAACCTGAATTTTAAAACATACCTATCATCATTGTAAGTTATCACTTGTAAGGACAATAAAACACTCACAGAACCAAGAAGACATTACAACATCCCAATAATGACTATATAATTAATGTAAAATCTGCTGTTAAAAACAAGCAGTGTATGTGGATTTCACACCAGAAAAACTACTTATTTTAAATTAAAACACTTGTATGGCTATCCTATATGCACAAGATTATTTCCATCCCTTTTACTTACTCATTTACACCTTAGGAATCTACCAATCTAAATCTTCGTGAAAAATTACATAGAACGTAAAAACACAAATGTTATTAGATTCTACACAATTCACTCAGTTTTCATTGTTCTACTGTGCTGCTCACAGCAAAAACCTTTAAAATCAATTAACCCACTGCTTAGTGCTGTTATTGCAACCTCAAACATATTGGAAAAATTCTGGAGATGTAAACAACCTACTGTTAAATTATTCATAACAGTGTACTACATTTTTATATCATCCTGCAAACTGAAAAATGAAATGGTAGTCTTCTTAAATCCTCAATCATGCTACAAAGCAGGAAGTCTCCAATAAGCATTCAGGCAACTAAGCATCTATAGTGGCAGTGGTAATTGAAGATTAAAGGAAAAAGCTGATTGAGCATTAAAGATAATTTCAGCATGGAACTCAAGTCATACCAGGAACATTGACTGATGGATTTTCAGACATCCCTGGCATGGGTTGGTAGTCATGAGGCCTTCTAATTTTTAAACTCTGGCCCTTAAAATTGATTCCATCAAAGGCCATTGCCTGTGTGGTCTCATCAATAGATCGAAACTGAAAAAAAAAGTTAATTTAAGAGGAACACCCTCATTTTGGCAACAGTATTACACTAAACCAGATTACAAATAATCATACCTCTAGAAATGCAAAGTTTTTATCCAGGTTTATCTGGCATGCAAGAACTGGGTTACCAGCAGCCTGCGCGAGACCAGATAAATGCATCTGTTGATTGAAAAAACTCCATCATCTCTTCCTAGAAGTTGAAAACAAGTTTAAGTATAATAGACACACTAAAACTAAAAAAATAAATAGTAAAGAAACATTCTATACCTCAGTAACACCAAATGGTATGTTTCCAACATACAAACGTCGTGCCTGTCGTGTAATTGTTGACCCCACTACTGGAACAGCAGCCTGGGGTGTGTCCGCTATTATATTAGCAGGAATCTGCCCAGCAGCTGAAAATAAATAATAGGTTAACAGTAAGTCTGACTATCAATAGTAGCTACCACCTAATTAAAAGCCACAAATACCTTGCATGGCTTTGTATTGAAGAGGTGTTATATGTTCAAAACCAGGAGGAGGAACATCCCAGTAGAGAGATGGTTTCCGCCGCCTCGAACGTTTCTCCTTTTTACTGGGTGATCTGCAAAAAAGTTATTTGACTGATTAACATGCAATTATTTGATAACAACTTGAAATAAACAGGAAACAATTAATAACCTGCTCCGCTTGTCTCTGGTACGCTTGTCTCTGCTTCGAGACCTCTTATCCCGACTCCTTGATCGTGACCTTTTACGATGTTCTCGAGATCTTGACCTTCGTCTTCTGTCCTTATCTCTATCTCGATCCTTATCTCTATCTCTTTCTGAAAGTTAAAAAAAATATTTTAATTATTCCATGAAAATAACAGTTACAACTATTTTTATAGGCTTAAAATATAATCAGATGCACACCAAAGATCATTCTGCCAAGAATGGTAGAGACTATATAGAACATACAGCCAACCACCAAACAATACTGGCAGATCAGATGACGCGCATGTGCAAAAATCATCACCAAAACTGTGCAATACTTTAAACTTACTGGCTTCATTATACATTACAACAAGGCTGACCAACCCCAGGCCCGCAGGCCATGAAATGCATTTCAATTTGCTCGCCTTCCCAATTTTTATTAGAAAATAAAAGCTGAATGGCAAAATAAACATAATATTAGGGAAATAAACCATCATTTACAGACGACACCAAAAAAACAAATTCACAAGAACATAGGAAATGTCTGAATTTTTTTTAAGTTTATGTCCTTTCAACAAAAGAGTCATGTGAGCCATGCTCGCGTTGAAAACATGAATAGACTGGAAATGTTCAACGTTTCCCATGTGCCAATGGCATCCTTCATGATTCATTGGTAAGTGGCAGTTTATTTCACTATCATTATGTGTGTGTATTTTACTGTCACAATTTTATTCTATATGACAAAGCTTTTCTTTCAGTCAGGTTTACATGCAATAAACTGTTATTAAGTAGATCCAGAGTCCTAACACAGCATTCATTATTTTAGAGACAAAAATAATAATTAGAATACGGGAAGAAACCACTGATTACTACTGATGACACCGATGTGTTGAAACATGGAAAGACAAAACATACACGAAACATTGTTAACTATAACTATCAATGAATATTCAAAAATTTGGAAGAAAGTCTGGACATTTGTTTTTTGAAAAAAAAAAAAAAAAAAATAGGGTGATAGCCCAAACACTGGGACTCGTCAAGGAATACTAGTTTTGTCCTGAAAACTGTTGTACACGTTAGTTGGGTGATATTATTTAATATATGTTGCTCTTGGAGCTGTAAAATATATCAATTCACAGAAAATTGACTCGAAAAGTGCCGTACCGTTAAGCCGCGCGCGACTGGGAAAAGGCATACGGCGATGTATAATGATAATGCAAACGTTCCTGCTTCACCTCTGTTCAGGTGGCGCTAATAATTCTGCTCAAAATCACAGTAGCTCAATTTTTTAAAACAAAAAATTCATTAACCTACAACGGGTAGCTTCTATGAACATTATGGTCCAGGCTGCATTGAACCTATCCACAAGTGCTGCTAATAATTCTGCTTGAAAATCATGGTAGCTCAAAATTTTTAAATAAATTTCAATGCTGCTTGAAAATAAGGAAAAATTAAATCTTTAAAAAATTCAACAGAGTTTTGTTTTAGAAACATGGTGCGACAAGCTAGAAAGCCAAAATCTGAAAAGGGTATTTTGGAAACTCCTGGTCCAAAAAAAGGTAAAACTCTTTCTGAAAAAACAGTAAGACTTGTAACAGATTTTTATGAAAAGGATGAAAGTTCGAGAGTGCTACCTGGAACAAAAGACAAAGTAAGTGTTCAAAAAAATGTGTACATGCAAAAAAAGACTCATTTTGTGTAACTTGAGAGAACTCTATTCTTGTTTCAAATGGGAGAATCCCGAGGTAGAAGTAGGATTTTCAAAATTTTGTTTCTTGAGACCTAAATGGTGTATCCTTGCTAGTGCTGCATGCACACACACTGTATGTGTATGCAGTATCCACCAGAATGTTAAACTATTACTGGATGCTGTGAAAATTGAAGAATCTTATAAAGACCTAATTAAGATGCTTGTGTGCAACACGGAAAACCAAAACTGCATGCTACGTCATTGCGACAGCTGTCCTGCAAATACTGCACTAATTGAGTACTTAACTGAAAAACTAAGTGAAGATTATGATTTAGAAGAAGAAATTGTAATCAGTCAGTGGGTTAACACAGACAGGGCAGAAATGATCAAACAGTCTATCAGTGTTGAAGACTACATTTTGTTATTGGTTACGTCATTGGAAAAGCTCACCCCACACTCGTTTATAGCAAAATCCCAATCAGCAGCCTTTAAAAGATTGAAAGAAGACCCACCACCCAAAACGGCAATTATTGTGATGGATTTCAGTGAAAATTATTCCTTTGTTATACAAAATGAGATCCAAAGTTACCATTGGATTAGAGGTGGTACTCTACACCCAGTTGGAGTTTTTCTAAGAAATGAGGAAAACAATGTTTTTGTTTCCAACCACTGTTTTATTAGTGATGACCAAGAACATGACACTGGGTTTTTTAACTTTGCACAAAAATAAATTACAAAGTGGCTGTCATTACATCATACTGACATTGACTCAGTTCACTACTTTACAGATGGTTGTGCTGGGCAGTACAAAAATAGAAACAGTTTTAAAAATTTGACTGAACACGTGAGAGACTTTAATTTGAAGGCCCAACACTCTTTTTTTGCAACAAGTCATGGGAAGTCAATTTGTGATGGTCTGGGAGGAACTATTAAAAGAATTTTAAGGAAAGCCAGTCTACAGCTTTCAGACGAAGAACAAATATTGACAGCAATCGAAGTGTACAAGTTTTGTGAAAAAAAATATTGAAAACATTCATTTTCACTTTATTGACAAAAACGAAGCTGATTTGCTACGGTTAAAACTAGAAAAACGTTTTTCAGCAACCCGAACCATTCCTGGAACAAGAAGTTTTAATAACTTCAAACCACTACCAACAAACAACCTTGAAATTAGAAGGACTACAGATAGTGTAAAACCCTCCTTTGTCTTTTCTTTCCATTCTTCTTCTGACTGGGTTCGTGTTAAACCATCCATAAATAGCTATGTGGCTGCAAATTATGATGGTAACTGGTACTTTGGACTGGTAAAAAACAATATTCGATGATGAAGAAGATACAGAAATTCTATTTCTACATCCTTCAGGACCAGCTGCATCATTTTATTGGCCTGAAAGAAAAGATTCTTGCATAGTGCCTTTGGAGCACATAGTCTGTGTAGTAGACGCACCTCAATCAAGCGGCACTGGAAGAATGTATTACTTCAAAAAGACTATCAAAAGAACTGAAAGCTCTTGGATGAATCAGGATTAATGTTTATTAAAAAGACAAAATTACTCAAAAAATTCAATGTTTCAAGCAATCAGTTGGGTTATACATAAGTGTTGTAAGTACACTATCTTTGTACATAATTCTAATGTAATCTAATATAATTAATAAACATGTTAAAAAGCCATCATTATTTTTGTTTTATCAAGTAGCCTATGTGTTTAAGAGTACATTAAAACAAATTTGAGCATTCTATCAGGTCTGAGACTCTAGATATTGCAATTCTTATAAAACACAACACCCGTAAAAAAAAAAGAAGAAAAATACGTATAATTTTTTTTTCATAGAAAATATTAATAGTATCATTTTTATCTTCAAATATGTATAATAAATAAACTTGCTGCAAAAATTCATGAGGTTATCTAAAAGAGTTTTTAAGATAAGCTATTTTGAAGTTTTCAATACAAATTAAATTTACCATTTCTGAAGGTTCGGAAAACGCAAAACATAAAAACTTTAAAAATTTATTAAAAAAAACTACAAGAGATACAGCAAAAAAATTTGCAGGTGTTGTCATGATGGTATTAGAACCATTTGAGCCAAATTTCATGAAAATCTAAGGAGGTGGGTGTAAACTTTATTTTTTATTGGGTGATTTGATGTGGAACGACCCTGCAAAAGTAAGGTTACTTCAGCAATCCAACTTAACAAAATGGTTTGTAGTTTGGTCAAATCAAGACCAAATAACAGTTTACAGCCAACTTAGATAAACCTTGTACTGAGTGTGCTGTATGTTTCTGTTGTAAATCATGTAAAGCCTGGAGACTTAATATTTTCTAGCATGGTTTTTTTTTAATATTAGCAAGCCTTTGTTACAACTGCAGAAGTGAGGAACTTTAGTTTTAGATTGCAGAAACAATCTTTGGCAAGGACAATTTCACTGTAAATAGCAGGTTTTTTTCCTGCTGAAGTTGCATCTTTTTGTAATTTTTGTGTGGCACCAATTTCATTTTGCTTTCATGTAGGTACACTTTTTCCCAAAAGATATGACCTGAAGAAAGTCTGTGAGAAATTTCATATAACTAGCATAATTCCTGGGTAGACCGCAATGTCAGGGTCCCAAGAAGAAAATGTGCTGTCCGTCTGATATTTGGTGCACACGTTCTTAAGGACATATTTGAGGAAATGTTTCTGGTAAAGCTATCAAATGTATCAGATATCGATCAAGTTGTTCGAAATGTGGGTACATTGTCACAATTTATTTCACAACAAATATGTATTATTTTCCATTTATTTTTATTGCAAGTGCATCTTAAATTCGGAGAGAAAACTGCAACTGATATCACACTTGATTTTCAAGATATAGCATGTTGAAAAGCAGTTATAGGTATAGTTTCATATGCTTTTGGCGATGTTTCTTCTGGCTCATGCAGTATTTCAACCTAACCACTAGGAAGAAAATAAAACACCGTGTAGATATAGTGATTTTGGTGAATTTTTTTCTGGTCTAAGACATGGTTAGGTTGAAATGAGGCCTGGACCAGAAGAAAAATTTCTGCCGTAGACAAATCTGATGATAAATTCATATGTGACACGACAAAACATCAAAAACAAAGAAAAATTTGGGTAAAGAGGACATTATAAGGAAGCAGTTAATCCAAATTTCAACAGGTCAGTACCAGTTTTGGGGTAGTGGAAAAGATCCCCTTCCACTTTTTTTTTTTTTTTTGGTATCTTGCTTATTTCTTGGGATATTGTATCTCAAAAGTAAGGAGGTTAGGACGAGATCCAGCCTAGACCAGATAAAAAATTCACCGAAACCACTATTTCTATGGTAAACTGTGGAAATGCAATATAGGCGTTTTATGTTCTTCCTAGTCAGAAATCAAAAAATTCCATCATTTTTTCGATTTGTTTAATCAAGTTCTACAAGAAGTCGTCGTCAGATTGTGGTGCCAAGATGATAGAACTGCCCAGATCTCACACT
The DNA here is from genome assembly GCA_031002005.1 of Vandiemenella viatica. Taxonomy (NCBI): domain Eukaryota; kingdom Metazoa; phylum Arthropoda; class Insecta; order Orthoptera; family Morabidae; genus Vandiemenella; species Vandiemenella viatica. The sequence continues at coordinate 91,999,850 of JARYHS010008075.1, forward strand.
AACCTCCTCACTTATGAGATACAATATCTCGAGAACTAAACGAAGCATAGGGGCCTAAAAAAATTTCTTTATTTTGGATTTGGTCTAAAGTTACATACTAATACATCAACAAATTTGGCTATGGTGAAATTTTTCTTCCGGTCCAGGCCACATTTCAACCTAACCACGTCAATTTTGAGATACAATATCTCAAGAACCAAGGCCCTTCTCACACGACGCTACTCAAAGGAAACGGAACTGAACACAGACTGAAATTGCTAACTAGTTACTGACCAATGTTCGCACACGATGCTACTCAAATATCTGGAACTTCAGTCACTCGTGTGATTTGAGCGAGGTGACGATTTCTTCAGATTCAGATGTTATATACAGTCCAGTCACATTAATGTGACCACCTCTCAAAAACCAGAATAACCACCTTTGGGCAGAGCGGACAGCTGCGAGGGCGTGCAGGAAGAAAGTCGATTAGGTTTTGAAGGTGTTCACTGGGATGTGAGCCATGCTGACTCCAGTGCCGTGGCCAGCTGTGCTAGATATGCGGTTTGAGGATCCATGGCGCAAACAATCCGATCAAGGTTGCCCCTTAGATTCTCAATTGGGTGAGTTTGCTGGCCAGGAGAGTAAGGAAAACTCATCCTGGTGCTCTTTGAACCATGCACACACACTGCGAGCTGTAAGACACCTCACATTATCCTGCTGGTAGATTACATCATTCGGAGGAAAAATTATTCACATGTAGGGGGTGGTGATGGTCCACGAGGACAGGATACGTACTTGTGCTGATCCATCGTGCCTTCCACAATGATGAGTTCACCCAGTGAATGCCAGAAAACATTCCCCAAACCATAATGCTCCCTCCTCCACCCTGGATCCTTCCGGCAATTGTTGCAGGGCTTTCAGACGTTTCAAGCCGTATGCGCCAAGATCCATCTGTCCAATGGAGAATAAAACGTGATTCATCGGAAAAAGCCACCTGTCGCCACTTTGTGGACATCCAATTGCGGTACTGGTGTGCAAATTCCAGCCTTCGTCGCCGATTAACAGCAGTCAGCATTGGTGCATTAACCAGGATTCTGCTGCGGAGGCCCATGCGCTGAACCGTTGTTGAGGATACACTCTTGGTAGCCCCTTCGTTCATCTGGTCGGTCAGTTGCTCAACAGTTGCACGTCTATTTGCCCAAACGCATCTCCCTATCCTTCGTTCGCCTCTGTCATCTATAGCCCGTGGTGCACCATATGTTCCACACCGCTGGTTTTGAATAGTGCCATTTTGTCATGCACAGTATACTTTCACCATGGTGGCACATGAAGTGATGAAAATGCCAATGATTTCCCATTCAATTTCATAAGCAATGAAGCGTTCCCTCTTACGCGAAAAATGAGATCATATCCAAAAAGAACTGGGTGGAGTGGGACTTTCTCCACCAGCGAAATACTGTTACTGACCTGTTGAAATTTGGATTAACTGCTTCCTTGTAGTGTCCTCTTCACGTTGTATTCTCTCATTTTCAGGAAAAGTCACCACGAATTAAATTAAAAATGCCGAAATATGGGATGCTCCGCAACCGCGAAATGTTAGCTGCACTGAAAAAATGACAAAAAAATTATCGGTACAGGGATCATATCAACCTAAATAGGTTCGTTTTGTCATAGTGATCATGGTTAGGTTGAAATTCGGCCTGGACCAAGAGTAAAAATTTTACTGGTAATTCGTTCTGCGGCAGGCCATGTCGCAAACCAGAGACAAACTGTGCATTTGTTTACAACGGAAACAATTGATTATCTCTGACTGCTTATATCGATTCCAAGATGGTGAGCCTTATAGTACTGTATTTCGAATAAAAATTTTGTATCTGTTAATTTTATGCGACGTTTTGCAATGGAGTGAAGCTAAAACGGCAAGAAAATATTAAAACAATGAATTAAACCAACATTTCAAGAGATTATCATTGATTTCGCAGTGCCGGCGGCAACTAATAGCAGCGCTGCAGTGTCATATTTAGGCATTTTTCATTTAATTCGTGGTGACTTTTCCGGAAAAGGAGAGTATACAACGTGAAGAGGACACCACAAGGAAGCAGTTAATCCAAATTTCAAAAGGTCAGTACCAGTATTTCGCTGGTGGAGAAAGTCCCACCCCACCCAAAGAACTCATAACACAAAAAATATTTAATTATAGACTTGGTAGACAAAGAAAAACTATAGAATGTACATTTGCCATGATGGAAAAATTTCAAGTATTTAACAGTCTCAAATGATGTAATGACTCACAAAAAGTGATTAATATACTAACATCAGATTGCATAATTATCAGGAGTTGGAAAGGAGTCCCGTACAATTCGATTAAATTTTGAAATAATGTAACTGACACATCACACACAATTCCGCTGTCACAACTTAAAATTAGATCTCGTTCATCAGCATATGACATCAGAAATTATTTAGCCAATTACTTTCTTACTCCACAAGGAGCACTTTCTTGGCAACGAAATTATATTATGTAATTTAATTTAAGAAATATTAAACACGTCCGTTTCACGGTTAAGCAAGAATGCAACAGCACATCTTCTGTTTTTTCACCACAGAGAATACACAATATCCATGGACAGCATAGATACTTAGACTAAGACAATTTTATTTCGATATCATATTATAACACCCCCACTATATCGAAATAAGTTACAGCCTCACAAAACATTACAATATATTACTTAATAATCATATTTTGTTCATAAGTTTGTAATGTTTGAAGGCACAAAGAGCTTTAGTGAGCAAGTCAGCTGGTATTTCAGCAGTTTCCATGTATTCAAGTCTAATATATTTATTTAATACAGAATCGCGGACAAAATGGTAATGAACATCAATATGTTTAGACCTCTTGTGTATTCACTGATTACTTGTAATCTTCAATACACTCTGACTGTCACTAAAGATAGTAATCATACACACATTGCCCGTGATTTCAAATAACAGATTTCTTAAATATACTGCCTCTCTGACAAAGCCATATATTCTGCTTCAGTGCTTAACAGGTAAATGCATGTAAATATATTCCTTCAGATACCCCTGAAGTTACATTTAAATACCTAACCATAATTGTACACCAATTGCAAATAAAGTGTCTAACAACCAATGAAAAGGTTTCATGATAATCTACACTTGCTATTTGGCAAAAACATTTAGCCACTGACCTAGCATGATATCACACTTTAAACCTTTCTTATTCAAACACCCACTTGTACTGCACTTGATGTTGAAGCCATCAGCCTTGCCTCCAGGGCTTGGATGCGATTCTCCTGTCTGACCATAACTGCCTTCATCTTCTGCATCACTTGCTGGAATTCTCTGATATCATCTGGAACACAGCTGCCTTCTTCTTTACAGGCCATACTTAATAAAGTTGTACCATATCTCTGAGGCGGTTTCCTTTTTCTTTAGGCAATGTCTTAATTTCCACACTCTCAGCTGCAGTACTTTCTTCCAAGTTATCTTGACCTACTTCAGCATAGTCTGATTGAGATGATTTCAGTAATTCTGGTTTGCCTGTTCCTGTCAACTGTTCTTCTTGAGCAGACTCCCCCACTGAAACTGATTTCAGTAATTCTGGTGTGTCTGTTACTGTCAATTGTCCTTCTTGACCAGACTCCCCCACTGAAACACTTATTTCTTCATATTTATTATCTTTTCTACTCTCCATAATAACCACATCCTTGCATATTAATATATTCTTCTTCTTGTAGTCATAAATTCTATAACCTTTTATATTTTCTGAATATCCAACAAGAATGTGTTTTTGTGACTTTTTGTCCCACTTGAAACGTTTTTCTTTGGGAACATGGACCATTACATCACTGCCAAATATACGAATATGGCTTACATCAGGTTTCTTGCCATACCACAATTCATATGGTGTCTTGTCTTGAGTTCCTGATGCAATTGATCTGTTTTTTAAGTACACGGCTGTGTTTGCTGCTTCTCCCAAAATCTTTTATCTAGCTTTGCATCAAACAACATACATCTTGCTTTCTCAACTATTGAGCGATTCAGTCTTTCACACAGACCATTTTGTTCTGGGGTGTAAGGGTTACTTTTCTGATGAATAATACCTTCTTTCTTCAGAAAATCTGTAAACTCATTATTACAAAATTCATAGCCATTATCAGTGTGAAATATTTTAATTTTCTTATTCTTTTGGTTTTCTACCAAGGCTTTAAATTCTTTAAATCTGCTAAATACTTCACTTTTAGCTTTCAAGAAGTAAATAAATGCCATGCAACTGAAGTCATCCACCAGCAATAAAAAATATCGTGCACCACCTAAGGATTTATGTTCCATTGGGCCACACACATCAGCATGTATAATCTGCAATATCTCTGTACTTCTTTCTCCAATATTTTTGAACGGAAGTCATGACTGTTTTCCCTCACAGCACTTATCAGGATAACTAAGTCCATCAACCACACCAGACTTCATTTTATTCATATCTGCACTATTTATATGACCGAGTCTTCGGTGCCACATATAACCATCATTTAATACAGGAGCAGCCAATAAACTGTGCTCACTTTTCATTTTATGTTTTACCTTCAACTTGTAAACACCACAAATAAGTTCTCCTATAGCCACCAATTCACCGTTCATATTATGTATGAAACAATTCTGTGAATCGAAATGAACTTTATTACCGTTCTTTATGAGTTCACTCACTGATAAGAGGTTAGTCGTCAGACTTGGCACACACAATGCATTTTTCACAGTAATATCATAACACAATCTGAAGTTATTTCTACATCGCCGGTACACAGCACAGGTACTTTGGTTTTGTCAGCGATAATAACTTCTGGTTCACTTGACGAATACAATGCATTTTTTATCCAATGTTTTTCGGCGTCATATGAGAACTTGCGCTGGAGTCAATATACCAATCTTGTTTACCAAACTTGCCGGATAGAAAAACAACACTAAACACATTGGATTGTTTTAGGTTCATCTGATTTCACCAGCAAAGGACATTGATTCCTGTAATGTCCACTTCGTTTACACCTGTAACAAGTGATGGATTTAACTCCTGTCATTTTGACATTTGACTTTTCCGCGACGTAGTTTCCGCTTTTGTTTTGTCTGTTAGCAGTCTTGCTTCTATGGTTCTGCCAACCTTTGGAAGCGAAAGCGGTTTTTGTCTCTGATTCATTCGAATCTGACATCTCCATATCGATCAATTTTGTCCTGATAACATCCGCCGTAATAGGAATCCCGGAATGTTCAATCGCCATGATCATTGGTGAAAATCGTTCTGGTAAACCTGCCAGTAACAACGAGCCAATCCATTCGTCGTTTATATCAAATCCAGTTCCACTTAATCTTTGCGATGTCTCAATAATATCTGTCACATACGACGTCATTGAATCACAATTATCAAGTCTGATTGATATAAGATGACGAAGTAAGGTTATTCTTCGTGTAAACCCGGAATCGTCAAACATAGTTTTAAGCTGCGCCCATAGCTCCTTCGTTGTTTTAGCTTGCTTTACGTGCACATACAACGCTGGATCAATTGTAAGGATCAGCTTCGCTTTCGCCTTTGCATCATCTGCGGCTGCAGTGCTAGTACTTCCTTCTTCCTGTATTAAGCCGGACATGCCTTCTAACACCAACATATTCTCCGCTGCAAAAGCCCATACATCGTAGTTGTCTCTGCCTTTAAGCTTAGGCACGTTAACTACAAAATTCGAAGCCATCTTCAAGCGCGTAACTAATTATTTATAAGATAACGACTTTTCCGTATTCTGCTTACTGGAATAACGAAGAAAATAATTCTGGGTCACAGTCTGGGCCCATAACCTATTAAAACACGTCCGTTTCACGGTTAAGCAAGAATGCAACAGCACATCTTCTGTTTTATTCACCACAGAGAATACACAATATCCATGGACAGCATAGATACTTAGACTAAGACAATTTTATTTCGATATCATATTATAACAAGAAAAATAAAACTGAAGTGTTTATATAAGATACCTATTGTAGGTGCATTACTATTCATTAAAAATATGTTTACACAGCTGATAAATTAGCTTTCTGTCCGATAACACTCCATGCTTTTTCTGACATGTCAACTTTGTGAATATTCACTCAACTCAAAGTTACATAAACACGGATGTTTCTCGATTTCAGCAACAAGCTTTAAATTTATCATCTGATCCACCATTTTTGTTGAGAAACTTGCTGAAGACTAGCTAATCATGGACGTGTTATGGACTAGTTTCAAATCGATCGCCTCGTGTGAGAGCCTCCATACAAATACTAATGCTGTGGCTGGAAAGAAACTGACTGGGGATCCTATTTTGCAACTGGTTTCTTTTCAGTAGCGCCTTGTGAGAAGGGTCTAAGCGAGGTACCAAAAAATTTTATTCTTTACTTTCAATTTGTCTCATCGAGTTACATAAGAACCCCATCAAATTGTGGCACCATGGTTATTGTAGAATCCCCCTTAGTTAGAAGTTAAACGAAAAGAATTTGTATTTACATGAATCCTGGACCAAATAGTAAAAACCTACAGCAAGGGATGGCGGGTTTTATCTAACAGGCAATACCGCTCGCTTCGCGCTGTTAACGTGTCGTCATAGTGACGTCACATTCACGTACAGTCAATTTTTGTGTGTATTGTGTCCTCGCTACGCTCGGTCACAATAATTTAAAACTGTACAATATCAACATAAACTGATATCCCGAAGGTGGATCAGATGCAGGCGGCCGCTGGTAAGCGGCCGCAGATGTCCGATAACACAACCAGATGTCCAGCGTTTGATGTGTTATCGGACGTCTACGGCCGCTTACCAGCGGCCGAATAGTCACAAAAATTGACTGTACGTGAACGTGACGTCACTATGACGACACGTTAACAGCGCGAAGCGAGCGGTATTGCCTGTTAGATAATACCCGGGATGGCAATAAGTTGTAATATTTCTAGCCGATTTTAATGTCTGTAATATATCAACGCACTTTATATCAGTGCTGTAGTGATAACTTCAGAGTCGAATTATTCCTACCCTTCATGGTCTTTCACTTGAAACATTTTCTCAAATAATGCTTCCTCAGAAACCAGTGTTGCCACCTTATGAAAACAAAAGTCGCTAGACCTGGTCCTCGAAACTCACTAGATTGCGGATATTTAGAACTAAAAGAGTCGCTAGAAATCACTAAATAAAATAAAGTGATATTAACATTGTGTTAAAAATCAACAAAATTTCGTCAATCGGTATTTCTTTTCATCATCTTTTTCTATCATTGGAGTTCCAGAAGTGGAAGGATGAGATGAAACGTCAGTCTTAGATTTGAAAGAGTGTAGCATCTTTACAAACTGCAGCAATCATATCAGCCAAAAGCTCGTAACTGCAGGTCTTTTTTCCCACAATTTTAACTGATTCCTTATATAAAGAATGCTATCAAGAATATTTACATCTACCCCATTTCTCAAATTGTTTTTAAAAATGTTCATTGTACTGAAATACCATTCTACTGGCATGGCATTCGAGTGATAGGATATTACTAAATCAGAATCCAGAAAGGTATTTATTCCAGCAGCATTCTTGTGTTGGGTAAACCACATTCAGATTTCAATATATTATTTACGCAATTATTTATCCCAGTCATGACAGAGGCATTACCTACCCCAATTCTAATCAAGCATTTCGAAACTCTTAAAGACTGAATATCACTAAAAATCACCAAATATTTTTTAGCGATAACATATTTAAGAATATCGCTTTCGAGCTTCAAAATTCACTAAATCTAGCGACAAAATCACTAAGGTGGCAACATTGTCAGAAACGTGTGTACCAAATTTCAGGTGTTGCGTCTCAACCTAATTACTTCTTACCTCATTCTTATTTTACCATTACTGTCTGCTATTGATGTTCAACACAGTTCACTCTCAAACCATGATTACGAAACATAGAAAACAACAATTTTGATTTGTAAAAATTTGGCGGGGTCAACATTTTCTTATCAATATGCACCAAGGCACTTTTATAACAAATATCAGATCAATAGCAGTTTCTTACTGTCTACCATGTGAGGTATGTGCAGTTTTATTTATATGGTAATATATGTGACGGCACCACTTTCCTAACATACCCGAAACTGTTAACCTGTTGAAGACCTGAAGAGGGCATTTTAACAAAGAAGATAATCCGGATTTCAACAGCTTTAACAGTTTTGGGTAGGTTCGGAAAGTGGTGCAGTCCCTGGCATATTTATACTTATGTAACCAGAAGGCAACATAGATTAAAAAAGCAATAGAACCATTTAAATCCGAATTAAAGCCAAGCATTAAAAACGCGTGCCCTACATTGTGCCAGGAAACGTCGATATTTCAACAAATGCATATCACGATAGTTCTTAGAAATCTTGCGTATTCAAGAAAAAAACCTTCAATCATAATTTGGGGTGGAATCACTACCGGAACCTGTTTTTAACAAACAAATTCTAAAGAAACATATAGATTCAAAATGCAGAAAGCGAACACTGCCTTGGAAATGGATTATTGTACACCCACACTATACAAAAGCAACCCATTTATTTAACCCCCAATCCAATACATTTGAACAGACACGATTCTATTAACAAGTGTTCGACAGAAAATGGTAACCACTCTAACCAACGCTCTCCACCAGCCATCTTATACATATCTATATTACACTTACACGAGATAGAATACTCACCTCCTTTATTTTCTTCACCCATTTTAAATGAAATTAAAAATTACAATCTTATACCAAAACACTTTGCCCTGAAAACTTCCAAACATGCCCCCTAACGCATTTCTTTTTTCACCAAGAAACAGTACACCCAACACCGGCAAACAGCGGAAGTAAGAGAAAACTAAAATGGTGGAACCTACAGATACCACAACCTCGATCGAAATTATGTCAGCACGCACAAACTGCAACCAAAGACGCAACTTCCTTTAATGTTAAAGGGAATATCAAAGACAATAAGAAATAAAAGAAATTTGCAATAAGAGATAATTTTCCTAAAAAACATCTACATTTACGACTTGCCTTCCAATTCTCAAACAGTTTCATTAATAATTGTATATTGTGGGCCATTTCCTCAATTGCGAGTTAATCAATTTTTTATAAAGGTGAATAACACGCCAATGCAATTGAACTTTGTTTTATTTTTGTGTCGTTATAGTGAAGTGCTCAATCTTCTCTATTACATCATTAAAGATAAAGATGGATGGATTATTGAGTGAGATAGCCAGTGCAATGTGTGTTCTATACAAATCCTGGTTTAAATAATCTTTTTTAGCATAAAGTGATCTGATTTCGTTCTGTAACCACTGCTTCTCAGCAGCTTGTTTAGCTTTAACCGCTGATGTTGAGACAGACTTAATACTAACATTTATATAATGAGGCTTAACATATTGGCTTTATAATTTTTGTTATATCTGATGTTCTGGATGGTCTTGTGTGCAAGGGCGCTCATACCCGGGGGCAGGGGGGGCCGCGGACCCCCCCTCCCCTAGCTCTAGGGGAATATATATAGTGTTCACGGTTACAACATTAACTGCTTTATTTATTTTGTTTTATGCACGCGACTATCTTTTATTTATTCTTTTAGTCATCCTGATAACACAGTATTTACTTGCTAGTTTAGCACAACTGCCCTATAATGCTGGTTCAAATCAACCGCCAACGAAGCAATATTATACCTTCGCGCTACGGTAGGAGACGCACATTTTAGGTTGTGCATCGCGCTCGCAGTCGACGTGAGGCGCCGAGGGTATATATACAATATACGCCGACATTACTATAAATCCCAGAAGTATAGGTAATCCAACATTTATCTAATTTTACTCTTATATTCGCCTTCTCTCAATTCCCTCAGTATTCTATACCAACCAACATAGAGCAGCGCAGTACGTGAACTCCGCAGGGGTTTTTTTCACCATTAAGACTATCCTAGATGGCCATAGCCCTGGTTTTTCCCCTAAAAGTGAAATAAAAAAGAGTCCCAAAAATAAACACCCTATCCTAACACCTAGAAGTTATACTACCGAAGGTAGTGGGACTTCAATCAAAGCCGCAGAGGCAGCGAAAAAAAAAAGTGGTTAGTGGTTTGATGAACGGAAGAGACTTCATCACATCCTTGATCTTGCCCCTGTTGACCCTCAACCGGCAATACAATATTCAATGCCAGTATCAGGCTTCATCTTATTTGGTGAGTATACTGTCACATTGAGCTCGAAAAATAGTAGCTCACTTGTTCTGACCTAATTCATGGATGGGTATCAGGAATTTCTTTGGACAAAAAGGTGTTACTGCTACACAGAAAAGGAACCTCGATGACTCATTAAAAGTTCCAGATCCAATACCTTCGAAAGTGTGTCCCACAACTACTTCTAAATTCTCAACACCAACTCCTGACTTCACGTTGCAACAATGTCCTTCCATCCATTAGCCCTGAGTCTGCTGATATCATTACTCCTGATGCTACTGACTTGGATGATGTCAACCCACCCGCTTCGGTTTCCACCGTTAACAAGCCAGAGTTCGTTAGTAGTTCATTAACAGTTAATCACAGCTTTGATTTAGGTGAATACATAAATGATTCATTGTCAGACGAAGTCAAGTATCAATTAATAATAAACATACGTGCTCTAATTATGACATGATTTCAAAAAGGACATTGATGAGAAAAACACTATCAAATGGCCTTTTCAAAAATCTTGGCTACAAAAGTACTCATGGCTAGTATACTCACCCAAGTTGAACGGGGGGCCTTTGTAAGTTTTGTAGTCTTTTCAAACCTGTTTTAAAAAGAGGAATATTTGGTGCTTTCAGTGATAAAGGCTCATCAAGATTACAAACATTTTCATGAAGATGCTCGAGGCCATGAAAAGAGCAGATAGCATCTAGAATCTACGAGTAAGGCTAAAAGTTTTTGTGAATCCTTAGAAATGAGAAAGAAAAACGTGATCGAACAGTTAGATAGTGGGATCACGGAGCTTGTAAATACCAACAGAAAAAACTGAAATCAATTCTTGCTAATTTAATTTTCCGTGGCACTCATGACGTATCCATCAGAGGAAAGAATTCGAGCGAAGGAAACTTTCAGGATTTACTTTTGTTTAGATTAAGTGCGGGGGACAAAGTGTTGGCGGATCATATGCAAAACTATTGTGGAAAAGCGAAATATACATCACACAGAGTGCAAAACGATTTAATAAGTACATGTGGCTCCGTGATACAAAACGAGATTGTTGATGAGGTAAACAGATCATCAGCGTTTTCATTACTGGTAGATGAAACGGCTGAATTAGTGGAAAAGAGCAACTGTCTGTGGGAGTACGATTTGTAGACGAGAAAGAGAACTTTACAGTAAAAGAAGAATTTTTAGGGTTTACGGAGCTTACTACATTGGATGCTGCAGGAATTTCTTCGTCTATTTTAAATTTTGTTGACAAATTAGGGCTTAATACGAATAAGCTGATTGGCCTTGGCTTTGATGGCTGTTCGACAATGGCAGGCCATGAAACTGGAGTTCAGGCCAGGATCAGAGGGAAGTATCCTTCAGCTGTCTATTTTCACTGTGCATCGCACAGACTGAACTTAGTTGTCAATGATCTTAACAGTGTCCAAGAAATTCGTAACACAATCGGAACGATAAAAGAAGTTTATTAGGTTCTATAGAGAAAGTCTATTGCGTAGGAAAACAATACCTAACATTCCACTGTTTTGTGAAACTAGATGGTCCCATAAATATAAATCAATCAGGATATTCAAAGAAAACTTCTTGTTAATAAAGGATAGTCTGAATCACCTGGCATAAAACAGTGAATACAATCAAGACACTCGATCACGTGCCAGCCAACTTGATTGCGCAACATCATCAACTACATTTATCGTTTGTCTACACATTATATCGAGGTATTCTTCATTTCTATAGCCAATAGTGAACAAACTCCAGAGTACTGATATGGATCTCCACTCAGTTTACAGATTCGTCAACACTGACTTGATAGCCAATTTTCAAAAGCAGAGAGAAAGCGATGACGAATTCAGAAACATTTTCGAGGCAGTGAAAGAAGATTGTAAGGAACTTGACATAGATGTAAAAATCCCAAGATTGACTGGAAGGCAGACCCTCAGATGCAATGTGAATGTCCATTACTCATCACCCCAAGACTATTTCAAAGTGGCAATTTACAATCCGTACATGGATTCCATAATCACGTCACTTATCACAAGATTTGAAAAAGACAAAGACATACCATTCAAAGGTGTGAGATTCTTCACCCACATTTAATGAAAAAGGAGAAGAAAGATGATTTCATGAGAGATATAAAAAGTTTGCAAAGGTTTTACCAAATAGACAACTTGGAAGCAGAAGCCAGATTATGGTATGACGTTTGGACAAATAAGGAGTGTTTGGAAAAAAACAAAGCTCAATGATATACTTGCAGAAACTATGTTTTACCCAGCTGTAAGGAGAATGCTTGTATTCTACCAGACCATACCCCCCACAACTTACACCATAGAACGTTCTTTCAGCACACTGCGTAGAGTGAAGACGTGGCTGAGAAGTACTACTGGCGAGGACCGTCTGTCCAACTTGTGCCTTCTCAGTGTTCACAGGAAAAGAGCGGAAAACCCTGGTTTCCAGGACAAAATGATTGACTTGTTCGGCAAGCAGAAAATAAATTTACAGTTTGCTTTTTCACATAAATATTAGTGTTAAATCCATAAACCAACCAATGTATAATAATTTATTTCACAGTTTGCTTTTTATATCACTACTAGTGTAAAATCTTCTGAGGTGTGTATTTTGAGTTTGCATTCTGTATTAAAGTTGCTTCTGCATTTATCTTGCTAAATATTAAATGGTTTCAATATAGTACTTAACGTGTTATTGTTTTGTTACAAAGGCCCAGTATAAAGCAGCGGCCGAGGCCGGCCACGTGGTCTCCCCATTCAACAAAAATAGTCGAAACAAAAGAGAGAGAGAAAGAAATCATTTTATTTAGCATTCTCAATTAGTAAAATTTGTACAAAATTTTTTGTTTTGGACAAGGTGCGTTTAAACGGCAGAGCAATATGATTGCTTTGTTGCGTAACTCTCCCTGTCCGATTTCCTACGTATTCCACCCGATCGCACATTTCTGGAGTTATTATTCCGCGTACCATTTTAAAAATAAATATTAAAATATTTCGCTTTAATCGATCGTCAATAGATAAATAATTTAAAACGTTACGCATATCCCGCGTTGGTGTGTATATATCGCAATGCAATATAGTTCGCATTGCCCCGTTCTGGAACTTCTCGATTTGCTCCTGATTGGCATAAAGGAGCACTTTTGAGCAACACTTCACATGAGGCGCAGTCATGGTTTTTAAATTAGGTTTCTCGTATAGGCTCTAACTAAATTGCCTACCCTATTCAGAGAGAGAGGGAAGGAGAGGGTAGCGCGGCGCGCTCTAATTCCGTTATTCTTGACGATAAACATGTAAGTGAGAAAATGTTTAAAAAATTACTGAAATTGTGCTTAAAGTTTGTTGGAAGTGCTCTCATAATGAAACACTGGATGAATATTTGAAGGGTAATTTTTGCTCCATTTTTAGGAAAAGCACGTCTTTGGCGCATATCATTATTTATGACATCATCTATCCTCAACTACTGGCTGTACAGCGATATAATCGTGCAGGTGCATGCACGTATACAATGACATATGCCATATGTAAAATAAGTTGTGAATATCTTTTAGTAGCAAAAAAGTGATAAATTATAACGTCAGACGTGATGTTGAGTTTACTGCATTCCGATGTAAACAGAAGGTAGTTTTTGAAGCGTATATGTATCTATCACGTCCTAATTCCTGCACTATGTGTCGCGGGGTGATGTAATTTTGTTGAAGCGTTCAGTAGTATATGTAGATACTCTCTGCAGTGTGTCAATAGTTAAAAAGTAATAAGTTACAACGTCATGGCATATGCTGAAGTTTAACCGCATGAACAGCGAAAATTTAGTAAGCGATAGTTTTTTTTTCATTTCAGTTTTTCGGGGGGGAGGGGGGGGACAGCGAGAAAAATTTCAGTATAGGTATGATATTAAAAATACCCCAATCGATCAAGTCTTGGCCCCCCCCCCCTACAAACTATCATATGGGCGCCCATGCTTGTGTGGTTTTAGATGTATCCTCTTGTATTTGTTTTATAGGTCCACTGGAAATGCCTGGCAGGGCTTCATTAATAACTGGATATCGTGGGCCATTGCGAGTTAATCAATTAATTTTTTCGGCATTTCCTTCCGTAATCTATTCAAGTTTACTAAATAATTTCCTATTCCATTACACCACAAATGCAATGTTTGCAGTCATGGACGGAACCTTTCCCATCCACCGACAACAATCAATTCATTTAACAACGCACAAAAGTATGAAACTTAATGGCAATAATAGTTCATATATCACTTTCTACCGCACTCAGTCCCCACCAGCAATTCGGATGTTGAAAACTGCAAAAGAACTTGAGTCTTTCTAAAATACAACGACAATCTAGAACATGTCCATAACATATGCGCCAAGGCCTTCAAAGATTCTGTGCTTGCTAACACGCCATTCTAGATTTATTAATAATTTAATTTAATTGCAATGGAGCACAGGCTCCGGTGGCAATTTCCCTACACACCCATCTTCCCCCTATCCTGCACGCACCTTCATTTGCCCTCTACAAATTTTATCTTTAAATTCTTTCATAGTTTTCGGTAAATTATTGATCATTATGAGTTACAAACAGAAATGATGAATAATTTACCGAAAACTTTGAAAGAATTTAAAGATAAAATTTGTAGAGGGCAAATGTAGGTGGGTGCAGGATAGGGGGAAGATATGTGTGTAGGAAAATTACCACCGGAGCCTGTGCTCCATTGCAATTAAATTAAATTATTAATAAATCTAGAATGGCGTATTAGCAAGCCCAGAAACTTTGAAGGCCTTGGCGCATATGTTATGGACATATTCTAGATTGTCGTTGTATTTTAGAAAGACTCAAGTTCTTTTGCAGTTTCAACATCCGAATTGCTGGTGGGGACTGAGTGCGGTAGAAAGTGATATATGAACTATTATTGCCATTAAGTTTCATATAATTGTCAGACACTTAACCATTTGTACTATGCCTCCCACATTAACTTGACCATTAGACAATGAACAGACCAAAAAAATTTCAATTCATTCTGAGGATATCATGAAAGAAGTAAGAAAGCTGAAAAAACCTAAAAGGGCTGTGTTAGGGGTGGTATTAGTAGAAATTAATATAAACAAAATGAGTTTTCAGATATGAGTGTTAAAAATTATGTAGAGATTAATTTCTTACATCAGAATATCAGAGTATTATCAAACAAATACAATACAATACTATACATTCATTTTCCATTGATTCCAACGTAAGTGACTGGCTCTGTGGGATGTGGAAAGTTGTCAATTTATAGATAAACATTTTTATAACAAAGTAATACATACACCAGAATATGTACAGTCATAGCATACATTGTACATGAAATAATTGCATAACAAAATAATACATACATGCACATTCGTAGCATACATGATAAATTAATTATGTCAACTACATTTACACAAACTACAGGCAGTTTAATTTGTAGATACCTTAGAAATAAATTCTTCGACAGAGAAGAAGCAGTTGTCAATTAAAAATTCTTTCAACTTTTTCTGAATTTATTCTTATCATCTGATAGACATTTTAATATGTGTTGGGAGCTTATTGAAGATGTGTATCCTGAATATCGGACTGTATCCCTGAATATCTAGTCCTTAATGGTCTCATAAAACCAGTTAGGTAATATAAAGTTATCCTATTGTAATCGCATGAGACGAGAGAGTTTTGCTCATGCGCGACGCGCATAATTTTTGCTTCGAGCTCTCGTGATTCGTCATACGCTTGGGTGTACTCGCTCGCAGCGCGCTGCAGTCTGGATTTTCTACTGTAGGGCTACCTACCGACCGAGACTATAGGGAAATACCGCCACACGGTCCACTCCCGCTGGGAATGGAACGCCCTGGCGCAAGTGTAGGGTTGCTCCTGACCTTGAAACCTTGCGGTGATAACGCAGGGTCAGCGAGCTACACTCCTGCAAGTTCCCAGCAACAATGGACAACAATGAATGTGTCCTCAAATCTTCTGCACCATTACGGCCAAGCCGGCCAACACTTTTCACCCCGCCGGAAGCTGCCTTCCCAGCAACAATGGACAATAATGCAGATGTTCTCCAATCGTCTGCACCGGTCAGGCCAAGCACTCCAGAACATTCCACCTTGCTGGAATCCGCCTCCCCGACAACTGCAGAAGGCGAAAGCATGTACACAACGCAGTTCGACTCCAATATGCTTTCCATCTTAGGGCCTGATGGTGAATCGGATACTCGTGCTACCAAGAGGCGCACATCACCGCCTGTAGTTGGTAAAGCTAAACACTCCAAAAGCGAGAAAAGGGCCAGCTTCCTCAAAGTATATATACTGGTAACAAAACTTGCATCTCTCAAATAGAAAATGTTAGTAACGAAGAAATTGAAGGCTGCTGCCCAATTAAACGGCACATCAGCAAAGAAACCTCCTACAAGCAAATACAAGACAACTAATGACCAGCTTGAGAGCGACAGGTTCACTCTTGCACTCCAAACCGGCAAATCCCCGCCTTCACCAGCCCCAGTAGAATGTAGATAAGCAATTCATACGCGGTCCTGGAAGATACTGTTCAGCAACCGCAGCAATAACCGCTACCACAATTCCAGCAACAACAGCAGCAACAACAACAACAGCAGCAGTAGCAGCAACAACAGCAACAATCCCCCTAACCAGCAATCACAAGCAAGATTGCAGCTTCCAACTATGGTGGTTCAATTCCTAACCACTTCCAAGGAGCTATACCAGTTGGTTAGAGGAGTATTACAGGAACACCCGTTCCAAGCAAAGACCGCAGGAGGTGATAAGGTCAAGCTCATCTTCAACTCCACCTCCGATTGCTTGGATGTCACCGCAGCACTGCAAAGGAAAGGAAACCCTTACTACACCTTCCCTTCTGCTGCAGAAAAATTTGCTGAAAGCAGTAATATGAGGGATGCCATCCAATATGCCAACCTCAGATATAAAGGAGGAACTGAAAGAACTTTGCCTAGACAACCACGCGGTCAACCAGCTCAAATGACCCGGGAGCTCCAACCTCATGCCATTATTCCTGGTGTTTCTGCCAGATAGGCCCCAAAACAAAAAGTTATTTTTAATGGACAATCTAATGTCTCTGAGAGTTTCAGTCGAGAAATTGAGATTATCAAAAGGCTCTGTGCAGTATTTTAAGTGCCAGTCTCTAGGGAACGTCGCAAGATATTGTAACATGCACCAAAATGTGTGAAGTATGCGGGTGCACACCTTACCAACGACTATACCCTCGAAAAAGGGGGAGAGCAGCCTCAAGTGTGCTAACTGCGACGGCCAGCACGTGACCAGCTATAAGGATTACGAGTCCTATAAGCGCGCCCGAGCTCGTTACGAGACGTTGCGCCGAACAGGCCGCTGACGCACAGAATAGGCGTGAAGAAAATAAAAGGCAGGACATGGCGAAACGCAGCGGAACGCTGAAGAACCTACTGCTATTCAATCCAAACCACAACAGATTACACAAACTAAACCCCAACAGGGTAATAAGCCCACGCAACCCAAACGTCCAGATCTCCAAAGCGTCAACTTCAAGAGACTAAGGCTCAAGGACCTAGCAAGAAGAAGCATAACAATGCTAACCAGCCGAGCAAGACAAGATCCTCAACCACCTTTCCAGAAACAACTATTGGGCAAGTCCAGACCCCACGAGAACCAAACCAATCAGGGGCAGACACTACAGGCCAGACCACACAGCCAGGACTGACCCAACACTTACTTCGTCAATACCCTGCGCAGAACAATGGTATAGGAGGAATGGAACATTTGTTGGACAAAGTAGGATCTCTACTTAAAATGCTCACGACCTTGCTTATCAAGTTTGACCAGCTTTCAGTAGATATTAAAACCGCAGTAATGACGGCCCTTAAAGACGACCCCTCACAGAACCTCAGCGCAGTCGTGGATAGAGTCCGCATAGAAGGATTAACTCTATATGTGTGGAATCCGGATAGAATTTTTCACAACTAGGTGAGTTTCAGCAGTTCCTGTGGGATGAGAACGTTGACATCTGCTTAGTAGCAGAGACTCACCTAGGGCAAATGTAGCTAATTATCAATGCTACCGCTGGGACAGACCAACCGCGGGAGGTGGAGTGGATATTTAAATCAAAAGAGGGATTCAAACTCCACTCCTGCTGAAAATAGAGACCACTGCAATTGAAATTGTAACCACAACGGGGCCCGTTATCATTGTATCCGCATATAGACCCTCGAGGAGAACATGAATTTCGTCAACTGCTTAATCTCAGGGGGAAACTCCTGACAGGAGGGAACTTTAACGCAAAACACGCTTCCTAGAACTCATGTATCACCAATGCGGCCGGGAATCAACTGTACAGTCTGTGCATTAAACATAATATGCAAGTCTGGGGGCCGGATGAACCGACTCACCACCCCTGGAGTGGTAATCGCACCGACGTGCTAGGTATAGCGGTAACACGGGGAATCACCGAAATTGACGCTGCACGAACATTGAACTGCCTATCATCTGATCACTCGCCGGTCTTTATGGACATCAACGTCGGTTCGTGGACACCTGCCACACCTAACTATCTAAATTACAACAGAACCAACTGGGGGCGATTCCGACAAGAGGTCGCTGAAAGCCTCCAACGTCTGCACCCTATTGACAGAAGAACTGAAACTCCAATAAGACACTTATCCACATCCATTGTCGATGCAGCGAATTCAACCACGCCCTCACCAGTAACAAGATCGCAATCACGACAACCCCTGCTACAACTTCTTGCGCAAATTAGATACAAGAATAGGGTGGTCAAAGAGTGGCGTCAGACCAGGCACCCAGACAGTAGACGTTTGTTAAAATCGCCTGCAGCGTGAATTGAAAGCGGATATTTGTCACACCGCAACAGGGAGTGGGAAGAAAGACTGGCCTCACTCAGTGTGAGTGATGGCAATCTCTGATCAGAGACCCGTCGCTTCACAAAGAGGCCTAAGCGAACCCCCCCCCCCCCCCCACTTCACGGCGAGAGGAGCCCTGGCTATAGTGATATGGAAAAAGCCAACGCACTGGCGGACCACTACGAGACACGGTTTCGGCCAGCTCAAGACGAAGACGAGGAAGAGTCTGGTAACATCCGCAGAAGACTGGCGCGTTTCCTTGCTGCTGATGGAGAAGGGTACGAGCTGGAGGAGATCTCATTGGAAGAAGTCCATAGAATAATAACACGACTGAACTCTAAGAAGGCTCCCGGTAAAGACAACCTGGGGAACAGGTTGTTAAGGAATCTTCCACCACCAGCGGTTCAACACATCACTGGACCTTTTAAGGTCATCCTCTGCACGCAATACTACTCCAGATGTTTGAAGGAAGCAACAACGGTCTGAGTACCCAAACCAGGGATGAATGGCACCTTTCCAGAAAACTGAAGGCCCATCAGCCTCTTCCTTCTTTGAGTAAAGTTTTAGAGCTGCTCCTTTTAAAACGACATCTCAAGGGAAAACATCATCCCAGAATTTCAGTTCGGCTTCCAGAATGGCTACTCGGCCTCCCAGCAAGTTCTACGCATCGTCGAACGTGCCACGACGACATTCAATTATCGAGGCTACTGCGCGGTCGGCTGTTGGATTTGGCACGTGATTTTGATTCTGTCTGACACAGTGGTCTCCTATATAAAATGTACACACAGGGATTCCCGGGCCCGATAGTGAAACTGATCTGAAGCTATATTACAGGTAGGTCCTTCCGAGTAAGGGTCAGAAATGACTTATCAACACGTCGTCCAATTAACGCAGGTGTACTGGAAGGGTCGGTGCTTGGAGCTGTGTTATATAATCTCTACACATCAGACATCCCAGCACCACCAACCGTCAGAACAGCGCTGTCCGCAAATGATACTGCATTCTTCACGACTTACAGGAACTAAGCTGCGGCCGTGCGGAGACTACAAGAAGTTTTACAATAAACAGAGGCATGGGCCAGACGATGGCGGATTACCAACAACTCCGCAAAAACACAAGCAATCATGCTGACCAGGCGCTTGGGGGAGTGAAACCGGAAGCGGGACCACACACTTAATATTCAACTAAATGGTGCAAACATCGAGTGGACAAACACTGTTACCTCGGCGTTATGTTGGACTCCAGACTAACTTGGAGGCATCACATCGAGGGATGTAAGACTGAAAGTCGCAGCCAGGATGGGGGAGTTGTATCCAGTCCTCAACTGGGAAAGCTCTCTTCCAGCCAGCACCGGGGTCGCCATATTTTACAGCCCCATCAGGCCGGTCATGGAGTACGCGTGTGATGTCTGTGATTACATCTGCGAACAATGCAGAACCGTGCACTTCGACGAGCTCTTCACGTGTGTAATCGATTTCTTACAGTCCACCTGCGTGTAGACTCAGGTGTTCCTGAAGGACAGGATTGTGTAGATTACTAAATCCTCTTACAGGGCCACAAGAAAATCGACAAATCACCTCATAACCAACTTAGGACAATACAATAACTCACACGACAAGCACAAAGGACCCCTTTCTATACTGACAAGTAATATATTAAAACACAGAGTAAAAGCAATGACACACCAAAAGTAAAGGCATCCCTCCTGCAACGCCTGGAGGAAATGTCTCATACAAAATTTCCGATTTCAAGCTGCTTATAAAGAAATAAGCAGAAAATGCTATGGTGTGTGTGTTTAATCGCATGTATTAGAGTCTCTGGTCGGTGGATGAATTGATAGTTCACATAAATCAATTAAATTCTATCGATAGAATTTAATGTTTTATGCTTGTCTGAACACCATATAACTACAGAAATAGGTATGTCAAATGTAACTGACGTTAGATTCGCATTACTGTAGAACAAAAATGGAGAAATGTTAGAAATGGTTAAAGTTTTGAGTTAAGTCTTGGTTAAAATTCTGAAATCTGTGCTACATGGCTAAATTTCAATAATGAAATTTTCATAATAGTAACTGTATGCAGAGCACCTTCTGGAAACTTTTCTGGACCAATTTGAACTCATATTCATATTTGCAAGTAGAAAAGTAGCTAACGTAGACGTGAGTAGTGATTTTAATATAGATTTTTTAAATAAATTACCCTGTAAAACCAAGTTGGAATCATTAGTCAGTTTATTCAATTTAACTAAGGTAGTTAATTTTCCCACTAGAATAATTAATGTCACTCAGCTATAGGTAATGTGTTCCTAGATACCTCACAATTCAGCTATACAATAAAGCCATCTATTAACGGACTTTCGGATTATGAAGCACAGTTATAAACTATCAACACTTCAATAGGAACTAGCTCCAAGAGTAACGATTTTTAACTTCAGCGTGTAAGAAAGTGTCTCAATACCACAAACTGGGAACATGTTTACAGTGCAAAAAGTATGAATAAAAAATACAACACTTTTAGTAGCATTGTATTAAATTGCTTTGAAAGTTGTTTCCCCCTGATAAGGTGTCGTGCTTCTCAAAAAGAACAAAATCCATGGATAACTATTGGCATTACATAATGGGTTTGTAAAAGAAAGTTGCATATTGCCTCTAGAAACAGACACAAAAACACATTACAAGCGATACTGCAAAACGTTATTAAAGAATATAAAAGTATGTACTATAAACATAAAATTCGTGATTCTGAAAATAAAATTAAGACAATATGGAACACTGTAAAAAAGGAAACATGAAAAAATAATCAAAACAGTAATGACATTTATATCAAAGAAAATTTGTAGAGTCTGATTTCCAAATTGTAGATACATTTAATAAACATTTTTTATCTGTTGCTGATAAATTGACTGCCAATAGCTCAGTGACACATAGTATGGATTTTGTTTAATAAAACGAGATATCTTACTATGCAATGGAATCATCTGAAATCCGCTTCAACAACACTGTGTGCATTTCAAAGATAGTGGCTACGTCTCCAAGAACACCGAGCCTTTGATATCGACCTGTTTCTGTCGCTGAAGTGACTCAATGAAATCTGTTTACATCACCATATCTTCATAAATATACTCCGTAATTTTCTGTATTGTTCCACGCTCACCACGAATTCCCAGACGGTTAACGCTCTGGCCTCGCATTCTGGAGGACGCGGGTTCGATTCCCCGTCCTGGCATCCAGATTTTAGATTTCCATGGTCTCGCCAAATCACTCCAGGCAAATGCCGGGATGCTTCCTTCAAAAGGGCCTTTGCCGAATTCTTTCCCGTTAGTTGCCCCCAGTCCTTGCTGGAGTTCCATTGTTTAAAAATGTTCTACAATCAACCACAGCCCCCACTGTGTGCTTCAATGTAGGAGAAGGGGCGTTATTCTGTGTTATTGCTATAGAATTGTGTGTCGTAGCTTTTTGATGTAGTGGAATGACGAGTTGTGATCAAGATATTCGAGTTTTACGAAACGATTCGGATCGAAGTAAGTGACAACAGTATTTTTATTTGATGATTTTCTTTAACAGGAGCAGTTTATGTGTTATATGCGTGCAATATATTGGTAACTATTTAGTTTTCAGACAAGTCTACTGTCATTTTGTTATGCAAGAACAGTGGCTAGTTTGTCTGTTGAAAACAGAAAAATAATAGGTGTCCACAGTTAGTTCAGTTAACTGCACGGTAGCTGTATTTTTCCTACAAGAAATCGTATAGATCATTCGGTAGGGAATTTCGTTTAGCTAACAGTAAATGTGTATTACAATAACGTTACACGTTCCTTATCTAGTGTACAAATGTTTGAAGGTGAAACTTTAGAAAATTTCTGAACAGAACTGAAGTTAAATTTTTGTAAGTAGTTGAATTGGTGTGATGAAATTTCGGTCATCTGGTGTATTTTCCCTATTGTTCGTGTTGCATACTACACACGTGCTACGATTCGCCGAGAGTGGTCTGCTAGCTCAGTGGTTAAAGTGCTTGCTTCCTAAAAGTTCGTTGCTCCGGTTCGAGCCCCATTCTCCATACTGTATCCTACATAATCTTTCAGTTAAAAGGTGTTTAAAAAGGTTAACAATAATTTAACTCTCATATTTGCATCGCTTTAAGTAATTCGCTTTAGGATCTTTTGATCAATCGAGTTTTACTTTTAGGTAGAAGTAAGGTACGAAAATGTTGCTATGAAAACAAATACAGATTGTACATAATTACCTCAAATATTAATTCAAACTTTCCTTTTCGGACGGTAAAAATGAAGAAATATTTCTTACAATGAATTCATACCTAATGAAGGAGCGTACAATGCTGCCATCGTTTTTTTCTTACTATTCCTGAGCTGGAAAACCGATAAAATATCATTCATCAATTATGTTCCATTAAAGTTTTTCTGATCTGGATGTATGTGTCCATAAACTTTCAATCTTTCAATGATCTTATTAGGGTGAGCGACACTAGCCGACAATTTTTAGATTTTTGTGGTAAAAGTTTTTAAAAAAGTACTGTACTGCCATGCTCATAATATGGAATTCAGATCGTTCGGATACATATTATGTATCCGAACGACCAGAATTGCATATTGCTAAGTTTCCTCCTGGGGCTTATTCTACCCATTATACACATCTACAAAGACAGTACTAAACTCTGCAGGTGGTACTGTCTCATGACTATCAAAGTTGACCCACATCTATCTCCCAAAAAACGAAATACATTTCCGCTTTTTACTTTTCGTAAACCGAAATATTGTGGTGGTACCTTTGGTTGAGAAAAGGGGGGGAGCCACTACCTTTAAAATTATCAAGAAGATTAAAATTAATCTTGTCAACCAGATTAATCTGGTTGGCCAGAATCTTGAATGCTGCAAGAATTACAGGTAAATAACATACCGAGTTTATTTAGTCTTATGGCTTATACACTGCTGAGTATATTTAAATTTAACTTTAAACACAAGATATTAAAAAAAAGCAAGCCGGATAAATGCAAACATTAATAGATTTAAATATTTCAAAGATTTGCAAAATGAATATGAAACAGTGTGGCAGCGCAGGCCTATAGATAAAAGTTAAACATTTTAGAAAATTCCCAGGGGCGCCGATTAAAGTGGAAACAACATTATTTGAATTGTATTATAATGAGCAAGATGCTTCAAAGTTCAATATTGGTGAAAATGGAATATCGGCTAACTCAGAGATATTTCCATAATCAGAGCAGAGAGTCTATTCACAGGGATCGCTTACGGGCCTGTAAAGCCTCGTCAACAAAAGCCCATGGAACGGTGGCCTGTCGTCGGTACATTACCGTTGTTGCAACTGCTTAAAGATTGCGACACACTGTGTCGCAGTCAGATGGCAGAACCACGAATAACCCATCCGTGCCAGTGCGTCAATGGCGATTGCCTCTGCGAGATAGTTTGCTATGACTCCGGCAACGTCTTAGCCAGAAAGCGTCTATGTTGAACCATGGACGAACAGCCAGTCGTGTGTGTCAAGCAACATCCGAACAGTACGTCTGTACTCGAACTCGTCTGGACAGCAAGTCCCATGATGGCGTCTTTTCTGCCGCCACGAAGAAATCAGCTTCCCCTTTCCCAGCACCATCCGCGTGATATGGAAAAAAGCTTTGCATCAGCAAATGTAGACCCCGTGGCTATAGGCGATTGGTGAATTGGCGTATCCCACAATCACGTGTGTTGCGACGTTGCTACCATTCGTCGTTCGGTTTTGCGCGCGGCTCCTGTGACCTTGCGCCCTCAGCGACCTAGCCGGGGTACATTGCCCTGGCGAAGCTAACGGGATATCTCCGATCGCCACCAGTTGCATCTATTGTGCCAGCGCCCAGCATTGTCCGGTTATTTGAACGTTCAAAACTTCCACTGAATGCCAGCATTTTAACCGTTTAATTCTTTCCTAACAGCAATCTTGCAATTAACTAAAATTATACAATAATAAATTCGGTCTCCCGGGCTTATCGTAAACAATTAACTATGAATCGATTATCCCTAATACAATTTACATGGCCTATTATTTGAATAAAATAAATACAATTAATCTGAATAATAATTATGAAACAACAAAGTTATCACTCTCAAACAAAAAACTGATTTTGAACAAGTACTGGATAACAACAAAATGCAGATTTTATATCCGTCTACAACAACGTAAAGTGACTATAAATTTACGTAAATATTCAACGTTTGCTCTGCATAACAATTATTGAAAACAGCACAGACATATCTAAGAGTTCTGTCAGATATAACATGTAACAAGATTTCAGATTCAATAATTTTGGCATTCATCTTATGAAAATGCTTGCCCGCAAAAGCAATTCCTTTAGTTCAGTCAATTCTTGAACATACAAAGAGTGGAAAAATGGAAAAGAATCATAAAATTAATGTATTGGCTTACATGAGACGGAGTCAACGCAGCATGCGTGAGTTGGAATTGACAGTTTTCTGATAAATTTAACTTAACCATGACGATTTCTGTCACTCAACATTCCCCATGGTGACAAAGGCGGGAGACTGATGGTGATGTAATATGTAGTAATGACTGTTTAAAAATAAACAAGTAACTAAATCAAACTAATGTGCTTATTGCGCGAAAACGGTATTTTTTAACTAATATCATTATTGTGCGACAACGAATTTTTCAAGCCTGCGGTATTGGCTAGTAAATGAGAACTTAAAAGGTGAGTGGATGTTCTTACGAGAAAAAAACTTTCACTAACGAATAACATGCAATTAGAAGCTTCTGCTCCTACTAGTGATCACTAGTGATGCAATTGATGCATTATTCATGTCATGGAGTTAATTTCCCTGTCCTATCGCGTTGGCCGCTCTCCACGACAGTCCACAAAAAATTCTGTCTGCAGTAAGGGGAAAAATTGTTACCCGTACTACAAAAAAATATACATTAATAAAGAAGTGCAGAAATTTTACAAGTTAATTCTGAAGCATACCACCACTGAGGCATAGTTTCTTTAAAGCCTTGATAATGGTATTTCCGAAATTTGAAATTCCAATAAATAAACAGTAAATTTCAGGAATGAGGAAAGATAATGCCAGGCTGGTTATGAGTTGTTGCTACTTCAGCTTCCATTTCTGGTAAGCCTGACGCGATGGTGCTGTAAGTAGCTCAGATTCGCAGATGCTGATCTCAGAAGCCAGTTCGGTTTCTCCCGGTTTCAACGTTCGACTCAGGCCGCGGTCTAAAGTGGTTTAAATAAGTGTTATATTTTCATATGTTACCCGTACACTAGAACAGTGAAAAAATATTATACACCTATTGAGAAGTTAAAATTACAGATTTGTGCCTGTATTTTTTGAGAAATCCAAATTGATTTTCGTTGTTATTCTTCAGTGATGTAATTACTATCGCAACGGCTCGAAAAAGACGAATTCGGCAATGGTCTTTGAGAAATGGCAATTCCCCATTCCCTTGAGCAATTTCGGGATTTTTTATTTAATCCGCAACTTTGATGGCTGGATCGTGAATGTGAATAGAGCACTGTCTATTACCACTGATGACCTATACACAATTCGTTCAGCTATTCATAAAATTTGTAATAGCATCTAATAATTATTGGTAAATATTTTTAAAAGTGAGACTCAAAATGTTTTTGGTAGTAATAGATTAGTCAAACATCGGTATGGATCCATCAATAAAACAATACAGTTTGTAATCCAATCTTTCAACCAAAAAATGATTTGATAAATTTCCTATTCGTTTGCTGAACTGTAATACAATCAAGATTTAATTTAGAACTACTGGTATCTTTATGTATTTACATACTAACTCATTGTATGCTGAAGTGAAGCTAAAGTAAACACAATCCATTTATGGATACTGAAATTTGCAACAATCCAGTCTTACAGTATAAATCGGGGTACCGGAAGTTAATTCTTGGCTATTTACCCAAAGTGTCAAGAAAAAGTTAGTTTCCTCATAGTTGTGGAAGAACGATAGTCAGCAAGAGACGTCATAACATCCACGAGGACTATGTGAAAGGGGAGTGGTCTTTTAATATCCTACATTTCATTTATTCCAAGCAAGAAGATAACGGTTTCTAAATTTCTTGAAGATTTTGTCTCAAGATAAAAATTATAAAATAACAGATAAAAATGGTGGCACTTATTTGAGCGTAGTGTTTTGGTAATAGAAAAACTAAGTAAAAATTACGTGTCAGCTGATTGATGAAGATAACACTATCAGGAGCCCCACTATAATTCATTATAAGTGTAGAAGATTGAGGGATTTTAGTTATAAACCAAAGTAATTTCCACTCGGACAAATTTTTTCTCAGGCCGACAGCCATGTAACTTAATTCCGCTCAACGCAGCAGTGCTCAAGGTTAGCAGACACTCTTCCCGTGGGAAGCGAGCTCCACAATACAGTAACACTAAAGCCCTTAGTAAGAGACATTAAAGCAATGGAAAGAGCTTCACGTGAGTCTCCCACCACCTTTTTCAGCTTTAGAGCGCAGTCGGTAACCGGCGCTCGATGAAGTCTTTTTCCAATGGCATGAAGGGACACCTCGTAACGCGTGATTTATCTACACTTCTGCTGGTTTAGAAAGGATATTACGAGTGACAAGATTTTATTAACGAAGAGTTCAATTCATGAGAGCTATTGCCGCAATATTTTCCGTGATTTCAATATTCCTTGAATTTATTAAAGTCACTCTAGTCTTTCAACTACATTTTTCACTTGTATCACTGATTCCCTGCTCATTACTAACAATTAAGGATTGCAATCCCGCAGTTTTTTCAATCCCGCGGGATCCGCGTGGGATTTTCCGCCAATCCCGCGGGATCCGTGCGGGATTGGAACAAACAGTTATTTAACGCATATATTTAAAACATAGTTACTTAAAACGGTATTAAATTAAATAATAATTAAATTAATGAATAATTTTTAATGTTAAATGATAAAAATTAACAGTTAACAATATTTTGATTGGCAAAATGACATTAAAACTTTTTAGCGTGTCTTAAGTGTGTTTCGAGGTTTTACATTTTTGTTTTTTAATCTAAACCAATTTTTAAATAAATAATGAAAATGGAATATTTTCAGTCTTAGGTCATATTATGTGCCTTACATTACATCACATTAGTTTAAAAATATGGTTTGTTTAGTGGCCAAGTTACCAGAGTTTTTTTTTTCTTTTAAATTCTAAATGAACGTTCCATAACACCGAGAAAAGCATTCCATTTCACAAAGTGCAGTTAATATACTCTGTAAAGTGTAGACTTGGCTAAGAACAAGATCTCATAACTTTTTGTCACTGCACAAGCACGAGACTTGGCTTTTTTTGCGTGATTCATTATTATATCTCCTGATCCCTTGATTGATCTTACAGTTGATTCAATGTTATTAAAAGAAACTACTCACCAACACGTAAACTGTCAAGTATTTCAGATTTACTTATGTGGCGTAGCGACGTTTTTAGAGTGGAAATTATTATTTTTTTAGTAAGAAAGGAGATTTTCTCGGCGAATGATTGCAGTGAAGTCCTCATAGGTTGTATCTCCGGATTTCATTGCAAACACAGGGAATTACACACGTGGGGAAGATGGCGGAGGCAGCCGTCGAAGTATGGTGTTCCTACAACACAATTCGTCGATACACCGGGGAAAATTTCATTATAACTTTTTTTACCTTTAGTCGAAATAATAACAAGGAGAAGAGGGATTAATCGAAAGCCTGAGAGGCACATGTAAGCAGGCGGCTTTCGTCAAAGAAACGAATTGAGGCAGCGGCCAAAACAACAATGAGTCAAAGGATATACAATTTCCTTTTGATAGCTGTTAAATAAATAGGTACGCGATCGTTAAAATTACGATAAGATTAGTTTCATATCAGCAAATAATCAAATTTTCAGCCGCAAATTAGGAAATTGTCACAATTACTTTATCTGCAAATACAGAAAATGGGAATAATGAAACCGTGAATAAAAAGCTGTAACTTAATACGCACGATAACTCAAATTATAGAAATATGTACTCGAAACAAACGTAAGTTTTAATGAATACGTAAAAGTGTTTTTATTTACTTACGAACGACAAGGGTTGACAAAAACAACCGTCTGTTCACACGAGTCAAATGGCAACTGCTCTGGTACAGGCAAATAGCGCAATACATCCAACAGAGACCCAGTGGGGCAGCGAATCACGCAGACTGAAACACGTGTCCGCCGGATTTTGCGGATTGCGGATCCGCTTAATTTTGTGCGGGATCCGCCAGACTGTCTAATGATGCGGGATCCCGCGGGATTGCGGGATCCCGCTTTGCTGGATTGCAATCCCTACTAGTCTTGTGTAGTTCGCGAACGAACTAGTTCGGAAGAGCGCTCCCACGAGCGAACTACGCGAACTAGTTCCCAGATCTCTCGCTCCTTAGTTCGTTCGATCGTTTCCCGAAGACCAACTTTTGTTTTAGTTTATTATCTAAAAGGTAACACAGTTCGCTGTGGACACATTTCACTAAATAGACAGATATAAAAAAAAAAACAATAAAAAAATGTAACTGTTAAACATTAATAATTATTGCAGAAGTCAAAAACGGAAATTTAACATGGAATGTGAAAACAAAACACACTTTGATCCCATTAACACTTAAAAGACAACAATCAGTAACCACAACTATTATAACAAAGAAGAGAGCGCGTGAAGTAGCGCTAGCAAAGCGAGCGAACGAGCTGTCTTTCTGGAATTCCAGAGCGGAGCGACCTAGTTCGTGAACTAAACACAGCGCTACCGCTCGCGAACTAAACTGAGCGGTATAGTTCGCGAGCTAAACTGAGCGGTACCGTTCGCGAACTAAAATGAGCGCTACCGTTCGCGAACTAAACTGAGCATTCCCGGTCGCGAACTATTACCATTCGCCGCTAGGATTACCAACATTTTTTAGGTTAATGGTAGAATGTATTTTTAGAATAACCTATAAAAATATAGTACACTTCAAAAATATAATATTTTACGAAAGAGTAGAAATGGACAAAGGATATGTTTTTTTACTAATTTATTTTTTAAGCTATATTTTTTTGCACTTCTTGCATCTTTAACAATTTTCTGTCTACAGTATAATTGTAATATGCTTTATCGCTTTCAGTTGTTAAATTAATGTCGATCAAAAGCTCATTTTTGCTAATGAAATACTGCTCTTACTGTACTTTTACCTAGATTTCGTCTAATATTGTTATTTCAGAGTAAAGTTCGTTCACTTTGATACTCATTTTTTCTCATAAATTTAGAACCTCTAATATTGTCTCACAGCCATCAAATGAAACATCGTGTTTTAAATTTAATTTTTGGATTTTCTATAGCCAATTGCTTTCATTAAAATCTAACTATTTACTAAGATACTCCAGACTTTTATCAACGAATACTAGAGCATTATTTTTAATATTATCACTTTCTGTAGATAATTTGGCTTCTAATGGCTTTTTCTTGTTTTCTTAACCAAAGAAACAGTATCTTTTACATTTTTCTAGCGCTGATTTTAAAGCTGACATAATATAATACTTATCTCAGTCTATTGGTTAACAGATTTGTGAAAGTTATGTAAAGAAATGACTTGCGAAACTCAAAAAGATTTTAACTTTTGTGTCTTCATCAGTTTCATTCGTCGCCAAAATATTGTGAATGTGTGTTGGATTTTCCTCCTCTACACTAATAAAAAAAATAGCTCAATGACTTTCGTTATTGTTACCACTTTCTCATTCAAGGGTCACAGTCATTTTTATATGTCTAATTGTTAGGTATCACATTGGAAGTATTACTGTTACTTTTCTTAATAATATAGGTAATATTGTTTCTGTTATAGTACTTAACTTGTAGCCAATAGTAGAATTATATTTTGTTCATGATTTCCAAAACTATATTTATATTAAAAAAAAGCAGATTACTTATAAACGGGTGTTTTAATTCATCAAAATAAACGCATTTATAATATTTTATAAGTAATGTTGTGTTGTTAGGGTGCGTCGACGGCGGGGTCATTAGCGCCTTTTATAAGTAATGTTTCTTCCATGAACTAATAAATAAATCCATTTAAAAAAATTAATAATCTACGAATGCATGTAAAGTAAATAGTAAAAACAGCACAGTTATTCAGTTTACCCATTTGTGCAAAGGACAATGAGCACTTTGGTTTATCGGTGGCAACTGATCATGCTAATGTCATTTGAAAGGGCTATTATTAAGCAATAACTTTTGTTAAGAAGGTCATATTAAATTCTATTTAGAAACGACAAAAAAAAATGATTATGTCCTAATAAAACTGACATAACAAACAAAATAGCACGTGCATTAGCGGTAGCATGGCGAGCGAACGATCTGTTTCTCCGAATTCGAGACGCGAACTAACGAACTAAAAGAGCGAACTAGTTCGCGAGGGAGCTGCGAACTAAACTGAGCGCTCTTCTTCGCGAACTATAATGCGCAAGTCTAATCCCTATAACAATAAGTAATAGTAGGAACGTAATATCTCTGATCACACGAACACATAACTAACCGAGGAGTGATTGTTTCAGAGATCAACTCAGTATTGTAGTGTTCACCGTTCGGGACACTACATAAGGATTTATAGTTTATCTGTGTTATACTCTGCAAGTGATGTGTGGTAAGAAAATCATGAGGAAGTAGGGCTGTCCACACACAGCGTTAAAGGCGCAGCCTTTCCTTGAATGGTTTGTACGGTATATCCATTCCTCGGATATTCCGACGGCTTTAAGAATTAATAAACATTAAACTTCTATAAATACTCCTACGTTAAGTTATTTTATTACTGTTGACAGTAGCATCAAAATTACAATACCCACAGTTCGAATAAAATCTGCAGTAAAATCGTTCGGAGTAGTGAATAGCTTATGCGAATGCGGATACTTAATGATATCATTCACAACATGAAGAGTTTTAAAGCAAATAAATATCACCGAATCTTTTTCAATTTATCGCGCTATAGATGGCACCTTAGTTTTCGAAATAATAAAGGTTATGGCGCGGTACTAAAGGGAAATGAAAGATAATAAAAATGATTAATTTTATAAATACATATTTTAACTGCAATCTATTAGCAGAACCATGATTTTAAGTTGGCGTATATTATAATAACGTGGCCTCTTGGTAGGGTGTGCGGCCTGGCAACTGGAAGGTGTCCGACTTTGCGTCTGCTGCCAGCATTGATTTTCTTTTCTCACATGCTCACTTTTTGGGCAATCTTTATTATTGCAAATATATTTGTGTGAGGAACCATGGAAATGTGTCACACGTTGTCTTCCATGGTATGCAGTAAAATTATTTGCGGTGTAAAATGTGATCTTCGATGTGATTGAGGTATGTTTCCGGGAAAGCACCGTTGACGAAAAACATTTCTCCAACCAAGTGGGTATATTTTGAAGCGAAATGCACAGGAAAATTCTCTACTATCCGTATTTTTACAACAAATTGCATCCTCCACAATGTGACGGCTATGATAGAGCGTGACTGACAGACTGGAGAGAAATGTAATTTCAGTTTTAATAAGTATTCGAAAATGAGTTTATTGTGTGAAATATATATACATCAACTTTAAAAAATGTATCAGTTGTTACCGGATTCCCACAGTACCTTATACAAACAAGTTTTTAATAATATTCATTACACGAAACGTGTGTTTGTAGAAATAAAGAGAAAGTTCAACACCAACCGACTCCAGATTTTCGGGCACGGTTCGCTACCATCAAACTATGTAGCACTGCAAGAAGCTTAACGCTATTGTCATGTAAGCCTTCACCGAAAATTCTAATTTTTTTACTTTCGATAAAACATGGGAGGAAAGTGATACTGTACTATAAACTTGGAAACCGAAAACATATTTTCGACTTTACCCCTTCAGAAGACTGGGAATTGGGTAGATCCTCTGGCTATATTCAAATTGATTGAAATTCGTTGGCTGGAGATCGTGGTCCTCCCATATCAGTATATAATAATAATTGCAATGATATTTAATACTTCATAATTAAATTCTGACGGTTCAACTAAACTGCTGTAGCTTTTGTCTCCATCGTTTGCTCGGTCTTAAAAAAGAAAGTTAGGAGCGTCGAACATTCCAACATCTGTTTCTCATTTAAGAAAAAGAGTTGAATATTTGAGTGAAATAATGTGTCTCTCAATGCTTGATGGCAGAGCATCAGGAATGTGTAACACAGGTTATTTATAGAATAATAATTTCCTGTTTGGCGTAGAAGGATGTGGAAATTTTCGTCGGCACTGGCCGTGCTTTCGTTTATTCCTTCCATGATTGGCGGCATTATTGTTTATGCGTATATCGCCAATAATGTTGGTTTTCGTACAACCTTCTAGATGAGTGTCTTCTTTAATCAAATGTAATGAGATATAATATTTGTTTTGTCCTAGCAGTTATGGGCCATGGAGGAAAGAAATATATGGAGACGACGCAAGAGACCTTCACCGCGCATTGAAGTGATGCCTGGTGGTGGAGGAGGGGGGGGGGCATGGTCGCATCCATACAGACACGGGGTATATGTACAAAAACCTCAAGGGGACTCTAGGATAAACGTAACGCCGCAATCTGGTGATGGATTATTATGTAAATCGATAAGACAAATTAAAAATTAAGAATAATTTTTTTTGATATCCTGCGTAGTTTGCCAGATATTCTGTCTCAAATATGAGATGTTTTTGGTTGAAATTCGGAAGAAAAAATTGGTCAAAGTCAAATTTGATGATGGATTCTTATTTACAAAGACGAGACAAATAAAAATAAAGAATAAAATTTTTCGATATCTTGCTTAGTTTTCGGGATATTCTGTCTCCAAATTGAAGGGACTGGGATGGGATGCGGCCTGGACCAAAAATTAATTCTGCCAAAGCCACAATGAATCACATTGTGGACATGCAGAATAGATATTTCAGTTTTATTACTACCACTTGCGGTTAGGTTGAAATGCGACCTAGACTTGAATAAAAAATAGTTATCTTGTTACCATACATAGTAAGCTTAATTCGGAAAACCTGGAAGTAGTTTAGATCGCGAAACACGTTTTGTCACTTACATGGTTCTCATGGAACTACTAACAACAACAGATAAAATCTTTGTCCCTTATGTAACAACAAAACCATTCTGGTACAGACTGCATTTAGACCTAACCACAATCTCCACTAAATTGCTGCTACAGAATCAAACTATGTAGACACATCCACACACGCGTATTTGAATCGCAAACTACATTTGGGGTAACAACATCGTTTGCTTCATCAAGATTCCTAGATGGCACAAGATGTCATTATAAAATATTTAGACACATTAGAAAATGAAATAATCACAGCATCAAACACAATGTGAATTATGCATTTGTATGGATTCGCAATATGGCCGCTGCCGCCACCGCGCATGCGCAGTATCAGCCGAAAGTTTAGAGGTGGCGTCACAGATTTAATGTCACTTCTCCTCCATATATTTCCTTCCTCTATGTTATGGACAGCCATCTGGCTGCTTAGTTGTTAGGACAGATGGAAAAAGAAATGTCAGTGTCACGGGTTTAATTCACTTCGAGTAAACGAATTTTATTGACTACTTTGCTTGAGTCAGTAGTCCAGGACGTTCAGTTGCTCGGATCCCACGGTTCAGTCACGACTGAAGACGAAAACGCGGCAAAGATACTGTTACTAAGTTGCCAAAGTAATCTCTTTTTATCTGAATGTAACATTGTAGTGACATTGTTGTAGAAAGATGAAACATTGAGACCAACGTGAAAAGCAGTACTGAAGAATCTCGTAATTACGAAACGTGAAGTAAGTTCAGTCTTATTCAAGAAATTAGTATTTTTGTTTTTGTTGAATTTACGATGGTGAAATAACTCTTTAATTGACATTTTTCGACCTAATTTGTTACTAATTAATACTTCGTAACTATCGTATTAGTAAACCGAAGGTCGAAACGTTGACCCCACAGGAACCGAAAGAGCACTGAAAGAATTAAATGACTTTATGTCAATATTCATTTAGATCATACTTCACAGTTTGTTTTAATTACTAATTGTTGTTCCATCAAACAGCTGTGGTATCAGAAATTATAACACTAATGAATATATTCTGTTGCTGTGTGTGATGTTTTTGAAGAGGATTTTGCAGTTTTGAAGTTTAGGTTTGTTACTCTTTAGATGTGGGATAAAGGACAGAAATCTCTGTGGCAAAGAAGTAGAGCGTCAGGTATATAATTCCTACTTCTAATGAAACTGGCCTCACATCTAAAGGAAAACGGCTATGAGCGGCGATCATAGTAACTATGTTGGTGTACAGTCTGTGCGCTATAAAAGTGGTAGTCGCGGCATGCGCAACATAGCCGGAAACTTTCTCTCGGATAATATGATAAGTGATAGGGCTAAGATTTCATAAAGGTTAATATTAAAAGCTATGTACCTCTAGCAGTTCTCTGACAGAGATTAATATTTTTTCAGAGCGAGTGCTCAAAATCTCCCTTAGAAAATTCAATTAATAGCTGTCTGTAATTAATTAAAAATCGTTCAGTAATTATTGAAAGCGAAGTCATTAGTTTTGGAAATGGACAGTTGGCATGAAACGGAAATATTTGGTATGAGATTTTGAATGAACTATCCCAGCTTATACCTGGTATGATGATGGGAATCACAAGAAACCTTAAATTGATCTGCCGAACGAGATATCAAACTCCCTCCCCGATATCATGCTTGAGCATTAGCCATTCATCCACAAAAATTTTCATTTACATGTATGGTGTCGTTGTATAATTTGATAAGTTATTTAGATTTATTTACCATCATTATAATGGTAAATTCTAAATACAAATATTTACAAAATCCCTCAGAAATGTTAATTTTTTGAAGTTTTGCGATTGAATGAAATGATAAATAGAAAATACTTAATTGCAGTTTCCCATAACCAAATTCATTGAAGAACATGTGCGGGAAAGCTAGCTATATGTGTTCCTCTTATGACGTCTGACTTTATTGATGGTTGCTATGAGCAACGTATCTCATTTATGAGATACAAAATTTGAAATTATCTTTATATTGCCATTGTGATTTTTGTGCATTTAGATTTAAAAGCCTCGTTTCTGTTACAAAAACATATAGCTCAAGAGGACGTTGAAAAAATATTTTGTATTGGTATCATAACCCATAAAAACCTTCAAACACAATTCATTTAAAAATAAATTTGTAATCTGTAAACAGTATACATCTACAAATTCCCATACTTTTTAAAACTATAATTACTTTAGGAATCAAGGATGAACCCTCGTGATATCACATAACAACAAATCACCTTTGCCATCCGTCATATGTCTCCCGACGAGTTGTATGCAAACCTCTGTATGGTTCTATCGTAAGCTAATAACTTCATCTCAACTAGCTATTATAACTACTAAGTTCAGTTTAAATATTTTAATCTTGGCTCCTCAACTAATCCCACCACTAATAATTGAACCAATCCCGGACGTCCTGAATTGTGATCCTATAGCCGATCTCTTTTTTTGCAGTGAGACCTTCCTGGAAATTCCTTCATTCAGCCATGCTTTTTAAAACATGTTATGTCGTGCAACATCTTGTGAGGTACACAACCTCACATTTGGTGATTTTGACATTATTAAAGCTATTTTTTATTTAATAATTGCAATTGTATATAAGTTACTAACTCTGAATTTTAAGTTCCAACGTCAAAGAATGTCAAGATGGATATAATGAGATCTCTGGAAAATAAATAACAGTCGAGAGAGTTGAAAAAAAGATTTGGAAGGAAGAGGACGTGTTTGTTTTGGAAAGAATATGATTTAAGTGAAAAGATGAAACAGAATGGCACGATGGAGGCCACGAAGAATCCTAGCGTGATTAATAACACTAAAATATTAGCCTGAGGGCAGAAGGTTAAGGGTTTTTGATAAAGATAATGTAATATGACTTTGGAAAAGATAATTGTATGTTAAATGGAAAATATAGAAGTTGTGAGATAAGTAGAAAGTGTTTTATTTGAGATTGAAATATAGATATATACAAAGGAGTTGATTTTAAGTTTGTGTGGTAAGAATTTGATTCATAATCATTTGATTTACAGCGTGAGTATCGGAATAAAACCAGCAACGGACAAAGAGGGATCAAGGAAATCCTTATGTACTGGTCTGGTGCAGGAAATATAAGTAAAAGTATTAATTTAAAAGTATGGTAAAGTAACACTCACATGTGTTCACTACAAAATAAAAAGGTAAGGATAAGGGAAAGTTACAATCTGACCGCACACATTTGAACATCCATACATAATGACACATTTCGAAAGTCAATACTCTGCACTTCGCAATGTGTACTTAAAACATTTTTTTTTTATTAATTCAGTTGATGTCACTTGTGGTTATTTAAAATTAGATCTTTCAGTGTTCTGTCGTTGAAGTAGACTCTGGAGTATGTGGAAAATTTAACAATCTTTCCGATGCATAGCCAATATTTTCTTCGTCATATAGTTTCCTTGTATATTCCTTTCGCTTGTCAGCTTCGTCTTCTTAGAATGATACAGTCTCATCAACGATTTTACACTATTTTGAAGAAATGCAAAACCGACTACATTAACATCAAAAATGCTGGTGGGACACAATCAGATTGGATGGAGACAGATGAAAGAAAAAAATAATGAAGCTATATGATAAAAATGTAAGGAATGTTGTGAGTTGGTAAAATATATAAATATACGAGGGCTGTTTTTTATTCAACCTCCGATACGCCATAAATAAAAGACAAATGGACATGGAAAAAATATTTTATTAACAACTATTATGGTACACTTATGGTTACTTTTCAACGTAAACACCTTGTAGATTAATGCATTTATCATACCTGTGGACAAGCTGTCAAATACCCTCTTCATAAAATGTTGCCGCCAATGAGTTTTAAATGAGTCATCACATTGTCTTGAAGCTCCTCGTTGATTCGGAACCGCTGCCCTCCTAGCCACTTCTTCAATTCAGGAAAAAGATGAAAGTCAATTGGTGCTAGGTCGGGACTGTATGGCGGGTGATCAAAAATCTCCCATTGAAATTGTTCAAGAAGTCACTGGGTGACACCAGCACTGTGGGGGCGAGCGTTGTCGTGGAGCAGAACAATGCCAGAAGTCAGCATACCTCTTCTTTTGTTCTGAATGGCCCTTCGTAAACGTTTTAAAGTTTCACAGTAAACAGCTGCATTAATCGTGGTCCCCGGCAGCAATACACCTTTTTGGTCCCAAAACACGGTAGCCATAACCTTTCGGTTGTTGAAGGTCTCTTTGAATTTTTTTGGTTTGTTCGGTTAATTTGTGTGCATCCATTGTTGGGATTGTTGTTTCGTTTCGGGGGTCTCATACCGAATCCATGTCTCATCTCCAGTCACAATTGATTTCAAAAAATCTTCTCCATCTGCGTTATAACGAGCAAGGAACTTTAAAGCTGACGCCATTCGGTGAATTTTGTGATTGTCGGTCAACATTTTAGGACGCAGCGAGCACAGATTTTTTTTGTAGTATAAATTGTCTGTTACGATGGAGTACAGAGAAGATCTGGAGACCTCTGGAAATTTCATTGATAATTAATTTATTGTGAACCTACGGTTTTCTCTTACCACTTTCTCAACCCGTTGAACAAGGTCATCTGTAGCGACAGATTTGCGTCCTTGATCTCCTTCATCGTGCACATCAGTTCGGCCTTCTTTAAATTTTCTGCACCACTCACGCACGACTCCTTCACTCATAAAACTCTTTCCATACACTTGGCTCATTCTTCGATGGATTTCTGCTGCACTGTTCCCTTCTGCTTGCAGAAAACGAATAACACTTCGTAACTCGCACTTGGCGGGAGAGTTGATGAACGCGGCCATGTTTCTTTGACTGTAGCTTGGCACAGAATGAAGTCACGAACGCGCCAAAAACGGAGTGTGTCGTAGGGGAGATACGCAATCGTCTACTGCGCACACCGCCCACCTGCGACTCGTCTGGTCTCTATGCTGTTCAATCGGAGGTTGAAAAAAAAAAAAAAAACGCCCCTCGTATTTATACTCCTTTCGATCTAGGTTCTATTTAAACACCAGAAGTTTATAAGATCAAATCTCAAATGATCCGTATGTTTCTAACATTGAATGAATAGAGCACAATGCTTGACAGTAGGGAACTTTCAAAGAAGACAGTCAAAGATTTTTCAACGTAGCGTTGTAGAAGTTATTAACATATATGCTTGTTGAAGAAGTATGAAATAACATGTTTTGTAAATCGTGGCTAACGAAAGAATTTGTAGGAAGATCGATCCAAAACAAACAAAAAAAAAGACTGGATATATAGGATTTTAGTTTTAAGAGCCATATTCATTAATTTCGATACACACAAAGCTACTGATTTTCCGACAAGATTGAAGTCACTTCACACTTCGTAATTATGAGATTCTTCAGTTCTGCATTTCACGTTGGTCTCTATGTTTCTTCATTCTACAACGATGTCGCTATAATAATACATTCAGATAAAAAGAGATTACTCACAGTATCTTCGCCGCTGTTTTTGCTTCAGTAGTGGCCGAGCCGTGGGATCTGAACATCTGAACGTCCTGGTCTACTGACACGAGCAAAGTGAAGTCAGTAAAATTCGTTTACTCGAAGTGATTTGAACCCGTGACACTGACATTTGTCTTAACCATTAAGCTGCTAAATGGCTGCCCATAACTGCTAGGACAAAACAAATATTATATCTCATTACATTTGATTAAAGAAGACACTCATCTAGAAGGTTGTACGGAAACCAACATTATTGGCGATATACGCATAAACAATAAAGGCCCGGCCACACAGAACGCGACAAGCGACAACGACACGCGATATTGTGTCGCGGCGCGACGTCGCTATTGTTGTAATTCACAGTTTTGAATCGGGACGGTCACACACAAAGCGATCCGTCGCCGGGCCGCCGCCTTTGTCGCGGCGACGAGCGACACAGTTGTACAAAATCACAGAATTGTCGCGCGACAGAGCGACATGGCCGATGAAGAAAAATTGATTTCCACCGCATCCGACGGCCACTACTTCAGGTGTGCTAAGAGATATATGAAAAGATTCCAGCTCATAAAAAATAATTTTTCGCATTGAGAATTGTATTTTTTCTTCTTAGTTTCTCACTTTATGTTTGTTTGTTTACACTGTAATTATTTAAAATAAATAATACTTGTATTTGAGCCTATCTTTTTATTGTGAAATACATTGTCAATAATAAATTGTATATTTTATTGTGAATATTTCACTTTGTGACGAAACTCCTGGTTTTAAGAGTATTTCTTAATATTGACCTCCACGCAAATGACACAGCTGCCTGCAGGGGGGAAGAGCTGGGAAGTGATAAGATTGAAAATCACTTAGAGGTCAGGGGCTTTGGCCAGGGCGCTAAGATTTTCGGGCCCCGGGTAAGGATTCTTAGCCCCCCCTCCTCCCCCCCCCAACAAAATTATTTATATTAAACTTTTAAAAACTTTTAAATTTTAAGGCAAAAAAATTCAAATTACATCTTTTTAAGCAAGATTTTTAAAGTTTTATTTTTATTTAATTAGACACTCTGGCAGAGGAGCCCCCTTCGGGGGCACAGGCCCGGGATACTTTTGCCTCGCTTAACCCCCTAGCACCGGCCCTGGTTTTGGCAGTGTCGTTTTTGTTTTGTTTTTAAGAATATATATTAAATGAAGAGAACATACCTCATACTGTCATACAAATGGCTAATCTTTCTATTGTACCAATTACTTTTCTCCAGTTCGTGGTGCAATAGTTGATTTTAACAGATTGTGTATTTTCTCGAAGCATTCTCGAGACATACGAAAATACGTATAAAATCTATCTTCTTGTGATACCAGTCCCCGGCAAAGGCGGTAGTATTCACCAAGGCATTCTCTCTTCTTATTGATGTCAGGAACCCAGACCATTTTTAGTGCGAACAAAATAAGTAGAGTCTCCACATCGCTTGACATGTTTTAAGAATTCCCTAGCCCAAAAAAAACTTATTAAGAAAGAAACAGAGAAGTACAGGTTTCTTCGCGAGAGAGGGTCTCACTGGCATTTGTCGCTATGGAGTTGTCGCGTCCTGTGTGACGTACCAAAATCGCGTATCGCCGCGACGAGAGAACGACCACTTGTCGCTGTCGCTTGTCGCGTTCTGTGTGCCCAGGCCTTAATGCCGCCAATCATGGAAGGAATAAACGAAAGCACGGCCAGTGCCGACGAAAATTTCCACATCCTTCTACGCCAAACAGGAAATTATTATTCTATAAATAACCTGTGTTACACATTCCTGATGCTCTGCCATCAAGCATTGAGAGACACATTATTTCACTCAAATATTCAACTCTTTTTCTTAAATGAGAAACAGATGTTGGAATGTTCGACGCTCCTAACTTTTTTTTTTTAAGACCGAGCAAACGATGGAGACAAAAGCTACAGCAGTTTAGTTGAACCGTCAGAATTTAATTATGAAGTATTAAATATCATTGCAATTATTATTATATACTGATATGGGAGGACCACGATCTCCAGCCAACGAATTTCAATCAATTTGAATATAGCCAGAGGATCTACCCAATTCCCAGTCTTCTGAAGGGGTAAAGTCGAAAATATGTTTTCGGTTTCCAAGTTTATAGTACAGTATCACTTTCCTCCCATGTTTTATCGAAAGTAAAAAAATTAGAATTTTCGGTGAAGGCTTACTTGACAATAGCCTTAAGCTTCTTGCAGTGCTACATAGTTTGATGGTAGCGAACCATGCCCGAAAATCTGGAGTCCGTTGGTGTTGAACTTTATTTTTACAAACACACGTTTCGTGTAATGAATATTATTACAAACTTGTTTGTATAAGGAACTGTGGGAATCCGGTAATAACTGATACATTTTTTAAAGTTGATGTATATATATTTCACACAGTAAATACATTTTCGAATACTTATTAAAACTGAAATTACATTTCTCTCCCGTCTGTCAGTCACGCTCTATCATAGCCATCACATTGTGGAGGATGCAATTTGTTGTAAAAATACGGATAGTAGAGAATTTTCCTGTGCATTTCGCTTCAAAATATACTCACTTGGTTGGAGAAATGTTTTTCGTCGGCGGTGCTTTCCCGGAAACATACCTCAATCACATCGAAGATCACATTTTACACCGCAAATAATTTTACTGCATACCATGGAAAGACAACGTGTGACACATTTCCATGGTTCCTCACACAAATATATTTGCAATAATAAAGATTGCCCAAAAAGTGAGCATGTGAGAAAAGAAAATCAATGCTGGCAGCAGACGCAAAGTCGGACACCTTCCAGTTGCCAGGCCGCACACCCTACCAAGAGGCCACGTGTCAAATAGATACTAGTTGCACGTTATTATAATATACGCCAACTTAAAATCATGGTTCTGCTAATAGATTTCAGTTAAAATATGTATTTATAAAATTAATCATTTTTATTATCTTTCATTTCCCTTTAGTACCACGCCATAACTTTGATTATTTCGGAAACTAAGGTGCTATCTACAGCGCTATAAATTGAAAAAAGATTCGATGGTTTTTATTTTCTTTAGAACTCCGCAAGTGAAAGAACATTACTCAATTGGAATGAAAATAAATAAACTTTTTTAAAATGCAAGATTTTCCTCAACTCAATTACAATGAATGTTGTTATGAATTTCACTTAAGCAAAAATTTCAAAATGTTCCTCGATTATTTCCCCAAAATAAAAATAAAGTTTTCTGCACTCCTACGATTTTTTGTTTCTTTTAGAGACGTGGATCAGCAAACAGGCTTATAAATTCGTACAATTGTCGGCATCAGGTTCCGTTTTCAATCTACGAGATGTAAGTTTGTATGTTAGCCAAATAACGACAATAATTAGCGTACACTCTCGTGTTACTGTATTACTGCATGTTCTGCTATATCCATTCTATATTACCATAAACCATCTTTCCAGTTTTCATTTGATGAAGAAAAAGTTCAGGGAGCCTAAGAACCGTTATTCATATCGCAATACATTCTCCTAACTTTATTCTCCTCATTCAAGAACAAATTCACATATCAAGTTATTAACATATTGCTCTCCGTAGCAATCATAACATAATTTCTCCTTAAAACATTGACTGCTCTTCTTGGCATTCACAAAATCATCTCCTTTTAATCTCGTCGCAACATTATAACTTCTTAAAACTTCATAAATATCATCACAAAGATCCATTAATAACACAACATTTTATTCCCATTATTTAAACGGTTGAGTTTCCATTCATACAATCTGCATTGATATATTTGAATGTCTAACTGATGGTAATCGATAGGAAATATTCTTTTGACAGTCAAAGATCAAAATAATGAAACACTGAAAAACTGACCACGGATTTAGCCTTACAAATGAGGTGTTGGAAACTAGAGTTGACCAAGAGTGATTTATAGAACAACGAATGCTAGGGGTACCTGATGAGGCTCGATCGGGAGATGCATGAACCGAAGCTCTCCCTCGCCAGCATCACCCAGCACCCCCCTACGCCACCCCCACCAAGGAAAAGACTTGGAAGAATTACCCCTCCTTGAGGGGAGACAGGTTCCTCAAGAGGAAACACCTTTAACCACTTGAAAAATTCAAGTGCCCACAAGGAACGCGTGGAGGCGGTGTCACCCGGCT
Source organism: Vandiemenella viatica (assembly GCA_031002005.1). Taxonomy (NCBI): domain Eukaryota; kingdom Metazoa; phylum Arthropoda; class Insecta; order Orthoptera; family Morabidae; genus Vandiemenella; species Vandiemenella viatica. The sequence continues at coordinate 92,043,654 of JARYHS010008075.1, forward strand.
TGATGCCGAAGACCCACAGGAAATATCAGCCGTCTAGTGCCTTTCGATTTGGTTTACTTATGGGGAGCTGCATCCTAGTTTCAAAGGCTAGAGCAACGTAAGTCTTCAAGATCTTCAGCCCGTTTCAAAAATGCTTGCTTATCTACCAGATTTACTCCATTTAGCTGAGTGGACAGAACCCTACGGAAGGTCGCGTAAGCAGGGCAGTGTAGCAGGACGTGATTAACGTCTTCAGTAGCACCACAGTGACAGAGGGCACTGTCAACAACGTTCAGTTGCGCCAGCTTATCCCGCACTCCGTGGCCGGCTAGTCTACACATAAGCTGATATGTGAAGACAAAAGAAGGTTAATGTGCGCCTTGATTTCCGGGATCCACTGATACGTCACCCTTCCTTTGTCAGACGCTTACCAGTGTCTCTGCCACTGTAGCATGTTATGGTTCAAGAAGACTGCACTGCCACTCCTTAGATCTTGCCACTCCTTAGATCTCCGTTGATACAGATATCGTTCCCCTTCCTTAAATGGTACATGAAAGAGGATTTAGCCACCTCCAAATCCAGCGGAAGCGTGCCACTGATCACCTGAAGTGCCTTCTTAGATGTGGTGTGACAAACCCTTGTGATAAGAAGTAAGTAGCGCCGCTGAATTGCTTCAAGCGTACACTTGTGATGAACCTGCACCACTTTTGCCGACCACACAGAGGAGGAGTAGATCACAATGGGTACACTGATTGCTTTATACAAGGTCTAAATGGTTATGCGGCTCAGACCCAATTTGCGGCCCACAAGTGGAACCACGTTGTCCAGCACAGAGTCGACTTTTAACCTCATAGCTTTTAGGTGTTGAAGAAAGTTGAGCTGGGAATCAATCAATACCCCCAGATAGCGTGCTTCCTAGCATAGCTAAATTTTCTCACCGCTCAGCCGAAGAGTAGGCGGTCGAGTTTTGTCCAGCTTCCCCTTAAGTAGCATTTAGAAGGACTTGGACGCTGCTACCTCCATTTTGTTTGCCTTAATCCATGCCTATATTTTTTCCAGTATTGCTTGAGCCCTGGTTTCAGTCCCTGCGGGACATGCCCCTTCCGATAGCAACAAGGACGTCACCATATATAATCAAACTGATAAGTTGGTCTTCCAGTAGCTTCTACAGTTCATCAAAGACGAGGTTCCTAATAAAGGGGGCCAGAATGGAGCCCTGAGGGCAACCTTTCCTGTGTCTTGGGGATGTAGTTGAACCAGTCACGCAGTTCCACCACTCTACCGTTGAAATAGTCCCACAGCAGTCTGTAAAGATTATCAGGACAGTGCATCCGCCTCAGGATCCGGAACAATCTCGGCTACCAGAGATTGTCAAAAGCACCATTGATGTCAATGAAGACGCAGAAAACACTATCTTCATCTGAGTTCACGTGACTGATCAACTGGTTGACAGCGCCTTCCGTAGAGCGCCCCTTCCGGAAGCCAAACTGCGGCTCTGAAATCGGGTTCCTCTTTTGGCATCACGCAGCAAGACGCATGACGATTAACCACTCTAGCACCTTGCCAAGGCCTGGAAGAAGGCAAATAGGACGATAAGATTTGGCAGCGTCCCTAGGCTTGCACTTGCCTCTGCTAATAAACCTAAGTGCGACCTTCTTCCATAGCTCAGGGAAAGTACCTTCAGACAGAAAAACGTTCAAGGTGTCCAGGAAGGAGGATGGAGAAACCTCGAAGGCCTTCACAATAACGACATCTCGATCAGGTCCTGACCCGGAGCCGACTTCTTCCTAGACGCAAGGACAGCAGACGTCACCTCTTTGTGGGTGAATGGGACGTCGATTGTCCCACCTTCGTAATGTGCATTTTCCACTCTAACTTGGCGCAGATCGTATGGCTCATCATCAGGGCAGTCATCAGGCACAAGCACAGATAACAATTCCTCCACAGATTCATGGCACGTGTGCGTGCAGGACCCGTCAGCCCTCCTAATGGATGGGAAAATGTCCCTTGCACTGTCCTTATTTAATCTCCCTAAGAGATCGAAAGGATTTGCATTCCCAGTTCAGTTTACAATAGTTTTAAAACTCGCTTCCTTGGCTTGACGGATTTCAGCAGCGTAGAGATTGTGGCTCTTCACGTAGTTGCACCTGGCTTCTTCAAACTCGAAGGTTTGACCTCGTCTCCTCAGTCGCTGCATCACACGCCGAAGGGAGGCCGTCTCCCGACGTCGCCTCGCCAGCTTCAGGTTGTACCAAGGAACTGGGTTGATGTTGCTTCTTCTTTTCAGGATACTATGAGAACAGCTTGCAGGAGAGCTGCCTTAACCGCAGCGTCCTCACAGGAGAACTGTTGAGCTATCGTCTCCATTATATGACTCAGAACGACTCCAAACTTAGACCTGTCCACCTTTGACGTCCTAAAGTGATCAAGGCTAGAGGCACGGCAAGGCCTGGGTTCGCAACCATACTCGAAAGTAATACAACCTTGGTCACTCGTCGACAATCCCTGTTGAACTTTTCAGTTTGATATTTTCAGGGCAGCAGCAGGGGAACATATAGTGACATCAATGTTGGTGACCCCAGACCACGAGGATAGGTAGTAGAGTAACCAGGACAGTTCTTCACATGCAGGTTGTGAACACCAATAAAGTCTCTGAGGGCTTCCCCTCACACATTTGTCTCCCGCGAGTGCCACAAAGAGGAAGTAGCGTTCGCATCAACACCGATAACGAGTTTCTTACACTGCTGCAGACTTCTAATTATCGCCTAGAGTTTGTCCAGATAGGGGTCAATGGGATGGCTGTACTGGAAGTAGGTGCTGGCCACATATAACACATCGCGACCGGCAGAGAATCAAGCACACGCCACAAGGGACGAGGTGAGGTTTGCAAGTTCGGTGACTGTAACACAAGTGTTTCTAACAAGAACTGCCACCATCGGATGGTCTGTCTTGCTACTCACGATCTGATATGCATCAGGGTATCCAACCACTCTGCCTTCCTCGCAGTGCGGCTCCTGGACCAGGAGAATGTCTGTATCCTCTTCCTCCATCTTAACTGCAAGTTGTGGAGAAACCGCTTCCGCCCGTTGCCCATTCACTTCGATAAATCTCAGACCATTTGAGAAAATACTGCGGCAGGTATGGGGACAGTGAGTACACTATTGGCCATGGTCGGTCACGTTTGACAATAACTGAAGGGCACGAGTTTACTCCGGACCGAGCGTGGTTCTGTAACGGCTTGCGTTCTGGCCTCGCATTCGGGCATCCAGATTTGGGTTTTCCATGGTTTCCCAAATTAGTCCAGGCAAATGCCGGGATGCTTCCTTCAAAAGGCCATGGCCGAATTCCTTCCCATTCCTAGCCCCCCCATCCTTTCCCGTCTCTAAAGACCTCGCTGTTAGAGAGACGTTAAGCAGATTAAAAAAAAAGTTTACTCCGGGCAACTAGGGCTGGTAACAGAATGGTCCATTACGAAAGCTGCATTTCGCGCACTTAGGCTTATCCTGCTTCACCGGGCACTCCTTAAACTCATGGCTCTCTTGTGCGCAATGGCCGCAGCGGACGTTCCGCTTATAGTCATTTGCCTTGTGGCCAAAGGAGTGACACTTGTAACGTCTTAGAGGCCTAAGGAGGTTCCTGATGTTCAGTGCGTTCCACTCCACGTAGATTTTTCCCGACTCAGCAGTCAGTTTCCACAGCTTTGGAGACATAGCAACAACCACATTTACTGTGCTTTTGGATCGATCCCCAATTTTAAAGTTGATCTTGATACCCTCACGGGCCTCTTCCAGGGTGACGCCCCTGTCCCTCAGTTTCCTATTGAAGATATTGTGCTTCAGAGACTCCTCTGACATATCGCGAGGGACTCCGTAAAAAATCGCGGTTGGCTGCCTCAGCTGAGGAGAACGTACCGCCGGACCAACGTCGCTTAAGACCGATGATTCATTAATCGCCTGCAGATCTTCAGCACGAGGAAGTTCAATGGCAAAGCCCTTACCCCGAACAGCCCTCAGTCCGCTGATCTTAACACTCTGGAACTCGGTGTTGATTCTCTTCTCCACAAGCGAGCGCACATGCTCAGCTGGAGTATCAGGGTTGGTAGCCTTGAAGATCACCACGTTATTTAGCTCCCGCGGCAGATGAACTCGCGGAGGGACATTTCGGTTCCTCTTCTTCACAGTTTCACCGAAAGATGGCTTAGCTACATCTGAAGCCGGCAAGTTCGTTCCACAAAGGGCTCGATTTGCGAAAACCTCGAGAGTACCAATCTTGGCCTTCAACGCTGTCGTTTCCAGGTATTGCTGAACAATAATCTGTTCGCACGCTGAAAATTTTTCCAGAATGAATCTCTTGGTGGAATTTTTTATCTTATTTCTTTCCGCGAAAATAAATTCCTCCATTTCACCACTAATCTGCCAAGAAAGTGATTCTGAGCTTCCTGCAACCCAGTAACCGGGACAGTACCATCCACACTTGTGGGAGGACCATCTGTAGGGGTAACAACGTTCATATCCACCAACCAGTCACACTGCAGCAGTAATTCAACAGAAAAGCACAAGCACTAAAGGCCGATACAAGAAATGCACACCGTAGATCGATATAAAATTCACAGAAAGCAATCATCCAGAAGCAGAGTTGAAAAACACAGCAAACTTGAAACTAGAGTACAGAGCAAAGTGCACGCCACCAGTGATCCACAGGAAGCAAAATAGAGATCACAGTAAGACACTAAAAAAAATTGTATACAGAAGGCTATCGCCCCCCGAAAAAAACACCAATACAAAAATAGCTGGGACAGCAGTCCAGTTGGAAGCTAAAAGCACTATACGTCCCCGAAAATACACAGCAGCTAACGCCAATTTTACAAAAGTGTTGGTCGTTTGGCCACGATCGATTTAAAAACGACGGGAACTGTTACAGAACTGGCGGCAGGTCGCCCGACTCTAGAAACACAAAACTTACTTACACAGGGGAGAGAACAGTAAAATTACTCTCTACTGTAGAGGAATAAAAAGGAAGCACAGTCAACCATATAAAAAAAGACTACAGTTTATAAAAACGAGTGGTTCACCAAAAATAAACAGACCCAGCCGTGCCACATGGCCGGAAAACCGGGCACAAAAACCACACAGCGATGCAAAAATCACAGCACAGCAGCGTACAGTACCTTTAAAATCCCAAGAAAGCACGTAGAACTCCACTTAAGACCGCAGGTCGACCAAGGCTGCAAGGCAGGCCACGCCACCCGAAGTCAGCAGTCGTAAGCAGTCACCTCCACCGTACAAAAACACTTAAAATCGTGTAATTCCACCACAAAATCACTAAAATTACTTGCAGTAGCAATAATCACCACGGTTTAACACTTAAAAAAGAACAATAACTGGAAAATAAGACTATAACTTTGAAAAACTCGCGTAGCAGATCGGAGCATCAACATACGTCCGTCCGTTACGACGGTCAGATAGCGATCTATAGAACAGTATTAGGCAAGGACTATGTCATAAGTCAATTGAAATAATGACCATAATAGGCTAGGGTACTTCGTTTTTTTTTTTTTTTTGTAACAGTTTAACGTCCCTTTTTAACAACGTGGTCTTTAGAGACGGGAAAGGATGGGGGGAAGGAATTCGGCCATGGCCTTTTGAAGGAAGCATCCCGGCATTCGCCTGGAGTGATTTGGGGAAACCATGGAAAACCCAAATCTGGATGCCCGGACGGGGATTCGAACCGCCGTCCTCCCGAATGCGAGGCCAGAACGCTATCCGTTACACCACCACGCTCGGTGGTACTTCGTAATTGCTTTTTAACTATACGCCACTGAAGTACAATTACAATAAAACAAAATCCTCTACATTGATTGAAATGAAATGGAAACAAACAAATGCATAAGAAAATATAAGAGTACTCAAAGATGTTGCCATTGATGTATTGCTGATATGTGTGTTTGCCACTAAGGAATCAGTGGGAAGCATGTGGGAGCATGGTTATAAAGTGCAAACCTTGTTCAAACATTTTATTACAAGAATCTTGGTCAACGATTAAACTTATACGGAATATCACAAATAATATAATACAATATAATACATAAGAAAACTTCGATCTTGCCGATTATGATCTTAATAAATCCTGTACCAATACAAATATATGTTAATGCGATGACAAGTTTGTTAAGCCATGAGAATATCCCTAATCACAATATCTCCACTTGTATTAAACATCCAAACAGAAATCATTATGTGCTTGGAAACGTAATATAACGGGGCAGGCTCTCATCAATTTACCATCATATAACAAATTTACAGCTAGTACAAAACACAAATTTGTACACAGGAGGCAAAATAAAGCAATTATTTTAAACAAACAGGAATCGGTTTACCTTAGCGTCCTTCAGTTTAACCTTAAGAATCAAGTTCTTACCAAAAGGTTCTGACACACTATAGAGTGTACACGCCGGCGCATAAGTCGTTACCACCCACACACACTGATAAGGTGGCGGGAACGATTAGCACCACATATCGGGGAATTTTGTCCATTCCCGTAGCAAAAGCACAATTAACAAGAATGCAGTAAACGACGCACTTTGTAGTTGGAATCATCAGGTATTCTACCTCAAATACCCGACAGTGCTAGAAAATGGTAACTTATCACCTCGAAGCCACCGCCAGCCCCGCCCGCTGCCGTGCTTCCAATCGGCGGAAAACCGCTCACGAACATAGAGCGCAGCGGAGGAAATCCCTCGATTAATGCAAGCGAGGAACGGTCTCGGCCGGGTCACAAATCCACATAATGCGATACTTCCAGGCCGCCTGGTAAAATTACAAGTCCTCGCTTATACCAGCAGACCTCTAACGTCGCAGTCAATTAGGGAAAATATTAGGCCCAACGAACCAATCCGCTGCTGCCGACCGACTAACTTCCCGGTTTCGTCCCCGAAAATCAACTCCATCAGCTGGTAGAGGGCACCACCAGAGCCACAGCGCGCTCTCACGGTCGAAACTAGCACGCGGGCTCTGCAGGAACCAGCATCAGAAGACAATCGAGGACGAGGAAAATAAATAATGCGAGCCGAGCACGGCTCAACCTCCCTCACCAAAGCTACAACCAGCGAGATCAAGATGTCAAGGCTTAGTCTTACATTTAACCTGAGATAGATGCACCCTCATAAGTTTTTTGGAATTGGGATTTTGGACCAACAGATTAACTGGCGATAGTATTTTACGTGTAATACAAGGGCCCATAAACCTATAGGCTTATTTACCAGATTGCCCGCCCTCAGCAGAACCTTGAGGATTCAGATTAGGAACGAAAATCTCGTCACCGACCTTGTGGTTAAAGGGGACTCTGCGACTATTATACCTTTTGCGTAAACGCTAGTGGGCTAATTTAATGTTCTTACGAGCTCTATTCCAATTCCGCTTGACGGTATGAGAGTTAACTTTATCAGGCAAGAGTTCCTTAATGTCCCACAAATCGGATAACGGTGAATTCAGTGGACTCATCCCATTTGGTATGCGAATTAGCGTGATAAGCAATCAATGTGGCCTTTAAATTACGGTTTACTCGTTCCGCAAATGAAGGTTGGGGATGATAGGGAATAGTGGTAACATGTTTGATGCCTCGAGAAAATCAAAACCTTTCAAACTAATGAGAAAGAAATGTCGAATCATTGTCACTAACAATAACCTTAGGAGGCCCAAACAAAGCAAATATCTTTTGCAGTTGCCCTACAATACTCGGGGTGGAAGTAGTACGAACAGGAACAAGCCAACAAAAGCGGGTAAAAGCATCCACAGCAACTAGGATGTACCTATTTTCTAACTTTGTATGGGGAAGGGGACCGACATGATCAACGAAAAGTTTATCCATGGGGTTCTGTTCCCGAAGGGAACACAAATAACCTTTCTTGGGACCAGTATCAGGTTTAGACATGTTACAAATACGACACTCCCCCACCATTTTGCAAAGATGTTCTGTCTTGATGTTGTATGTCTTGTCTACTCGATGTAATTGCATAAAGTCCTCGAGACCATATCGCCTCGAAATTGCTGTAACATATAACCTGGACCAGTATTTATTCTTCACAACTTCACATTAAATTAATTATACACTTAGTTAAACTTTTAGTAAACATTTTATTGTTAAGTTTCAACTTTCACCTTTTTGTTTTGATCAGGGATCAACTTGCAACCTCCTCTCAATTTCTATTTGCAATTTTCTATTTGTTCGATATTCTACTATCTCAACTTCTACTTGTTCAACAATCTAATTTCTCAACCTTCCATTTGTCAGCTTTTGATTTTAGGAAAAATTGAATTGAAATGAAAAGACTTTAATGAAAACAAACTTGAAACTCTATCAACATTAGCTTAAAAAGTTGAAAAATAATTGAAAAGAAATAAATACCTCTCAATATATAGGCTGTGCGGGTAGGTGGTTGGGGAACATCCTTTTACAATGTTTAAATACAGCAGTTATGGAACATCAAAATTTAAAGTAATCACTTGCATACAATCGATCAAATTTAAATCATTATCTCCATTAATTAGCATTAAAATTCAAATGATTACTTCACTTTGTAAATTTATCGCATAAACGCAAACCAGATACAAACAGATTTATAAGTAGGAAAAAATTAATAATGCTGCATACTGTTTGAGAAAAAATTTCGAGATAGGCATACCTAGTGTTTTTCAGCTTTGTGAAAAAAAACATGAAAATAAACCTAGCACCCTTGGTTTTTTTTCAGAAAACAGTATATTTGATAAATTATAGCTTTATTTACGGAACTTATATTTTACATGTGTGTTTTACATCTTACTATAATGTCACTATAATATAATGTCTTATATGATGATTCATAAATGTATCTATACAGGTAACATAATTTTATTCCTCCTCTGTCAGTACCACATTCATTAGTATCAGCACTACCAACACGAGTTCGGTATTTTCTGTCTCCTGTAGAACCATAACTTCAGAAATAATTATTAATTACATTTTTTTCTGGTTGTCCTTGTATTGTACGCAAAAGGTTTTGAGATTCCAATTTTAAATAGTGAGCAAAGTACACACTGTGCATAAAGACTGCGCCAATAATTCTGTATTAAGGTCTTTTAAGTTTGAATTTAAATCTATTATCACACAAAATAGGAGCTTTATTTCTTTTTCAATTGTTCGTATATGCCAACGGTTGCAAGGAAACGATTCATTATTACTGACAATGTAATGACTCAGTATCACTAGACGCTGAACGTTTAGCAAGTGTATGAACAAAGTATAATAAGTAATAAAAAGAGGCAAAAAGCCATACATAAATTTCAAATTCCTAATTTTTTTGAAAAGATCCGTAGGTCTACAGATAAATCCGCAGGGTTGGCAGCACTAGTTAAAATAGCAAGTATCAATCCAAACAACGAGGAACGGGGATTCCTTCTTACGCAACCTAGCGTCTTCGGGAAGTCCCCATTCGTAAAAGAAAACATCAGTCAATGTTGCCAATATTTTCGTAATTTTCTTTTCTACTGAACCAGAAAAATATAGTACGTTTAAAAATTAAGAAAAGTACTTAGTATAAACTCTAAAACAGTCATATTAAACGATAAATGCCTTACAAATTTAAGATTTAGTAGTTATATAAAAAAAAAAAAACGTGTCCCAGAAAAAAAACATGTTTTTTCATAGTTTTTTTCATGATTTTTTTAAGTCAGAAAAAAACGTTTTTTTTACAACACTAGGTATACCCAAAACAAAGTCATGATCACCGAAACTCTGTAAACAGTATTTTTAAGAGGAAGCTATAATCACCACAATTCCATAAAAACAACTGTATTAAACCTTAAAAATTCCACTTGTGGATTCATAAACAATTGAAACTCATCATTACAAATTCTTATTCATGTGGCTTACTATCCGATATTAAACACTTATTTCAATTTGAAACTCACTGCATTTCATCAACATAATTACAATTATGTCATTAGTGGCTCAAAACTTCCCAAAAACTTCATATCACCTCATTTCACTTTATCACATCAATAAATCAATTCTTACATCTGATGCATCATTATACTTCATAAAACACAAAAACTCAAAAACTTTCACATATATTCTCCTTGATACATTACAAACTTCATTTCTATCTCCCATATATCAAGATACTTCAACTTTAGAATACATTGTAACATCACTTCACATATATACTCATATAACCACATAGTAACTTCATATAACCACAAAACAACTCAAAATCACACAATTCTCACAATTCTTCCTCAAAATACCTTATTTCTCGTATCAACAACAAATAAATGAACTAAAGAACAGACTCAAACATCATATCATACACATATCCCTAGACATAAGCCTTCCATTGCCGTAGGACTAATTCTTTATTCAACTCATCTCATAAATCCAAATTTCGATATGAAAGGTTCCTGTGAAGACAGGTTGTTTTTTAGCAAGAGCGACTTATGAACGACTGAAACATTCGAGTAGCCGATACAAATGTCATTATAGATCCGTATTTTGCCTAGGATGGATTTTCCTGCATGGTCCTTAGATCTTTAGTAATTTTGTCTCAAGTCTACTCCCAGTAATTGACAAATTAACTCCAAAATACACAACTGTTACAAAAGAAAAAAAGAATACTCCTTCCTATGCCACATTAGTCGTTAATTTCACATAGACCATTAACTTTCAAATTATCCTACTTCTGACACCAATTATGTATTATGGCTTTACACTCTATGGGGATTAATATGGACGTGCAGTCCCCCTTGGGCAAGATTATTGGTTTGGATGTGTTTCTTAGAAGTGATCTTAGGGTTTTAGGCTGTCGTCAAGATTATAACAGATTATACTATATGAGCACCAAGATGTTATTTGTCAGGATAAGAATATTTGACACCAGGGCGATCTTTGATGTAGCAGGGATCCCGAACTGCTATTTATAATTATATATTTATAATAGTTCTTACCTTACGAATGTATCACTAACTCTTCCACACAATTATGCGAAATAACTTGGGTATTTACCTAACGACTGTAAATGACTTAGACGACGCAACTGATAACTTAAACAAATACTTTGATAATAAAAACCTAACCGTACAAGTATCCGTAGATCTACCTAAACTTTTGCTGAAAGGAACATCACCCAAGCATGGCCACAGGCATACCAACCTACTAAATAAATGACTAGCTTCTTCATATGAGTATAACAGAACATGGCTTTACTGAATGATTAAATAGGGCACAGACAAGACATACATCTTACCTTATACACAGCTGCTGGCAGAATAGACAGTTACAAATTGGGCGACATCACACCACGCTGGGGTTCTTACATGTGAGTGATCACGTGTTAGAATATGATGTGAGCGGCATGCTGCAGTAACCTGAATCTTGCAACTCTGCAGTTTCGCTCACGTGCACTCCTCGCTCGCCTGCACTCACGCTATGAGCAACTTATAATATTCTTCACTGAATAAATTACCAAAACTCCTATTTTAAACCCTAAATCACAGACTGCCCGCTGCACGAGCATTAACCGCCTAAAATTAGAGAAATAAGGTGCCGCACTGATTCTTATATTAATTCTTTTTTCCCTCGTATCATTAGGGACTGGAATGCACAACAAAGAGATTAGATTTGTGAATTGCAGAGTATATATGTAGATGTAGATATAGAACCACTCATCCACCCTGCTGGGCTTATCAGAAAGAAAGGATGTATATGTATGGAGCCAAAGATGACAATGACCACAAACAGCCACTTGATTTAGATATGTATTAGTGCTGAAGCCTGGGTGTGTAAAATATGTAAACACTCAGTTTTACACAACTTACGACATTACTAGTTTGGACGTTATGTTCAGTGTAATAGAACTAGTGTCTATATCTATGGTGATGTTTTGGGTACTTGGCGATGTGTGAGGATCTTCTATGAAAATGTCTGTTAGCTAAGAGCTTTATGATAATGTTATCTTGTGCGCTGGTTAGTTGAATAAAGCATGCAATTACAATCAAATGTCATATTTGGTCCGGAATCCGAAGGTTGGCGTTAGATGGGTGGCGTTGCAACCCAATGGAGAACTGTGATGGGTACTGGTTGGCTAAAAAAGTGGAGCAGAATGGCCATAATAATTCAAGAAACTTATACAGAGAAAGGAAATCAGCTGTTGTCTAAAGGGAAATTAGTTGAGGTCACGGGGTTAATAAGGCTCCTGCCGCATCCCGTAGGATTCACGGAGGTAGAGCTCCACACTTCCTGTACATCTTTCGGCACTAGAATGGACGTGACGGGGTCAGCGCCAGGCTCCAGCCGTTCTAAAGGAAAATTACCTTGATATAAAATGGTAATAGCGCAACGCCATCCAAATTATTGGCATTGCAACCTGTGTTAAGAAAGGCTCATGAATCTACTCATGCCTTTGTGGTACTTGAGGCACATTTTACTTAATGGCTGGGAGTGTTGTTATATGGGACATATGAGACGATGCTGATGTGAACAGTTTGGTACCTGGGGCACATGTTACTAAATGGTAAAGAGGGCTGAGGTGTGTGAGAGGCGAGAAGATGCTGATGTGAACAGTTTGGTACTGGTACCTGTTACTGATGGTTTATTTCTGGTTCCCGGGTGAATGAAACTATATAAAAATTGTGTGGTGTGTACACCTTCTCATCAGGTATTTTTCCCGCTGTTTGCTTTAAATTCTTTGCAATTAATACTCCTGTTTTACCTCCACTGTATATACCTACATCCATTTGCCTTATACCTGCCCAAATCCTTCTTAAAACTTCATGAGTACTTGTGTGTTTTTTTTATATACGGAATAATATGTTGGGCTCAGAGACGAGCGTGATATTTAAATTTTTCATCTGACTGACAGACTGTTTGTTCCCCTTTCCAAGTGCTAGATTCTCTTCAGTTGTATGTATGCTCATTTGGGTCAACTAGGACCACGTTAAGCCTTCGTTGTCTTGAATCTTTGCTTTTGGATGTGTGCAAAACAATATTACAACTAGGGTTGTTAAGCCTAGAGGGAATTCGAACCGCAGAAGCATTGTGGCGTACTTCTCATTATGCAGCAATATGTGCCAGAATTGAAGGAATTAATGGCTTATGAAAATCATCGGCGAGACAGGGATTCGAACCGAGGATCTTACGATCGCTAATCAGACGCCTTAACCACTGAGCCACCAGGTGACTTCTTCAGATGATGTTTGCTCTAAAAATAAGTACAGATTTGCTGAGATTAGCTTCCACAGGTGTTGTATACCATCTATGTAAAAAGGGTGAGCAATTCTTCTTCACCTTTGATGAGTTTCACCATGGTCAAATTGGAAGCTTTGATTTTTATAGCCTTGTTAAAGGCTTTGTCAATCATATCACAAATATTTTCATGTGGGTTCTTGTCCAAAAACTGAGTCTGGAGGGTTGGCAAATAGGCTTTACAAAATTGATTGTAAATCGAAATTCCGTCTGAAAACAACTGTTGATGTTACTGTTTACTTTATTCCCATACGCGTTTCGCCCTTATGGTGTGGGGCATCATCAGTTGCTGTATTTGCAAGGCTTTAAAAAGATTACAGGCAGATTGGTTTGACATCAGTGGAAGGTATATTGATGGAGACAGTGACAAATACCGGAGCCGAGGCACTGTGCGCGACGGAGGTGGCGTACAAACTGATGGTCACTGCTCGACGCGTTGCAACGCACTACCCCCACCACCGCTATCGGAGCGCAGTGGCGGGAGTGGGAGAGCGGGGTCCGAGGGTATAAATATCGAAGCCCCCGGAGCAGACTAGCAGTCGCGTCCCGGACTACTGCGCTCTTCACGCCGACCAGTGGACGCTACCTGAAGATGATGGCATGTTACGCCATCGAAAATTCGTACATCTGCGATCAATTGACCCGACTGCACGCCCGAGAAATCTTCCAGCGAGACATGATATCACATCAGAAGTGTCTGTGGGGTAAGAAACTGGTTTTCAAATCGGTAAGTTTAGTTTCATCGAGCTAATACACACATACATCAGGAAACCTCTTCAATGCCCCTTTGAGGTTAAAATTTGGCTGGGTTTTCGCTGTAAATCTCGTCAGTTTCAGCTTAAGAAAAATCCTTGATACTAATTTAATACGTCCTTTACAATATTAGAAATGTATCTGAAATTCATGACTTGTCATTAATGCTGATAGCCATTAATTATATTGGTTCATAACGTATAATTCAATACTTTGTGGAAAAGTAAGTATGTTTCCCCGTCTCTGCGTCGGTGAATGAACTTTTAATGTCTGCCTGTCTCGATGAACGGAATTTAAAGATTTCCGTATCTTCATCGGTGAATGATTTTTTAATGTCTGTCTGTTTCAATGAACGGATGTCACGCATAAACTATACGTATGATTTTGATGCGATCTTGGGGTTACAAATTTTGAAGTGAATAACGTATGTTTGGTATTGCTATGCTTTTCCCAAGTCATCATAACAATTTCATGAAATCAACACGATACAGGTACTTAGAGACATCTTCCTCGATTTTATATCATTTCAAATTCCTTAGTTATAGGCGTTTTTCTATTTAAGCCGTTAAAGGAAAAAAGTTTTATTATTTTTGAATCGTCTGTATCTAATTTTTTGATTCAATTACAACAAATTAACCTGGTTCCATACTCTCTAGGCGTGGAAACTAAAATTTTCACTTCCGTTTTGAAAACGATGAGTTATTTAGCTATTTGAAGTGTTTCTAAGTCCTTAATCCTGCCTACAAAAATAGATATATATAACGACTATATTCACATCATAATAAGTTCCCCTGTTCTGTTATTGTTCTTTCAGCGGAGGTTGAGGATTTCACATATAAAAAATGATTTTGAGTTGTATGAATATTCTATAATTCTTGGTTACTAAGTTTGAAGGGAATAAAATATATGGAATATTGCTGTGATGTATCGCAATGTAATTGATTAATAGTATGTGCAATGTAATAACATGGTGACACGGGAACAACACTATTCTGCAAGTAATACCCGCTAATATGGACTTTTTTGTTTTTGTTTTTAGTAATATCGGAACGGCTCTCGCTAAATCAAATGCGAGTATATTTCACGAAATCATTACAAAGCAGTTGAAATATTTCTGTGCGTATGTGACATTCTCGGAATAACTCAAACTGGGTATGCTTTCGCAAGAGATAATGTAATTTCCCTGTCGCTGGGTACATACTTGTCGCCGTGTAGCGGCAGCATTCCAGAATGTTGAGACACAGGGAAGTATTTGTAGATCGATAACGCATTTCGATAATAGCAAACAGACACCAGGCGGGAACACCTAAATATTTCTGCGCGTTTAATAGCTGGGCAAATACTTGTCGCACTCAGACACCGGAAAGTATTTGTGAGTTGCACAAGGCGAACGCTTAATGTATTCAATTCACAAAATTTCAACGAGCATGCCCTCGAACCACATTCCTGGCTGCTGACGTGACGCGCGTGTTCAGACACCGGAAATTATTTGTAGGTGATCACTTAATGGCTGAACAAATACCTTTCACCGAGCGTATCGAAACACGTTGACGTCATTGGGGATCCCAGATGCTTCGGGCTATGGCGTGGCTAGAGATGGGTCACAAATAACTAAGCGGCTACAAATAACCGTTATTATAAAAACGCCGTTTAGAAAGTAGCGCCCAAAACGATAACTGGAGTTATTCAAATAGCGGTCAGCACTTCCCTCTCTGACAGTGCTGTAATTGTTCGTCGACCGCCCGCTACGAGTGCATCAGTCACCGCTTATTGCCTCTCTCACCGTTATTAATTGCAATAAATACCACTAGATGACACTACCATCGCAAAATAATAGTTATTAACTACGATAGCGATCACTAGAGGACACCACCTATGTAAACCGCTTTTTCCAACCTCTAACCGTTATTAACTGCGATAGCGCCCAACAGATGTCGCTACTGCTGACGACGTTAAATACTACTTTGCAGGTGTTATTTGCGATAGGGTACAAAATTTATCATCTCTCTACGACTTAGTGACCATTAAACTGGTTTTCAGCATCCATCCTTCCATCAAAAACCACTTGATTATGTTTTTTGTTACAGCTGTGTACATGTGTTATATCGTCTTTGCCAGTTGAAGGCGTTATTAACTTCGATAGCGATCACTAGGGGACACCACCTATGTAAACAGCTTTTTAATACCTTTAACCGTTATTAACTGCGATAGCTACCAACAGATGGAGAAACCATCGAAAAGCGCTAGTATTTCCACAAGTCAATTAGTTTAAAACAGCAAATCATATTTACATTTCAAATTACTTTTATGTACGTCTGAACAACATATTTAAATTGCAGCTGGTCTGTTATTGGGACACATTTACAACATATGTAAAGTATGCTATACATATAACTATAGCCACACAAAACTTAATGCGAATTAATAGCCAGACTGAAAAATTGTTTACTTTTAGCAAAGTTAATCTTCTGTATTTGTTGCATATATTCATAAAAACTCATACTACAAATTCATTAGTTTCAAACAGAAAAATATATTAACACGTAATCAAAACTGCCCACTTCGCATTTTTTTTTTAATCGTACGTCCGTAAATCACGTTATACACAAACCGCTAAAGCTAGTCATGTTAAAATTCTATATTAATTTATCAAGGCATCACTGCGACTTATTAAACAAATACATAAACACAAGTCGAAGGCGTATATAAAGTCTCTGACAGTTACTATGGAAGCCGCTTATTAGGAAGCCGCTTATTTGAAAGCCGCTATTCGTGACGTATTGTTAAACGCTAAATAACGCTAATAAGCGGCTTTTCGTGACGTCAGGGCCGCTATTTTCGTCACATCCGGTTATTTGACATTTCCGGCTTTTCAACAAGAGAAGAGCGTTTCTGAGCAGAGATTTTAGTAGCGTCACCACAGATATTACTTCAGAACAAAATAACTATACGTTATTTCTAACGGTTAAAAAAAGCGGTTAGATAAAAGAAGCAATAACTGAATAACGTATTACTGGAAAAAAGCTGTTTTGCGCATCTCTAGGCGTGGCGGAGTGGAATATCTGTGGCCGGCGCCGGAAGGTTCTGCCACCTACCGTCAGTGACGTCATTGGCCACGTCCTCCACGCCGGACGCTGCTGCCACGAAACGGTGTGATGAAATTCACCCTTGGCCGCCATTGATCCATTCGAATCGCTCGCCATGCAAAGAACCTAAAACTGTGACGTCACAGGGTCGAGTGGAATATCTCTGTGGCATTTCCAAGGAGTTGAATCGGTGCCTAGGTACTACTCATATACATTTCTAGTTTTGTTTTCACTATTAATCTTCTCTATTCGAAAACCGTCAATCGATCTAAATGGATAAATAAGTTTATTTTAATTACATCATCAAGAGCTTTTTAAACCAATCTGGCACATTAATGTTTCTCCTATAACTTATTTTTCTCATTTTTATTTAGCTATATTACAATTGTTTACAAATATCTTTCACATATACCTCTTAGCTTCTAAGTCTCACGCACTCTCATTATCTCTCATACAACAATTACCAACTGTCCAAAAATGTTTCATTCTTTACCCTTAGTTTCTATGCCTCTCTCAGATTGAAATGTTACTACCTTTCTGTCTTTTATAACACTTAGCTAACATATGTAAACTCTCCTTTTAATGATTTCTTCATGCATTCATATCCCTTCAATAATATACTAATTCAACATTTAATTTCTACATATTTTGAAATCTTGCATTTGATTACTCACAGCTTCATTATAGGGTGTTACAGTTTATGTGTATAACATTTTACTTCTAATGATATTTCTGTTTCTCACAAAACTGTTGTCAATTGTACATACATCCACCAGTACAATACTAGGAACTTTGCTGTTTCTCCAGGATTTCTACCAACCAATCCGTGCTCTACATATTTAAACCTGGTTAACATTTTTTGGATCATTTATCTTAAAATACCACATTTATTATTACCTTGCCATTCTTAGTTTATCATTATCATTATCTTGCTATTATATGATATTTATTAAGTTATATAACTTTCCATGTATTACCTTGTATTCTCCGGCCATAATTCGCTCGTTTCTTCTCTTCTAATCTTATCTTACATACATACAAAAATAGACGTGTGTTTCCCTATATTTCACATTTCAGTCGCCATTACCTAGCACAGATAACTGATGCTTGTATGTGGTAATTTCATGGAGTTTCCTATCGTGCACAACGTTGGCCGAATGCCGATAGCTGTGGGGGTGTGGGAGATATGGGGGTTAAACATAGTCGATGCAGGCCATTTTCATATTTCTACCAAATACATCTGTGTCTCTATATTTAACTTTGCAGTCATAAATTCCCTGCACAGATCGCTGATGTTTGTATGTGGTATGAGCCTCGAGTCTCCCATCGTGCTCTATGGTGGTTACATGTGGGTAGTTGTCAATCAAAATTCTTTACAAACGCAAACGAAGTCGTGGGTAGCAGCTAATTACATCTAACATCGAATTTTGCTGCACTCACTGGTTTGCAGTATGCAACCCGTCACAACTTATTGTTCT
This sequence comes from Vandiemenella viatica, assembly GCA_031002005.1. Taxonomy (NCBI): domain Eukaryota; kingdom Metazoa; phylum Arthropoda; class Insecta; order Orthoptera; family Morabidae; genus Vandiemenella; species Vandiemenella viatica. The sequence goes on from JARYHS010008075.1 coordinate 92,062,222, forward strand.
CTTTACTCTTGGGACAGATGGTTTCACTGACCCTTGGGTGCACAGTAACTCGACCATTTTCTCTCCACGTGATCACTTCCGATGACGATACCACAACAATTGCTTATCTTATGCTAGGAAACTTCCCCAGAATTCTCTTACTTTTCACATAAACTAGACGACCCATGAGAAAATTTCGCGAATAAAATACGATGAATAGTGTGGTTGAATGCTTGTAATATAATGAAAAGTAGAACCGCACTTTTATAGCAGATGTTTATTTGTTTAGTGTAATAGGTACGCATCAAAATACTTACAACATTATTACGAAACAATTAGGAAAATTTAAAACCTCTGTATGTAAGACGAACTGTTACTGACCTTAATATTATACAACCAACTTAAACAAGATGCACACAGCATATCAACATCTCTGTGATATGTGTTGCTGTGCGAATAAAATGTTAACAATTCAAAAATGCTTCCATAACTGAAAAAAATACCTGAAAAGTTACTTATTGTATAAAAAACAGTTTATTGACATCTCTGTGATAACTGCGGCTGCAATCTAGGGACTTAGTTCTGAACTGTTTCATACGCGCGACCACTTTAAGCCTCAAATTCCGAAAAATTCTTTCTTGATTTATGATTTTACCTAATTGGAGAGCTTTATCTTTAAAATGATATGATATTTATGGATTTTGGTTACATATCGAAAGAAATAATAAAAAACGCGCTGTAGATATAATATTGAGTCTTTTCCCCATCAAGGGTCAAATTCCAAAAAAAATTCTTTTATAAAATATGGTGTGACCAAAGCAGACACCTTGGTCTCTAAAATAATACCTCATTTATCGATTTCGGTTTGGGATCAAGCGAGGTAGACAAAAAGTTTTAGAAATGGTAACATTTTTGCCCCTTAAGGGTTGAATTTGAAAAAAGTTCTTTCTTAAAATATGATGTGACCAAAGTTGATACTTTAATCTTTTAAACGATACCATTAATCGATTTCGGCTAGGTATCAAGGAAATAAATAGCTCGTGACAGAAAAATGGGTTGTAGAAATACTAATACTTTTGTCTTTTAAGAGTCGAATTTTGAAAAATTCCTTTCTTAAAATATGGTGTAACGGAACCAATGACCTTACGAAGACCTGAGTCTTTAAAATGATACCTCGTTTAACAATTTTGTTTAATTATCAAGAAGGATAAATAACTCGAGGCACAAAAAACGCATTTTAGAAATACTGATATTTTTGGTTCCTTTCTTAAAATATGATGTGACCATAGTGGAAACCTTAATTTTTAGAATGATATCTCATTTATCTAGTTTGGTTAGATATTAATGGAGAAAAATGGATTGTGACACAAAAATGCGCTGTAGAACCATTGATACTTTCTCCCTTTAAAAAAATCTTTCTTGATATATGATTTCACCAAAGCTGAGACATTACTCTTCATAATGCTACTTCATTTATCGATTTCTGTTAGATATGCAGGGAGATAAATGGCTCGAGACACAAAAAAATGTATTTTAGAAATATCGATATTTTTGCCTTTTAAGGGTCGAATTCAGCAATTTTTTTTTCTTAAAATATAATTTGACCACGGCGGAGACCTCAATCTTTAATATGATACCTCATTTATCTATATCCGTTAGGTATGAAGAGAGATAAATGGCTCGTGACAGAAAAACGTGTTGCAAAAATATTTATACTTTTGTCCTTTAAGGATCGAATTCCTAAAAACCCCTTTCTTAATATATGATGTTACCAAAGTGGAGATCCTAATCTTTAAAACGATACTTCATTAAACGAGTTCAGATAGGCATTTATGGAGATAAATGACTTGTAACACAGAAAAAAGCATTTTAAAAATATTAAAATTTTTCCCTTTAAGGGGTGAATTCCGAAAAACTCCTTTCTTAAAATATAATATGACCAAAGTGGAGACCATAAGCATCCAAATGACACCTCGTTTATTGATTTCGGTTAAGTATGAAGGGATATAAAGGCTTGTGACAAAAAAATACTTTATAGAAATAATATACAGGGTGTCCACAAATGAATATCGGGGTTTTAATGCTTTATAAGATTTATTACATTATCCTTACAGTTATAAATGATATGTCAAATAAAAGAGCAACTCAAACAGTTTTGTTCGTCGGCACTAGTGTGCATGTGCGTGAAATGTTTCCGCTGCGATCCGCTAGAATGCGGTAGTAGCAAAGATGGCGACTAGTGAAGAGAAAGCGTTTTGTGTTTTACAGTTTGCAAAGACTCAATCTGTAGTTACTGTGCAGCGTGCGTTCCGCATTAAGTTCGGGCGTGATCCTCCAAGTGACAATAACATCCGTAGATGGTATCATCAGTTTGAAGATACAGGCTGCCTTTGTAAAGGGAAGAGCGCGGGACGACCAAGAGTTAGCGAAGAGACTGTTGAGCGAGTGAGAGAGTCGTTCACTCGTAGCCCAAAGAAATCTGTTCGGAAGGCTAGTCGCGAATTAGAAATTTCTAAGTCGACTGTTTGGAAAGTTTTAAGGAAACGCTTGCAACTACGTCCTTACCGTTTACAGTTGTTACAGGCTCTAAAGCCTACAGACCATGGTTTACGTGCCAAATTCGCTAACGAAATGTTGTTACATGACGATGAAGATTTTCTACATCATGTTGTCTTCTGATGAATCGACCTTTCACCTCAGTGGACATGTTAACACTCATAATGTGCGGATCTGGGGCTCAGAAAATTCTCAAGAGATCGTACAAGTGCAACGAGATTCCCCTAAAATCAATGTTTTTTGTGCCGTATCCCGGCGGAAAGTTTACGGACCTTTCTTTTCTGATGAACCGACTGTAACTGGTACTTCTTACCTTGATGCACTAGAGCAATGGCTCTTCCCTCAGTTGGAACAATATGAACTAGAGAACTTCATTTTCCAGCAAGATGGTGCGCCACCTCACTGGCATAACGAAGTACGCGGTTGGTTGAACGTAACTGTACCCGACCGCTGGATTGGCCGCAAGGGGCCCAATGACAGAGCTTGCTATGCGTGGCCTCCACGTTCACCTGACCTAACGCCATGCGATTTCTACCTTTGGGGTTTCATCAAGGATCGTGTATATGTGCCTCCGTTACCAGCCGACCTCCTTGAATTACGACAGAGGATTGAAGCAGCTGTTGCAACAGTTACTGAAGACACACTGCTCAACGTTTGGGAAGAACTCGGGTACAGACTTGATGTGTGCCGTGTGACAAATGGTGCCCACATAGAACACTTGTAAGCTTGTATATAAAACTGTTTGAGTTGCTCTTTCATTTGACATATCATTTATAACTGTAAGGATAATGTAATAAATCTTATAAAGCATTAAACCCCCGATATTCATTTGTGGACACCCTGTATATGATAATGATGATGTGTCGCCCATTGCTCACACTAATTTTTTTTCTTCCTTTATTATCATTACGGCATCCTTGACACCTATTTTTATTTTACAGTCTTCTCCGGTTCTTTGTACGTTACCTTGTAGAGATTAGCATTACAGAGTTATTTGACTTCCTACTTGCAACCACCTTTGCCTTTCTCCGTGACCCGTTCACAGATTTTCTTTTTACTAGCGCACTTTATCCCAGGTTCACTACCTTCGGCACTGATGTGTCATCTTCACGTACACTACTTAATGCGGAGTCCGCTGATTCCCTTTTTTCTGTAACACTTCCTTAGTGTACAAATTAACGATTGAGGCTTACCCAACCAAAATTGGAGTTTGGCTTCTTTCATTTAACAGCTGAGACCCGTATCTACCTTGTGGTCTTGTTCTTACTCCAGGATACAACAAATTTAAACTCTCTGGTAAATAATTCCAATTTTTCATAATTTCAGACGCGGCTCTTCCCCTTGGCCGCTTCGTCCAAATTCACTACCCATATTCTCAAATCTCACATTTGAGTGAACACATTCCATCAATCGGGCTTCACCAGGATCTCTGATAGTCTCCTTATAGCAGACAACGTTTTTACTTGCCTAGGTTATATCACTATCTCCATACAATTGTTTCACTAGGACATTTCCCCGTTACCATTGAGACACAGACAGTCACTAACGCAATGTTGTACCTTTCGTCACCTCTTCCCATTCCTCCACAACCTGCACATACACACAAACACACGCACACTATGTTTGAATGGTTTTGAGTGAAGCACCAGTTTTGCTTGTTTTCCTCCCTATTCTCTTCAAATCTTTCCTCGCTCAGGTAACTTTCCTTCAACTCTTCAGTTCTCTCCCTATTTAATTTTACAAATTTCACAATCGAAAAACACTCACGCCCGTCCACCATACCTGCCTCCTTCTCTCTCAGCTACTTATTAAGTTCTGTGGCCTTTATAATCCAGGACTTATAGCTTCGTCTGAATCGCAGCAGTATTTGCTTTTGTACTTATACAATTGTCAACACATTCTTGAAGCTACCACATCTTCTTAAGTACCTTTTAAATTTTATCTCCCGTGTACTAGATTAAAAAAGTTGTTAATTCCCATACAAACTTTATGTGGTAATTTATTAACTTATTTATATGTATATAATTTACCGCGGTTTCAGTACTTCTGTTTTTATATAACTCCCAGATTCCAGCCCCATTATATTGAATTCGCATTGCTAAGAGATTTTTTTTTTTTTTATTTCTAGACCACCTTTGAATAATTAACTATCCTTCCAATTTGTACAGTTTTCTCTTTTACAATTTTAACAATGACACAGTTTTACCTGACTATTCTTTATTGTAGCTAGGGATTAGTCGCTCACTACTTTTCTTATTGATGATTATAAGTTAATTTCATTAATATGCATGAATGAAAATTTTGATTGGCAAGAATCTCAACTTCTGTGGGATTAGAGTTAAATTTTAATTAGGGTTTATTGGTTCTTCTGGCATTTACAATTCTAGACATATTTACGTTACTGTGAATACATAATTATGCAATATATTGAAGCAATGACTAGGTTTGCAATTCGCCTGGTAAGCAAAGCACACAATGGTTGAATTTAACTTTACTTCAGCTTAATGGTCAAAGTTGAATGATGGAATGCTGTTAGAAAATTACAAATTATAGACCATGACAACGAAGATCAGCAGTATGATGTTATGTCTTTAAACAATCAAAAGAATTATCTCGGGCGTAATAAATGGTTACAATTGACATTCAAAGTTACTAAAACAGAATTTAGAGAACAAGGTGCCTTGTGTAATAACACAAAGTGTCTGGCAAATTGTACCGTTAGCTGAGTGGGAGCTTTACGCAATAATGTCAGAAATGTCTAGTCACGGGGACACTTAAGGGTAAGAAATGAACGAGTTTTGGAAATGATGGGTGAGGAAAGAAGTTTGTGGAAGAAGCTTACAGAAAGAAGAGACAGGAGGCTGGTAGGTCATATTTTGAGACATGATGAATTCGGTAATTTGTTGGTGGAGGGAACAGTCGAAGGTAAGAAATGTAGAGGAAGACAGAGATTAGAATATATGAAGCAGATAAATGAGGACGTGGGCTGTAAGGGGTATGTAGTAATGAAGAAGGTTAGCACAGGATAGGAAGGGATGGAGGATTGCATCAAACCAGTCGAAAGACTGACGACAGCAAAAAAAAAAAAAAAAAAAAAAAAAAAAAACCTGTTCCATGGAACGTACACGCTGGTCAGGTTGAGTAACAGTTTACCAGTTCTTGTCGGCTGCGATGCTCGGTGATGGATTGCTAATGAGAGCGGCCGGTCAGATAGCGCTCACTGCACTTCATTCCCGGCTGCAATTGCCGTGTCGGAAGCTCGATGGTCCCTTGCACTTTTTTCCGTTGTTATCAGCCAAGCAGTCCTTGATCGTTCGGAGTTTCACGCTCAGGAAAACTTTGGCCCCCTTCTCGCGGTATCGGACGCACATGCAGAACAGAAAATACACAGTTTCTAGTCATATGTCCCCCAATGTCTCATCTCATTGGCGCGAGGCCTGCTTGTTGAAGTCACGTGATACCACCTGAGTTTCATTCGCGATCTCCCATCATACGTCCGTCGGCTCACCCCTCCCCGCAGTGGCGACAGTGTGTCGGACTTGGCTAACGGTATCTGGGGGCAACGTCAATGAGCTGCCCTTCCTGCCTAGCACAATGCTGCATTTAACATTTTTATACCAACGCTATCTGTTCTGTATACCCTTATTAAAATGAATTGCATATTTACACTGGCACCTCTAACATAAACAAACTCTTCCCCATTAATAAATGAATTAATCAACTAGATCGCCCAAGATCTAAAGTAATATCCTAATCTAGGACTTTAATATCAGAATAAAATTAATAACAGAATAATTTACACTATAGCAGGGGTGGCCAAACACCTTGATAGTCCGAGCCATTTTTCAAAATTTGAAATTTTTCGCGAGCCGCAATTAAATACGTATTTAAAAGGTATGCAAAAAAGGTATTAAACTTTTTTAAGAAATTATATTTATTTAAAACATATGAATAAAAGTACAAAATAAGTGTATTGAATTTAAATTTTAAAAATTAAACACAATGTCAACTGTCCGTTGCAATGAAAGTTTACAAATTAAAAATCGGTCTGGAGTAGGCCGATTACGGAAGATTACGCAACTGTTTATGTTCGTTCGCGCAGATTTCGATGAGTCATATCATTTTTAACTTGGACGGAAATGAAATTTGTTATAACGTTGCACTTAGTCTTTCATATTTGTTATCAGTAATTTAAAAGACATTTTGAAACACATACGGAACGATAGTAATTTTTAAAAATATAATAACACAAAAATGAAAAGGTAACTCGGGTACATTTATAGAGAGCTACGAATAATCCTTCAAAGAGCCGCATGTGGCTCGCGAGCCACAGGTTGGCCACCCCTGCACTATAGGATGTCACCAAAGGAATCACATAATACATTGTATGACGAGAGGAACTAAGTTTCCTCTCGCGCAAAATCATCCGAATTCTCGGAATCCTTTTCCGATAGATTATGCCTCTAATTTTCAACCAATTTTCAATTTGGTAATTATTCGCATCCCTTTAAATCTGAATACATTTTGCACTTGCTTGATTGCTGCAAGTAGAAATCATTATTTCCCAATACATTTTCTATGGCACCTCTCTTGTTATAAAATATCTTACTTCCGTGACAAAACCATATGGTAACCGATTCGACTTTCTGCTAATTGCTCAACATCCTCTACTGAATCACGCATTGTGTTATATCCTCTTTAGCAAAATGCGTTGTCTGGAGACTGCATGCTCTTCATTAGCTATTGACTAGAGGACAGTGACATCACGTGCCAACCGTTACTCGCGAATTAACAGTGACGATAGTCTTTGGCAATTAGAGGTTAGGTGCACAGTTTAGTAGTTAAACAACTACTACAAAATTAATTGCCATAATACAGTCATTAATTTTGTTTTTAATAGCATTTCATAGTTAAAAAAATATGGAAATACTTTACGCCTAAAAAAAACGTGGAACTACTTTTAATAACGTGTCGACTTTAAGAAATTTAAATTAAACAGAGAATCCTCTAATATCCATCAGAACTGCTTTACGATCCAAAATATTTTGTCCTCTAGTGTTCTGCTCTACCTCCTTCCGTTATTAAGGTATTTGCAAATCTCTGTTCCCTTGTGTATTAATCTTATTTCCTACCCAGTTTACACCTGGTAAATTTAAATCCCTACTAATAATGACCATTCTATTCTCACTTCAGAAATCTGAGTATGAATTTAATTTCTCCCCGAGAGTTCCATCTTCATCTATCATTCTTCCACTGCGGGAAGTTTTTTTATCACCCCAAAAATCGTTTCAAAGTAACTCATCGTTATGATCTATGAACACCAGCCAGCGGTGGTAGTTTTTGTTAACTAGTATGAAAACTCCTCCACCCATTGCTCCACTTTCTCTGTGGTACACTCTGTAACCATCGGGAAAAACTTCTTCTTTTAACCAAAACTCTACACCTATAATTACTTGTGGTTCGTGTAGCTCTATTAAGTTTGCAAATTTTATTACTTTGCTCATTATACTTCTACAGTTCACAAGTAACACCCTTTTTTCTGGCTTTATATTTTCAGCATTAACCTCCTCCTTCCCAGTTCTACCCCAGTCAGTTATTCTTTCAGCAACTTCATCTATTTCTTTAACATCTGTGATTTTTTCAAATAGTGGCTCTACAGTCAGTATCACTTTGATCACCTATTTCCATCTTTTCACTAGCAGCTCCTAAATTAAAAAAAGGCCCAGGCCTGACCCCATCATCACTGGAAATGGGCTCCATTACAGCTGTAGCTAACATCTCAGAAAGTAACAAGTTGCCCCTTCTATTTAGGACATACGTAGTGAAGCCCCACCTAGCAATGGTCACCACAGGTGCAGCTCCTAAGAAAGAACTAATGCCTTTCCCAAATAGCACATCCTTTTCCACATTTACCCGTCTTACAGCTTAGTTCAATTGTGGCCGGTCATGGTGACTTAGGATCTGTATGAGCTTAACCTCGGTATGCTGCGCCTCCTTTACCACCTTCCTCGGGTCACTTTCTACACTATAACTCGCGTTTCAATCAATACTATTCCCTGTACCTCCCACTATCACTATTCTATCGTCCTTAGTGAAAATACTACAAAGTGAACGTATATCCTCTATTACCTGACCTGAACGTTTGAAAAAAACTTGTGACCTGGTAACCTGTGCCCAACTGATCCTGCAGAAGAGGTCCTACACCCTCTCCCTTGGCTTACTACCTAGCCAGCAGAACCCTTTTTTCCTATTCTTTCCTTGCATGGCCCTTTTCCTAAAGCATACTGCCATCTTATCTACTACTAAATCTACATGAGGCTCTTATCCTCCTGACTCTGGTAAACCTATTTACATTAACAATTTTCGAAGTGTCTGGTTTCTTCATCCTGTTAACCAAATTTCTCCTATAACCTGTTACCAGCGCCCACCCATCCTTCTAAACATCCTCCAACCCACTATCTCTACTTTCTACCTCGACAGGCTCAGCCTCATTTGACTTACACGGCTTAATTTCACCAAGACTATTCTGTTAAAAATAATAATTTTAAACAATATTGTAAATAAGCAAGGGTAACACTGTACAGAATATGTAACAGGGTGAGTCTACATGGAATGTAGATAAATACTAAGAAAAATTAGCTTATTAGGTACACAGTTAAAAAACTATAGGATTACAGATTTCACAGAATTGCTTGCTGAAGGCTTGAAGTTTAAATAATCTATTTATAACATTTGATTATAAACTCAGCTGGGCAGGTAGTAGGAAAAGTTTAAATTATCCTTCATTTCATGGAGAGTGTGATGAGATGATGTACAGAGAAGCGAAGGAATTGGGTTACAAAAACTTTGGTCATCTACATGAAGCTCTTCTCCTCCTGACAACAGGTCAAACCTATTTTTCCCCACAATTTCTGAAGTGTCTGGTTGTAATATAACATACGTCAGAGCCATGCAAGAGTATCTGTGGCCGGCGCAGTAAGCCAGTGTGGGGCTATTCTTTGGTGTGTGTGCATGGTTGACCGCCGTAGAGTTTAGTTGTCGACGCGGCAACATTTCGGACGTAATTATAGAAATTGTGAAAAGACGAGAAGATTTGGCGGAGTGTAACGTGGAAACTAGTAATGTATTATATTAACGGTTTTGCATGGAGTGCAGCGATCTCAAGTGACTGTGGACATGTTATGAGTACTGTGGAGAGTGTGGGAGTTTGTGCAATTTAATTCCTCTTGTCCCACGAGTCTGCAATTCTCGGAAAAGGAGTCTGATTCCTTATTTAAATATTGATTTGGTGGTGGTATTTTCCGTCGGTGTGAAATCAAAAGTTTATAGACTCAATAAAGTTTGGTATTTCTGTCCATTCTAAAGTGTGTGAGCTTATCATTTAGTAACCCGACAAACGTTAATACCTAAGCCTGGCGACCGCGGCATAAAGAACCTCTTGTTTAATCAATGAACATGTGTGTGTCGAATAAGTGACTTTTAATAATCAAAATCCATAATTAGCCATTAAGCTTACACTAGCTTCTTTATCCTATTAACCATATTTCTCCTATGACCTGCTACCAGCACCCACCCACCCTTCCCAGCTTAATCCTAGGATTGCCAACGATACTTTAATATAATGTAGTGTACTGTATTCTGAGCATGCTTACTATATATTGTTGAAAAATATATAATGCGCGAAAATACTATATTCCAGATGGCAGTATCAAACTTTTTTACTGAAACTGATAACAAACAAATACCTCACTTTGCAAAATCTGTGAACGCACATTATGATTGATCTATTATGATTCATGTTTGGTTAACTTATGTAAATACCTTATCAAAATTATAAATACGTAAAAGCCAGATTTCCCTCGCTCTTTTCCGAATTTGACATATCTTATATCTTTAAACGAGCAATTCTTGTGTATATATAAGGTTTTGATTTTTAAGATTATCTAAACAGTGTTCCTCCTGAAAAAAAACACAAATTTTACAAAATACGAACAATTTTTTTTCTTGGTATCTCGAAAACGGCTCTAACGCCATCTCGTAGATAATTCAGGTACCAGGAAGCTGACTAATATTTTTTCTTTTTGGTTTCAAGGAACTTATATATTTAAACGAATATTTCTTGTATGCTAGCTGACTCGAGAGAATACTAGCGCTGAATTGTAAAACATTTCAAAAGAAGATATTTAAAAGTGGCTTTGTCGAAGTGATACTTAACTTACAAAACTTCTTTGAAAAAAATATTGAAAAACCGGTTATCATTAAATACTACCAGTTGTATTGTAAAAAATTAAAAATTATAGATATTTATAAAGTATATTCTGGCTTTGACAAATGCGATTTTTTCAAACTTAAAAAAAAAAAAATCTAATGCCACCCGACCATTGAGTCTATTGTTTTATGGATAAGAATTGAAGCCTTGTATACTCTACTAGCTGACCCGCGGGAATATTAGCACTGTGTGTTTAATTGTAAAACATCTAAAAAGAAGATATTTAAAATTTGGCTTTGTCAAAGTGATACTTTATTTGACAAAAACATCTTTGAAAATAATATTAGCAGTTATAATGTAATCATTTCAAGAAAACCTAACAGAAAATCGTATCAACCAAGTTACTCGAACTTCGCAAAGTGAAGACTCAATTGAATAAAATCCTGACGATTATTCACGATATTTATTTAACCGACTGCAGTTCTTAAGTAAGTAGGAAGCAAATATATTGAATCCATAACAAATATGGAGCGGTCTGGAAGCTCAAATGTAATTATTGGGGGAAAAATGGTTACTGCACTAGCTCATAAAAAATTCTGGCTGCGATCCCAGGTTCAAATTCAGGTGGGTGCAAGAAATTTTAAGATATGTATTTAACAATATGAACTACGGTGGGGCGTTCTGTGGTTAGGATTCTACGTTAAATTGTAGGTCCCAGAGAAAAGGAACTGGTCGTCCTTCCTCTCATAGAATTGGTTAATATGCTTCCTTCTATCGAATCTAATACTATTACATGAGCAACTCTTGAAAACAGATAAAATGGGGGCTGCACCACTTTCGGAACCTTGGCGAAATTAATAGTAACGTGTTGAAATTTGGTTTAATTGCTTCGTTAACATGTCCTCTTCACATTTTGCGCTCTTGCTTTCCGGAAAAGACGCTAGAACAATTAAAAATGGCAAAATATGAGGATGAGCAACAGCGAAATGCTATCAACACTGCAAAAATAACAAACAAAAATATCGATACAGGGATCATATCAACCTAAACAGTTTCGTTTCGTCATAGATTTCGTAGTTGGCTTGAAATATAGCCTGAACCAAGAGAAAAATTTTACGCAATTTTGCGTTCTGCGGCGACCATCGGAAAGGGTGTATTTGTTTACAATGGAAGCAATCTCTGACTGCTCGTTTCTATATAAGATGGCGGGCATCAACGTATTACAACTGGGATAAAAATTGTCTATTTGTCAATGAAATGCGACTTTTTCCAACGGAGAAAAGCGGAAACGGCAAGAAAACATTATAATAAAAGATTAAATCAACATTTTAAGAGACCATCACTGATTTTTCAACGCTGACGGCATCTAAATTCCTGGCAAGTTTTCCGTAAAGCAAGAGCGCAAAACGTAAAGAGGACATAATGACGAAGCAATTAAACCAAATTTCAACAGGTTACTACCAATTTAGCGTCGTTTCCGAAGGTGGGTCAGTCCCCGGTAAAATTAATTTCTCACAAACGTCTCTAAGGATTTTGATGAAATCTTGCATACTAAACTTACTTTACTGAGCGAAAATCGTTCACCCAGGTATAGAGATGGGTAACAAATATCTAAACGACTATAAATAACTGTTATTTTTAAAACGCCGTTTAGCAAGTAACGGCCAAACGATAACTGGAGTTATTCAAATAACTGTCAGCACCTCCCTCTGACAGCGCTGTAACTGTTCGTCGACCGCTTGCTACGAGTGCATCAGTTAGCGCTTATTGCTTCTCTCACCGTTATTAATTGTAATAGATACCACTAGATGACACTATCATCGCAAAATAATAGTTATTAACTGCGATAGCGACCACTAGAGGACACCACCTTTGGTAACCGCTTTTTCCAACCTTTGACTGTTATTAACCGCGATAGCGACCAACAGATGTCGCTACTACTGACGACGTTAAATACTACTTTGCAGATGTTATTTCCCATAGGATCCAAAATTTATCATCTCTCTACGACTTAGTGACCATTTAACCGGTTTTCAAAATCCACCCTTCCATCGTAAACCACTTGATTATGCTTTTTATTACAGCTGTTTACCCGTGTTATAGCGTCTTTGCCAGTTGAAGGCGTTATTAACTTCGATAGCGACCACTAGAGGACATCACCTATGTTAACCGCCTTTTCCTACCTTTCACTTTTATTAACTGCAATAGCGGCCAACAGATGGAGAAACCATCGAATAGCGCTAGTTTGAAAGTGGAATGTAACATATACGTTTGCCTTGTTTAAAATTAATCCTGTTCCTAACTCCTACACACCAAGACAAGATTTCCCCTGATGGTTAAAGAAGTTAAAATAATTCAAGGTATCAGTTACTGTTTCTCAGGTTGTAATGCTTTAATATTTGACAAATAAAACTTCTAGAAGATGCCTAAAGCCTTCAAATTTACTCACAATGTATTAGTTTACATCCAGACTAGGTATGAATAGGCTGTGTTTTCATGTTTATTTGAAGTGCTGACATTATTGATAAATCATGTTTCCACCACAAAGAAATAATACTGTTAACTTGTGTTTGTAGCTTGCTGATAGAAGTGGCTATTACAGAACTATCTGGCAAATATTGTTTCCTTGTGAACATCTCCATTCAAAAAATTATATAATGTTAGACTATAGGAAGATTGCACAAAGCATGTCTTGGGATCATTAGTTACTTTTATCAATTTTCTCTTGCTATTATCTCTGTGTTGCACACAAAGTCTAAAAGTTTCCTTCGGACAGATAAATATTTCTTCTGGATATTAGATTTCTTAAAGATAACTTTCCACAATCAAAAATCAAAACCTAATTAGATTTAAATGTATGCCAGAAGTGTGGTGCAAGGTAAGGTATACTGAGTGAATGACTGAAGTACTATCTACTTGTACACAATTTAAGATTTGTTGGCAAATGGTGGAAAGTTGATAAACTTCATTCTGAACTTGTAGATGGAGGCAGAAAGTTGATATTTATTTCAGCAGAGGCTACATAAACTAGATAACGAATATTGTATAAGAGGTTCTACTGAAGTTTATGATATACTATGCTGAAATAATAAAGGCTTTTTGTGAAAGTAAGTATATAGAAGTGATATAACATGAAAAATTGAAAGTGGTCAAATATTATTCAAGTTAGAGTTTGGCTACAAAAAAAAAGTTTATACTGCTACAGAAAACTAGCTCAGGTGGTACATTAATTAAAACATTGATGTAGGTGCCACATTTGTATGCTCCATAATATGCACAAGAAGCAGTGTTGTGAAAGTATAACATTCTTAAGGTCACTATGTTGGAAATGCATGTCATATGTATTTTCCACGCTTAAAATTAAGAGAAAAACTGTTTACATATATATTTAACAAATTTGTTATTCTGAAAGTGAAACTGCAACTGATTCATGAGGATAGAGTGAGATAAAATAGCATATAAATTGGTTAAATAAACCTTCTGGAAACAGTTAAAGTTCAGGTAAAACTTTATGGAGGATGAGCATATTCACTCTATGTGGAAAATATGCGTCAAACATCATTACATTCTCTTCCAGGTCGAAATAAATGTTTACACTAAACTTCATCCCACACTGTTTGATTTTCGATCGGTTCATTCTCAGATTCTTAATGCATAGGTAACATACCATATTTGTTTCACTAGTCCTACAAGTCAATTAGTTTCAAACAGCAAACCATATTTACATTTCAGATTACTTTTATGTACGTCTGTAACAACATATTTAAATTGCAGCTAGTCTGTTATTGGGACACATTTACAGCATATGTAAAATATACTATAGAAATCACTACATCCACGCAAAACTTAATGCGAATTATTGGCCAGACAGAAAAAAATTGTTTACTTTCAGCGAAGTTAATTTTCTGTTCTTTGCAAGTAGGCAACGCATAACGCTGTATTTGTTGCACATGTTCGTAAAACTCCTACCACAAGTTCATTAGTTTCAAACAGAAAAATATATTAACACGTAATCAACACTGCCCACTTCGGATTATTTTTATATATCGTATGTCCCTAAATTACTAATACTTCATTTCCTCCTGTTTGCTCACGTTATACACAAACCGCTAAAGCTGGTCGTGTTAAAATTTTATATTAATTTAGAAAGGCATCACTGCCACTTAATAAACAAACACAAGTCGAAGGCGAATATAATGTCTCTGACAGTTACTATGGAAGCCGCTTATTAGGTAGCCGCTTATTTGAAAGCCGCTATTGGTGACGTATCGTTAAACGCTAATACACCAACGCAACGCCCTACTTGTGGAATCAGGGGAATTACCTCTTCATATCCGGCGAAAATTACTCGCGGAAAAATATCTATTACAAAAATTAGCGTACAGTGAACACCCACTACATGAATGCTTTAAAGTGATGGAAACGCTAACCACCTATGACATCAATAGTGCTAGGTTACCACTTCTTGAATCCTACTTGTTCTGGAAAAATAGCAAAGATAAGGTCAGATCCTACAAAACACCCTATATATCTTGAACCCTACGAATTACGTCTAGAAACAAATAATGTTCATTTTCTGGAAGCAGACAGATATCCAAATATTAATAAAAATAATCAATTATATTTCAACGTTAGGTGACAACGTACTTAAAATTTACACAGAAGGTTCCAGGCAAAAGTAGAGCAGGATGCTCCTTCCTCTGCCCCAGCACAGGATTCTCTGCCCAGTATTCTCTCCCGGAAGAAACGTCCATCTTCTCAGCTGAAGCTAGAGCTCTTCTTGAGGCAATTAAATACAGCCGCCTATGCGGCCATAATATAGTAGTGATTCTGACAGAATCCCTCAGTGTACTTAAGAGTTTGGAAAACACAACCTGGGATAATCACTTATCCCTATTAATAATTGAAATCACGAAACACATAAAATACAACAGGGAGCTTGGTATTACGACATATCTGCTATGGATTCTATCCCACAGCGGAATAAAGCACAATGAACAGGTGGATTTGTTGGCCAAACAAGCTATACATGTGGGACACAAAGAGAACATGAAACTTGTGGTCGCACACATGATCCCAAGCATCAAAGAAAGAGCAAGGGACACTTGGCAAGAAGAATGGAATATATTAAAAACCATTAAAGGCTCACACTACGGAAGTGTCCAACCAATAATACCAACAAAACCATGGTTTTACAAGTGGAACATCAGCAGACGCCTTATTACCACTATTTCCAGAGCTCTTTTCCATCACGGGAATTTCCCAAGCCACCTGCACCGGATAGGGATTCGAGAATCTCCTCTTTGTGATTGTCAAGACCAGGCTATTGGAGACATAAAGCACATACTATTCTCATGCAAAAAATTTAAATCTCATCAGGATAAAATGATAAATGAACTAGCCAGAATGCGAATCCCCTTACCCACAAATTTAATCTTACTTCTAGCCAGTGATATTAAAGGGGTATATAGATGTATAATTGAATACTTAAAAAATGGAGCTATCGAATTTTGAATGAAAAAGGCAGGAAACTGTCGCATATCTGAACATTGTTCTTGTGAATTTTAATTGTAAATAAATGTATCTATACTGCTGTAATTTCTATTGTACAAACTATGCATGTTGTAACTCGGTGTACCAATGTATAATACATAAGATGGCTGTATGGTCTGTGTCACCGAAGGCCAAAATAAAAAATAAAAAAATAAAATAAAAAAAACGGCTTTTCGTGACGTCAGGGCTATTTCACTATTTTTGGGAGCGTGACCGCTTTTTCGTCACATCGGGCTATTTGACATTTCCGGCTATTTTCAAATAATGAATAGCGTTCCTGAGCAGAGATTTTAATGGCGTTTCCACAGATATTACGTCGAGAAAAAAATAACTATATGCTATTTCTAACGGGTAAAAAAAGAGATTAGAAAAAAGAACCAATAACTGAATAACGTATTACTGGAAAAAAGCTGTTTTGCCCATCTCTACAGTGTAGTATATAGAATAGTGATTAACTAAAGATTTATCAATCGAAAACAACAATTCATGTCACAAGTGTGCACAATTCACAAAACAGATATACTAAAAATAAATATCAGTAACTGATTTGTAATAACGCATAAAGATGATTGCACGATGAGCTTCTAGATCAATGTAATATTAAAATTTTTATAAAAGAAAGAAGCTGTCCACACAATTTCTAATTTTATATCCCCCAAAAAAGAGAAATTACGGTATACTAAAAATATACCGCTGATGCGTACTTCGTATTTGATGTTTAGCGTCAGATAACCGCATACCGGGACTCATTTTTTGACGCGTCATTTGAGATATGACATAAACGACATTTTAACAAATATTTTCTATCTCAACTTTCATTAGTACATTTTTCTTGCCATGAGCATAAAAATCAATGGAAGAATGTATCAATTAACAAATAATTGAATCCATAGTTCAAGTTTGGGAGAACAAACATTCTGTGGATGCGATGTTGAAGAACCGTTTCTTTAGTCCGCACGGCCTAATGAATCGGAATCAGCAAAAGTTCCAAGAAATTGTATTTTCTGCGTTTGGACTGAGTCTGAAATTGTCCACGTGACGAATCAGATATTTTTTTAATTTGAATTACGATGGAGAGCATGCTCGGGTGACAATTTCCTTAGTCATCTATTTAGAACTAACTTATTTCTTTTTTTATTATCTTATATACATCAGATGTGAAATACATTCACCCATCTACTTTTGCCATTACGAATTACAAATTCGTCTATAAAACCTCATTTCAGTTACTATGTATTACGTATTATTGATGGGGGCCTGCAGTAATTTCCCCATACAAATCTAGCTGTTCCCTTTTGCATGCCCTCCAATTCATGTGTTCGATACACAAAATGTGGTTCTCAAATAGGGTTACCAACGTTTTTTTGGATAATTATAGTACTTTTTTTTTAGAAAAAGCTTTAAAAAATATAGTACACTTGTAGCATATCCACTATCCCCAAATATATACTTAGATGTATATATATTATAATATTAAAATAAATATATGAATATGCATTGTAAGCAATTGTATTTATGCTCACGGAAATCACAGATGATACTCCCATCTCACATGGGACTTATGAACCATTGTAAAATAAAGGTTAAGAAATTGTAACTTAACTGAAACATTAAACATATACCAATGTAAAATTAAATGTAAAGAACCTGGCAGTATGGCCGTCCAGGCCAAAAGCCAACATAAATAAACAAAAAAAAGGGTAGAATAAGTGATGCTAACATCTATGGTTTAGAGTGTGTGCAGAGGTGTGGAGTGTCTCTGGCCGTGAACGGGTGTGAGAGGTCGTGCGCCAAAGTTGTGGCGGCGATCTAATATTTTGTATTATGCCAGATGAATCAGTAATTGTTTCTTAATATACAGAACGAGTGTATTTTCAATTGTAGTTTTGTGCCTCGTGTAAAAATAAAGTTGTTAAGAGCAGTAATCGAGCTATAATCAATAAAATAGCAAATTATTTATTGTATGAAGTTAAGACGTCTTATTTGGATAGTAAGAACCTTTGAATGGAACTAAGTAGCTCCTCTGGCCGCGTACGTGGGTTGAATGGTGGTATTTAAGGGTAAAACCGTCTAAAAACCTGTGGACTTTAATTAGTAATAAAAATTAATAATATAGAGGAGTATTACACTCTTCAAAACAACATAATACGCCTCAAAAATATGGTATTTTATGGAAAGAGTAAAAAAGGAAAAAAAATTATGATTTTTACACATTTATTTTTATAAAAACTATATTTTTTGCGCGTTTTGTCTTCAGTAAAAGTGTCATATGCTTAATCTCATTCAATATTTAGATTAATGTAGATCAAAAGCGCATTTTGTTTTATTAATGAAGTGCTCGCTCTGCTTCTCTCTTCTCGCTTCTTCAAATTTCATAATTGTTCCGTGAATTCCAAATTGGTGTGAATAGAGAGCAGGAATGAAATAATCTATACTATTATAAATCTGTAAGCAAGCTGCGTTTGTAGTGAGGCTTGATCTCTAATAACGCAAAAACTACCGCATCAATTTGCATGGTGTTTCCAAATTTTTAAAGCTAATGTTGCTGATCAACATCTGCAGAAGTAGCTAACGACTAATATGTACCATGGGAAGAAGCAAGTCAGTAAAAAACTTCAGAAATGTGAAACTGTAGACCACAGATAATTATACACATTCAGACGGTCACTCCTTTCATAAAGAGACCTTAGGATTTACCTTTTTTTTTTTTTTTACTTCTTCGATTCATTTTTCTGGACCGCAGTACTTCAAAATAAAAAGAATACGTGAATCAAGTATAATCAGCATTTACTTGAATCGTAACAGGTCTGTTGAATTACGAAAAAGTTATATATTACTAACATGGAAGACATGTATTGTCTCTGGTAGACTGTTATACAGTTTGTCTCTGGAACAAAATTGCTACGTGATCGCTGAACAATACAGCCACAATAAGCCAATACTTAATACGAAATTCAGTTTTTTCTCGAAAAGCGATGTCTGAAAACAGCTATTATAAATATCAGCAAGTAATAAAACATACTTCTTTCATAATGACTTGTGCGGAATTGCACATATTTGGAAGTACTTTATTCGATTAATATGTTTCGTGGCTATAACGTGCAAATATAACTAGGCATCCGAAAATTCAGGTACATGCGACTCAAATAATTACATAGAAAATACGGATATATTGAAAGAAACTCAAATAAAAAAATTTCATTGCCTAATGCTACACCGCGTAAATTATAAAGCTAAAAGCATCGTCCCTTTGGCCTATAACAAAGCATATCAGCTGTCATCACTGTCCAGGTTGCATTTCAATCGATTTACAACTTGCGATAATTTTGCCACTCAGAAATAATTGCTTGAGTTACATGCACATTAGTACATATACTGTACCGTGATCCATTTTGACATTTTTGAATTAATTATATCTGACTGAAATAATGACAATAATGATACGACGATTTGAAACCAAGATTAACTCCAATTCACGTAAATTTCTATTTTAAAGCGGGAATAATTGATGGTGTATCAACATAAAATAAAAACCAATATCCAAACAGCAAAAAATAAATAAATCAGAAAAATTGAGATGCTGTGATTATTGGTAACGAATTTTTATTTCAAATATAACTAGGCATCCTAAAATTCTACACCGCGTAAATTTTAAAACTAAACCCGTTATGCCTGATGCTAAACAAAACGAGTCAATTGTCATCTGGTCCAGGCTGTTGTTTCGCCAGGTACTTACATGCGACTGAAATAATTACATAGAAAATACGGCTATATTGAAAGAAACTTAAATTTAAAATGTTTCATATCCTAATGCTACACCGCGTAGATTATAAAGCTGCAGGCATCGTCTCTTAGGCCTATCACAAAGCATCATATCAGCTGTCAGGTTGCATTTCAAGCGATTCACAACTTGCGATAATGTTGCCACTCAGAAATAATTGTTTCAGTTACATGCACGTTACTACATAAACTGTACCATGATCACAACTCGACATTTTTTGATTAATTATATCTGACTGAAATAATGACAGTAATGATACGACGATTTGAAATCAAGAGTAGCTCCAATTCACGTAAATTTCTATTTTAAAGCAGGAATAATTGATGGTGTATCAACATAAAATAAAACCAATATCCAAACAACAAAAAATAAAAAACAACAAAAAATAAATAAATCAGAAAAATTGAGATGCTGTGATTATTGGTAACGAATTTTTATATTTCAGCACACTTCCAAGAGGACTAAGTCGTAGATTACTGCTATATTTACATAAATTTATGGCACCGCGGTCATGTTGCAATCCTCGGTATCCACATTTAAAAATAAACTTTTTTTAGTTAAGTATCATGGAAACAATATTTTTCATTATATCCACAGATACATCCTTAATAAAGCTTATACCTAGCTATATAATCCCAGGCAAAGTTTACACATAAAATCGCCAAAAAAATTACACATAATGATTATAATATCAGCTTTGTTAATGTTACAACTGTTATATATCCATTTAAATTTTCGGTTCCACGGTTAACGTGGAATCCTCCATATCAGCATTTAAAAATATTATGTTTTAGCTGAGTTAAATATTGCTTTCAGAAATAATATTATTTATTACTACCACAGATATTCTATATTGTAACCAAGTTTATGCTCATCTATATACTCGCAGCCAAAGTTCACGCATAGTGATAATTCCAGCTGTGAAAACGTTTTAATTGTTAGTGCTGTGAGTTGGGTAAGTATAAAAGTTTATGATATGCCCTTGCGAAAGAGATCTAATCTGTCGGGGTCAACTTCTGCAGCTAAAAGATGTCGCCGAAATCGGCTAAATGTGAGTGAAATAGACCGACAACATCGTCTGCAACGTCAAAGAGAACGAGATGAAATAGCTAGAGCAACCTGAAAGTAACCTGCACCGAGAAAAGCGATTGACCTATAACCAACCGGGTTCTATACGCTAAATCCATAGCTTCGGAAAGCGCACAGAAGAAAGAATGTCGTTTGTACCGTGAAAGCCTTTCTAAACAATAAATGTTTATACTTCGCAGAATAATTACAACCACGAATTACTATTGTTAATTTTTCAAGGAACCTTTTCTACTATTGAATCAATTGCATCACGTTAAAATATGAATAAAACAACTCTCTGACATCAGTATGAAAACCGAACCTAACGTATTAACCGAAACAAACGAAACTATTCAGAATACATTAACAGTTCATGCCTTTCCACGTTAATGTCTGATAAGAGAATAAAATCGGTAAATAATTTCTACACCTGCCAAGGCACGCGCGCGTGAAGCAGCGGGCAAATGCTAGTCTTAAATAAATTTGATAAATTGTTTGCGGTATATTTTAAAATATGATGTCATTTTTTGTCTGTGTCTCTGTCGGTAAACTCACTACAATCTTTTACATAGATTTCGTTTAGTGGTGTTATTTCAGGATGAAGTTCGACTATTTTGATACTCGTTTTTTGTGTAAATTCACAACTTCTAATATTCAATAAAAGTTTCTCGGGAGTCCAGCCGGATGGTGTCATAAAACGACGACGTTTCGACAACCTGCTCGGTTGTCTTCATCAGGTCTATTTTGGTTATTTCTTCTCAAAATCACAAAAACAGACTGGCTTCGCTGCCTCCGAAATTGGAATGTCGTATATAGAGGGTTGCCAGGACGCCCAATCAGACAGACAGACAGACGTCATCGGTAAGGGCGTAGCCCATCCTGTTTACAGTGTGCCAGGACATTCCTATTACACATATCTGATTATATAACACTGAGAATGGCTTTTTGTTATTGTCGGGATTGAATAAAAATCTAAAATATTTTGTGATGATCTAAAATTAATGGTGGAGAACTTAATGTGTATTTACATGGGGCCTGACT
This sequence comes from Vandiemenella viatica, assembly GCA_031002005.1. Lineage (NCBI taxonomy): Eukaryota > Metazoa > Arthropoda > Insecta > Orthoptera > Morabidae > Vandiemenella > Vandiemenella viatica. Next base: position 92,084,409 of record JARYHS010008075.1, read on the forward strand.
ACCAAGAGTGCCTACTTAATTCTATTGGTGGGTATATTTACATTGAAGGGCCTACTTAAAAATACTAATGGAGGTAATATCAATCTGTGGGCCTACACATAACTGTTGAGGGGCCTACCACTAAATTTATTGGCGGGTTGGAGGAAGTTGGGAGGTTTTTTGGGTCTTAAAAGTTAAATTCTCTAGTCAAGGTTAGTTTAGGTCGCTTTCGGGGATGCATTTCAGCTGTCTCGTTTCCTATTTCAGAAATTTCTTGGTGGGCGGACTGAGAACATTTTTGGTAGAATTTTTGTGACTTCGTTTTGATCTGCTCAGTTAAGGTTGGCCAACTGAGTATTTGGCGTACTTCCCGGTTAGGGAGGTAACGCGGTGCATCCAAAATAACACGCAGCGCCCTGTTTTCAAGTGCCTGCAATTTTTTAATGTGAAAATCGGCTGCCATGCTCCATATTTCTGAACCATATAAAAATGTGGGTTGGATTACAGCACGGTACAGCAGCATTTTTGTATCTGTGCGTAGGCCGTCGCCTCTTAGAACCGGGTAGAGGCCGGCAAGCTTGGCGCGACTTTTGTTCTTAACATCATTTATGTGTTTGTTCCACGTCAGCCGCTTGTCTAGTAGCAGCCCAAGATATTTTACGTAGTCCTGCCAGGCAATGTCTACGTCATCGATTTGGATCTGAAGTTCTGGTGTGTTAATTTGGTTGGAAAATACAATAGGCTGACATTTATTTTTGTTTATTTTAATTCTCCAGAGGTTACACCATTGTGTTAATAATTCTAGGTGACGTTGCACCTTCTTTATAGCATATTTGACATTCCTGTCGCTGGCATAGACAGTTGTGTCGTCCGCATATAGTGACAGATTGCTTAATATGTGATGTGGTATGTCGTTTACGTAAATATTGTATAAGACTGGCCCGAGGACACTACCTTGCGGTACGCCGGCATGTATTTTTCTAATAGTGCTTTGGGCGTTTTCGTGTTTCACGAAGAATTTTCTCTCTGCTAGATAGGAATTTATTAACAATATCAGGTAGTCTGGGACACCATATCGGTGTAGCTTGTAGATGAGTCCCTGGTGCCAAACTCGATCAAAAGCTTTCTCTATGTCAAGAAAAACCGCAACAGTGCCATTTCCTGCCTGCTTTTCCTTGCAGATGTGCTCCACTAGCCTGGTACATTGGTGCACAGTGCTGTGTTCTTTCCTAAATCCAAATTGTTTGTCCTATAATTATGTTGTTTTCGTGTAGGAATCTGTTTAGGACGATTTAGCACTACACGTTCAAATACTTTCGCCAGGATCGAAAGCAAGGAGATTGGCCTAAAGTTTTGAGGTTTGGTGATGTCTTTGCCGGCTTTGGGTAGTGCCACTACCTTAGCCACTTTCCAGGCTTTAGGAAAGTAGCACCGGTTCAGACATGCCTTAATTATTTCAGTTAGGAATCTAATGGCTAGTGGAGGCAGGTTTTTTATTTGGATCGGGGAGATATTGTCATATCCGGAGGCTTTTTTGGATTTGAGCCTTCGGATGATGTCAATTATCTCTCCTTCCGTTGTTTGTTGCACCATATCATACCGGTCACTGTTGATGACGCGATCGAACACTTTTTGTACATCTTGTGCATGTTCTGCACTTTCATCATTTTCGATCGCGTTGGGCATGAACTGCGCTTCTAATGAGTCCGCAAGAACCTCTGCCTTCCCAGGTGGGTCGAACACGAGGCCTTGGGAACCTTGCAGTGGTCTGATTGGTTCTGTTGTTTTCGTTAGTGATTTGGCTAGTTTCCATAGTTTTCTGCTGTCATTTTGCGCTGCTTCCAGTTTTCTTTCCCAGACTATCCCTCTATGTTGTTTCAGATTCTCTCTGATTTCATCTACCAGGTGGTTGACCATCCTTCTGTCAGCCGGGTCACGCCATCGTTGCCATCGCTTCCGTGTCCGATTTTTTAGGTTGATCAGTGCTCTGATGTGCTGTGGTAGCTGATCATGCGTGAAAGTTGTCTCAATTTTGATGGTGTTTAGCTTAGTACAGTCTTGGATGACTGAGCTAAGTTTGGCAACGGCATCCTCTATTTGGTCTATTGAATTTGGAGGTGCTTTGTCCGCCAGGCGGAACGAGACATCCTCTTTAAAATTGTCCCAGTTGGTGTGGAAGCGTGTCCACGTTTGTGGTTTTTCTGGCGTCTGTAGTGTGACTGACAGAAGAATCGGATTGTGATCGGAACTGAGGTGACAGTGGGTTGAGACCTCCCGCTGCCATCGCAGACCTTTCACTACGAATACATCCAGGACATCTGGTTGATATCCTGCCGTAGTCGGGAAGTATGTAGGCGCACGTGGCGCTAGCACTTCAACATTTCTGTTGTCGTGCAGCACCGTGCGCAAACCCCTTCCATTCCGATTGGTAGTGCGGCTATGCCAGATCTGGCTCTTGGCATTCAAGTCACCACCCAGTATCACGATGTTATTTCTATCTAGCAGAGTTTGCACGTTTTCCGGCTTTAATATCTTGGTCGGAGGATTGTAAGCTGCTACTAGATGGATGAGGTCCCCCCTGAACTTGATTTCAATGCCGGTATGCTCCAGGTCACCTGTTTGTGCGGCAGGAAGGTCTCTGTGGACCAGCCTGCGTTTAGTTAAGACAGCAGTGCCGCCTCCCCTCGTCAGTCGGTCAGTTCTCGTCACTACGTAATTCCTCAACCTGAAGTCATTTCCTGGCTTCAGGTGGGTTTCCCCCAAGAGTGCTATGTCAATGTCATGTTGTTCCAGGAAGTCAAGCAGTTCTAGTCTTTTTGTGGTAATGCCGTTAGCATTCCAAGCTAATATGTTTAGTCTCAGTTTATTTTGTATCTCCATCATTGAGGTAGTCAGCTAGGGCTTCTAGGAGAAACTATGACTTTTCTGTGGGGGTAGTTGCCTTTTTAAGTTTCTTTGCAACAGTTTTCCACTGTATGCATCATCTTTTTGAGGTCAAACTCCTTCGAGAAAAGTAACCAGTTCTAGTAGATCGGATTTGAAACCACCTGACCCTCCAGACTGTTGCCTGAATTGTCGGTGTGAATTTCTTGTCCCCCTTTGTCTTTTAGTATGTGAGTGTTTTTGTTTGTCGTCTGCCTTCTCATTGTTTGCAGTCGATTCTTTCTGTTTGTCGTCTGTGTCTTTGTTCCAAGGATATTGGTCTGTCAGGAAGGGGAGGGAACTGCGTCTTGTCTGACACGTTTGGAGTGTCATTGCCCTCGGAAGCTTTTGCTTCTTCTCTCTGCTGTTTTAGTTGTTGCAGTTTCGATTTTCGGGCCTGCACTATTTTCTTGTAGTGTGGACAGCCCCGAGTAACTAGCCGGATGCCTACCACAACAGTTAGAGCACTTAGGTGGCTCTTCTTTTGTTTTATTACAGTCTTTTGTGAAGTGATCCCCGGAGCATTTTACGACATTTTGGTTTAATTCTGCAATTGTTTTGCCCATGACCATAACGCTGACAGCGGTGGCATTGTGATGGGCCTTCAGGTGTTCTGTAAGACTCTACTTTCACTTTAAGGTGCATAAAGCTTTCTAGCTTATATATATTGCGACCTTCTTCTGTGTTATCCAGACTGACTAGGTATAATGGCATGGGTACACGGTCATTCAGTTCTTTATCGAACTTGGAGAGCTGTGAAACCTGTTTAACAGGCAAATCAAGTGCAGTGAGGTGATTGTGAATATCTGTTGTGTACTTGGATGGGTGACCGCACATGGCTCAATACGCAGTCCGCAACAACTGATACCCTCTGCTTGCGGTAAAACCGGTTAAGCAACGGTGAGCGTGGTCAGCACTTGGATGGGTGACCATTTTGGCTCCATACGCAGTCCGCAACACTGATACCCTCAGTTCCAGCGCGCTGATTGGGCGTCCTGGCAACCCTCTATACACGACATTCCAATTTCGGAGGCATCAATACGCCGGGAAAGTCTCCATTTACATAACTTCTAATATTGTCTCACAGTCATTAAATGAAACCTAATATTTTAAATTTAATTTCTGGATTTTGTACAGCCAATTTCTGCCATTAAATTGAAATATTCCAGACATTTATCAACGAATAGAAAATTCTTTTTAATGTTATCACTTGCTAAAGAGGATTTGGCGTCTAAGGACTTTGTTTGGTTTACTAAACAAATAAACAGCCTCTTTTTTCCGAGTCAACGGCGGCACTGCCTACCCTTTACTCGAAGCGATTCAGGCCATTTTTGAAATTCAATTTCTTCGGTCATATTCATGCTACATGTCTCATTCACTGACTGATGATCATCAAAACTCTAAGGTAGCCGTAGAAAGCTGATATTTGGTACAAAGATAACATTTTACCTAAATATTATAAGAAAAGTCTAAAACTCATGAATTTCCATATTCCTACCGCTTACCTACCCCTAATGTGAAATCGCTTTCTACACTAATAACTTTATACACCTCAAATTTTCATTGTGGAGTGACCTTACTATGTTTAACTAATGTGTTAAATTTTACTTCTTTCCTTTTCTTACTTTGGAAGTTTTTGAAATACAAATTTTTATTTTGCCCACGACACCCCGACATCAAAATTCAACTGTACTTCCAGTAATCCTAGAAACAAGTAATTTGGTGCACATATATGGTTTCATTTCTAAATCATAATAAAAGTCTAATATTGGAGTATTTCCCCGTATTTATTTAATTACAATCCCAAAGATGAAAAATACTATCACATATTTGCGGCTCCGATAAAGCTATATGGCTGAGTATTTTTTTTTGCATAGAGATCAGCAAGTTTAACTAATTTCTTAAATTTTACTTTGATCCTATGCTTAGTTTGGAAGTTACTAGTCATTTTGTTAATGGAGGTAAAGAAACTAACGGCAATTGCTCGGCTACGTTTTTTGTTTTCAGAGGCATTGATGGAACCTATACTGATTTCTTATTCACCGATTTTCAAATGGAATCATTAAATTCGAGTGGCGATTCAGAATAAGCGATAAACTTACAAAAAGAAAAGAGCTCCCACAAAAACAATTCTTGTAAAAAAGGACAAGTCTCGTGTTCATGTAGTGACAAAAAAAAAAAAGAGATCTTCTTTGGAGCCAAGTCTAAACTTTACAGTGTGTATTCACTTCACTTTGTGAAACAGAATGGTTTCTCTCGGTGTCATAGATCGTTTATTTAGGAAAAAAATAATTGTTTTACCGAAATTTAGGGCATAAGATATAGTACCTGTAACTACAGTAAGTGATATCTTTGACATGTAAGGGCGAGGGGTATTTCTATCTTCGAAAATGTGGTCCATGCCGCGAAGCGTGCTATGTTGTAGTTAATGTTTTTGCTTAAAAATTGTTTTTGGCATGTTAGTGTGTTTATCATAAAGCGTATTTGCAAAATATAATGTTAGAAGATGAGGATCCTGTCACACAAGAGGTAAACAACGTCAGCCTCACTTTCTTTTCAAAAACTTTTTGTCTATGAATTGTAGTCTAAAAAATCAAACACTTGCCGATGATAAAGAGTTTACAATTCAGATTTGTTTTAGCAGACTTACCATCCTTAGGTTTGATAGAAATATTTTGGTAGTTGTAAGTAGCCCTTATTTAGTGTAAATATTTCCAATGTACAAACTTGTCAGTATGGGTGAGTTGATTAAAAATAAGTTGTAAAATAAAGACAGTTGAGCTTTGATTTCGCACTTAAAATTCTTAAGACATGTGTGATGAAATTATCGCCTTTTTATCCTTTATTTACATATAATCTTTAGCCAAACATTTTCTGTTAATAAATGTCTTTGTCCCATAATCTGAACCACCTTCGCAAAACGTGAAGAGGACATGTTGACGAAGCGACTGATGTAAATTTCAACAGCATAGTACCAGTTTCTGGAAGGTACTGAATGTGGTGCAGTTCCCCCACCTTTATATCACACTATTGAAAATTAAAAGGAAAGATCAAATTTTTCTTTCTTTCCTTCTATTTCCTAAATGGTCCATCCTATGTTTTATTGAGGAAATTAATATTTAGCAACAGTTCACAGTACCTGATACTATTTGGCCTGGTTTGCTTGCTTTATGATTTTTGAATGAAACTTGGGTGATGGGCCAAAAGTGGGGTTTAATTCTAGATGGGGATACCACTACAAGGTGCATATCGCACCAGCCCTATTGTCAGCATTTGTGCTGACTCGGGCGAGCCGCCGCTTACCATCCGCCGGCGACTCCTCATGGTGCGACACTACCTGCACGTTGCCATTACACCTGGCAGTCCCGTGTACGACGTAGTTCTACACCCCAACTACGAGCGGCTCTATACCAACCGGCATAGAGCCACTAAACCATTCAGCTACCGTACAAAGGCCATTTTAGAACAATACGGATTTGAGCTTCCTTCTTTTTATCACCAGAGTTGGAGTAAATCTCCTCCCTGGCTTTTAAAGAGGCCCAGAATGATTTTAGATCTATCGCGGCACAACAAGCTGTGTACCGCGGATAATGTTTTTATTAGAATTTTTAGAGATGTCTTAAACCAGCATCATAATTCTACCCCGGTATTTACGGATGGGTCTAAGCAGGCTAACGGAGTTGGCTGCTCCGTCGTGTTCCCTCGAGCGACTTACACATATAAACTTGACGGCAGGTGCAGCGTTTTTACTGCCGAGTGCTACGCCGTGCTAAAGTCGCTCCAGCATATGAAAGTAAATCGCGATAAGTGTTTCATCATATGCTATGATTCCCTCAGCTGCATTCAGGCGATAGGAAATATGTATCCAGCAGATCGTCTAGTCCAGGACATCCAGGACGCCCTCCTTTCCCTCCAATCTCGTGGAAAGGAGGTATTATTCTGCTGGGTACCGGGCCATGTGGGAATCAGGGGGAACGAGGCAGCTGATGTAGCTGCCAAGTTAGCCTGCGACAAGGTCAGAATCGACTTTGAACCGGTCCCAAAGTCAGACCTTGCCTCGGCGGCGAAGAGATTTGTTTTTGATGTTTGGCAGAGGCAGTGGCTGGAAGTTGAGCATAACAAGCTCCGGCTGGTCAAACCGACCGTTCAGCCGTGGAGCAGCTCCTTCCAGTGGGCGAGGAGGGATGAGGTTCTCCTCACTCGCCTCCGTATAGGGCACTGTCCTCTGACGCACAGCTTTCTTCTCCGCCGAGAGGACCCACCGGACTGTGATGCTTGTGGCGTACCTTTGACGGTACGCCACATTTTAAGTGATTGTATTTTATTTTTAGACTTAAGGGCAGACGTTGGCTTAGCCAACGATCTGTCCCTTATTTTAAACAATGATAGTGACAATGTGGCCAAGGTTTTAAAGTTTTGTAGCATGGCCGGTCTTGTCCCAAAAATTTTGGGCAGACCGGCCTAGGTTTTAGATTGGATTGGTGGCCTTTTACAGCCACCAATGCAAGTACTGTTTTTAGTTATGACCTTGTTTACCTGGCTGGCCCCTTTACAGACAGCCAGGTAATTCTTCGTTTCAAACTGGTTGGCCCGTTTACAGCCAACCAGTCAATGTATGTAGTTTTAGTCTGTGTGTCCTGTGTACTAACGTATTATTATTATTATGTTTTATTTTTTCCGTCTGTGGGCCTGACCTCTCTACAGTCAGTCATACAGACGGAATACCAGTCAGTATTTTAGTATTTTATTGTGCTGTCTCTGTGGCCGACCTTTTTACAGTCGGCCACTTAGACGGCAATTTTGTCACATTGTCACGTCTTGTATTTGTTAGGGCGCTAATAACCCCGATGTTGACGCGCCCTAAAGCACAAAAAAAAAAAAAAAAAAAAAAAAAAAAAAAAAAAAAAAAAAAACCACTACAATCTCTTACTGAACCGCGTGGTAAACACACAGATCACGTGGTATATATGACATTGTGATGTATACAATCTGCACGTACCAACACAGTAACAGTGATAGATATGATTTGAAAACTACGTATCTGCAATATCGTGCGTTATGGTTACGTTTCACTTTGGTCCAGGCTGCATTACGACTGAAAGGCATATTTATAAAATATGATTCTGTCAGTAATCATTTGAGTTTATGATGTAATGCAGCCTCGACCATACATCTGAATGGCATCATATATAGGCTACCACATGATCTGTGTGTTTACTACGCAAGGCAGTAAGAGATTGTGGCGGTATCCCAATCTAGAATTAAACAAAAAGTGGTACTGTTTGAGAAAAAGTGTACCTGAAAATTACAGGTCTGATTGAATCCGTATCAATTTATTGGGGGTTACCTTCGTAGTCTAAGTTTCTTAATTTAACATTTGTTAAAATTCAGGTAAAAGTAAGATACCTGTATATTTTTGTTTTGCCAAAAAAATTCCTGGTCCGAGATACAGGCCGCCAAAGATGGCATCCCGGAACCTATTTCTCACTTGCGATTTTCGATAAAAAATTTAACTATCTCTGGACAGTGCAAGATATTTTTGTTGCTTTTTTTTAAATTGATAGATAATACTTTCCTGTTTAAAATGATATACTCCATTTTAAAATGTGTGTTCAACTTTTTTTACTGCAGCCTTCTGATTTTTCTTTTTACTGTTGATCAGTACCATTCCTTACTACATTCCCTGTAAAGGAGAACATCCACTTTTGAATTTAACAAGTTTTACAAACATTTAAAAACTTCAGAGAATTTTACAGGAACTATTTACATGCTATTCCTGTAAAATTCTCTGAATATTTATCCATATGTGTTGTAAATGTATTGTATATGACAGGTTTAAGCCTACTAGATATCTTGAAAAATACATGCCACTTCCGTTCTAAAATTTTTCATAATTTATTTTGGAAAAAATCCATTATTGGAACTATGTAAAAGAAAACCATCTTGATAAGGGAGCATCTGTAAACTACGTAGCTCCATCTTTGCCTTCTGTGAACCCCTCCTTCCCCCCCACATACACTTGGCTTTTGACTCTACCCCCCCTCCTTTTCCTCACGTAGCTTTGTTCCCTTTGATTCCAGAAGGCACTTTCTCTTGTCAAACTATCATAAATCCTATACAGAGATAATTAAATGACAGAAATAAATATTCCTATTCTGTTGTGTTTTCTGTACCTCATTTTAACTGTGACAAATAATATGAATGGAAAGCTTCGTAGCCTAGCTCTGAAACATTCCCTCCCTCCCCCTCTCCCTCCACATAGCCCAGCATAGCTTTCCAGCCAACCCCCGTCCTTTTCTAGACTGATCCAAGTTGTTTATGGATGCTCCCTAATTAAATAACAGAACCTTTTAGAACAATGTGGAACCATTCAGATAATTCTGTGTATTAAGCTTAGCAAAAAAGTATGTTTATAAGCATTTGTGAAGATTTTTGTGTGGTATGAGTTGAAAATGTCTGCTGATTGGTACCATAGGATATTGAAGTGTGCATATCCATGAAAAAAGAGGGTTATATATTAGACCAAAAAAAAAAACTCACTTTGTTGAGGTTGGGATGGAGTGCTCATTTGAAGGCTCTGTTTCAAAGTTAAGATGATTCCAGTAGTGATTTTCTGTGTTCTAAATGTTTGACAATCTGTCAAACATGACACTAACAAAACTTTAAGAAGAAGTTTCCCTTGGTGTGGGTGATAAAGGTTTTGTACCTGCAGCAGAAGAATTAACTCCCTGAATCAGTCAGCCTGAGTGATTGGTGTTAGTGCCATTAAGAAACCATGGTCAGTGAAGTCAAGCCATAAGCTCTGTGCATCAAGAAAGCACATAGAAATTATTGAAGCTATGGCTGAGTACACCAAACAAAAACTGACCAAACTCTTCAATGTTGAAATTCCACCTTTAGAAGAAAATTAACCTAAAAAAACTTGTGAAACTTTTTAGGAATTTATATCGAACATCAATTTAGCTGTTCAATCGTGTGAATCCTACAATGGAAAGGTGCAACTTTTATCAATTTTCCCAGCATTTTGCATCCCTTTCCATCTGCAACAAAACACATGGTGGAGAAAATAAAAACATTGAAGGCTGATAAAGGATTGTTTGGAAAAGTAGGTTCCTATTATGGTCATCCTACGAATAAAGCTGATTTTCACATTGCACAGTCATTTTATCTGGAAGATGAATGGGACTGTTCTCGCCAGGGTGCCAGCAAAAAAGACACTGTCACCATAACAGTTGCAGGAGAAAAAGTGGTGAAATCATGACCTGCAGAATTAGGAAGCTTTTGCAATTTATAAGAAAAATGTCCCGTATTCCACATTGGAAGATCAAAATTTTATTCACTACAATCTAAATGGGTGGTTCCACACCCACAAAATAATGTCTGTTTATGTGTGTATGTGCCAGTTTTGAACTCTGCATGGTAACTTTGGAGAAATTACTTGCAGGCATGACATATGACACCTTGGTGGGCCGCATGAAGTGTTTAGTGGTCTGTGGAATAGACCGAGTCCTGTTTGTTTCAGGAATGTGGTGACTGCCTCCAGAAAGGGAGGACTCTCATTTACAGACATTTCGTCTGCAAACATAGAAGATGACTCTTCTGAAGTTATATATGCAACATGTGACAATAATAAACCCGTAGTGAAAACTTGTTTTTTTTCTGTTGTCAGTCTTTTGACTGGTTTGATGCAATCCTCCATCCTTTCCTATCCAGTGCTATCCTCTATATTTCTACATACCACTTACAGCCCACATCCTCAATTATCTGCTTCACATATTCTAATCTCTGTCTTCCTCTACAGTTCTTACCTTCAACTGTTCCCTTCACTAACAAATTAACCAATCCAGCATGTCTCAAAATATGACCTACCAGCCTATCTCTTCTTTCTGTAAGCTTCTTCCACAAACTTCTTTTCTCACCCACCATTTCCAAAACTCGTTCATTTCTTACTTTGTTTGTCCACTTAATTTTCAGCATTCTTCTGTAACACCACATTTCAAATGCTTCAATTTTCTTTATTTCCGGTATTCCTAAAGTCCATGTTTCGCTACCATAAAGTGCAGGGCTCCACTAAAAGAGTTTTAAAAAGTTCTTTCTAATTTCTATATCAGAATTTGAAACAAAAAGGTTTCTCTTTTTCATGAAGGCTCTTTTTGCTAGTGCTATTCTGCTTTTAACATCATTCCTGCTTCGGCCATCAGTTGTAATTATACTTCCCAAGTAACAGAATTCACTTACTTCTCCTATTTCATCGGATCCTATTTTTATATTTAATCTACTAGTATTGGTATCATTTCTGCTACATTTCATCACTTTTGTCTTGCTTTCATTTATATTCAGTCCAAAATCTTCCTTCAGCACTTCTCAATATCCTTAGCCCTCTCTGCTAACAAGACAGTGTCATCAGCAAACCATAGCATACTAATTTTTTCTCCCTGAAAACTTACGCCACATGGAAATTTTTCTTTGACTTTCTTTATTGCTTCTTCTACATACAAGTTGAATATTAACGGGGATAGACTACAACCTTGTCTCACACCCTTTTTAACTGATGCATGTCTCTCATGATTCCCTACTTTTATTATAGGCACTTGATTCTTATATAGTTTATAGAGTATTCTTCTACCTCGAAACTTTAGACCTGCCTTCTTTAAAATTTTGAACATCTTGTCCCACCTAATATTATCAAAAGCTTTTTCTAAATCAACAAATGCCATAAAAGTATCTTTGTTTTTCTTGATCTGCCCTTCAAGTATTAATCCTTCCCTTGTACCGCAATTTTTCGTAAACCCAAACTGATCTTCACCTACTATCTCTTCTACTACCTTTCCATCCTCCTGTATATTATCCTGGTCATTAATTTTGAAGCATGTGATGTTAGTCTAATGGTACAATAATTCTCATCTTTGTCGGCTTGTGCTTTCTTTGGAAGTGTGAAGATGTTATTTTTATTAAAATAAGATGGAATTTCTCCTGTTTCATACCTTTTTGATAGCAGCTTGAATAATCTTTTGATTCCTTCCTCTCCTAGGGTTTTAAGAAGTTCTGCAGGGATCTCATCAATTCCAACTGCCTTATTTGCTTTCAAGTCATTCAGAGCTTTATTAAATTCTGTCCTCAAAACAGAATCTCCTCAATGTCGACATCGCCTTCCTTTTCCATTACACTATTGTTCAAGTCGTCCCCAACATACAGTTTCTCAATGTATTCTTTCCATCGGTTAGCTCTATCTTCTGAGTTTAAAAGAGGTTTCCCATCGGCAGCTTTAATGTTGACATCTCTTTTCTTCATTTCTCCAAAATTCTGTTTGATCTTCCTATATGCAACATCTACTTTACCTACAACCATTTCCCATTTCTACTTCTTCACACTTTGCTTGTAGCCATTTTTCTTTTGCTATTATGCACTTCCTATTTATTTGATTTCTAAATTACCTGTACTGCTCTCTTCCTGCTTCATCCTGAGCATTTTTGTACCTTCTCCTCTGATCCATCAGCTCCACAATTTATTCTGTGATCCAAGGTTTTCGGGCAGCTTGTTCCCTAAAGCCTAATGTTTCTTTACCAGCTTTCATTATTTCGGTCTTTAATACATTCCATTCGTCCTCGGTTGAGCTCCTTTCAGGGTTACTTCTTAGATCTAAGTCTACCATTTCTGCAAATTTTTCTCTCGTGCTGGATTGTTTCAGTTTATTCACTTCCAGTCTGTTTTGCTTATACTGCTTCCTTATTCACTTAAATTTCAACCTGCACTCCATTATTATAAAATTATGGTCAGAGTCTATGCCTGCTCCTGGGTACGCTTTACAGTCTAGAACTTGATTCCTGAATCTCTGTTTGACCATGATGTAATCTAGCTGATATCTGCCTGTATCCCCAGGACGTTTCCAGGTGTATATTCTTCTTGCATGGTTCTTAAACAGTGTGTTTGCCACTACTAGCTTATATCTTTCACAAAATTCTAGCAACCTGCTTCCTCGCTCATTTCTTCCTGCGAGACCAAAACTTCCTAAAGTATTCCCCTCTTTTCCTTCTTCTACTATTGCGTTCCAATCACCCATTATTATTAGATTTTCCTTCCCCTTCACATATTGGGTTAATTCTTCAATTTCAGCTTATATTTTTTCTATTTCATGTTTTCCCCAAATCACTCCAGGCAAATGCCGGGATGCTTCCTTCAAAAGGCCATGGCCGAATTCCTTCCCATTCCTTGCCCCCCCCCCCATCCTTTCCCGTCTCTAAAGACCTCGATGTTAAAAAGAGACGTAAAGCAGTAACAAAAAAAATTATATTTCTTCGTCATCTTCCTTTGACGTTGGCATATACACTTGTACTAATGTGGTTGGAACCGGCTTAGTTTCTAACCTCATCAAGATAATCCTGTCACTAAACTGTTCATAATAACTCACCGTTTCCCTTCTTTCTTGTGCATTACAAATCCTACACCAGTGACTCCATTGACAGCTTGTGTGCTAATTATCCTGTGTTCCCCAGACCAGAAATCCTGTGCATCCTTCCATTTAATCTCACTAATCCCAACAACATCTAACTTAAGTTGTTCCATCTCCCTTTTTAAGTTTTCTAACTTACCTGCCCTATTCAGACTTATAACATTCCATGCTCTGACTCGTAGTATGTTTCTATCCATTCTGATGACTCCTCCTTGAGCAGCCCCACCCGGAGATCCGATTGGTGGACTATTTTACCTCCGGAATATTTTACCCAGGAAGAAGCCATCATGATATATGTAATTTTAGAGGATTACATGTCCTCGGGATACCCTTTGGGTCTTTAATGCAGTGATTTCCCGTTGTCTTCTGCATCCCCATGCCGTTTATTATTTCTCATTCATCTGCCTTTAGGAGCCATTTCCAACCCCAAGGACTTGAGGGTGCCCTGAACCGCTCCCCGCTCTTCCGCCCTCCTTTCGGAGGCCGTTGGCTAGCAGTGGGTGATTCCTTATACCAGGAATCTTTCAGTCGCCAGAGCCTCATCTGTGCAAACAGGGTGCACCATGTGAAGGAGAGGTTGACATTTGGTTGGAAAAGGCTAGTATAGCCTCTCCAAAACCCAAACTTGGGATATGTACAGTGAACGAGACACACCAGCATCTGAAGAAATTGCAGCAACAACACATTGCAGAGATGAAGGGATGTGTAGGTGTTGAACAACTATGTTTTGTGCTTCACTGTGATTTTGCTGAGAACTGGTCAGTGATTCTGCCACAAGACATACAGGATATGAGTGGAGTAATGACCAGATTTTTATTTTCACAAGAGTTGCATATTTTCAAAACAAGATCACAAGTTTTGCAGTTATAAGTGATGACAGAGGACTTGACTCAGCACATGCACCGCTGGCAATACATAAAATCAACAACAGCTGCAATCACTGCCAGAAAGATCATGATTTCTGGTGGTGCCCCAGTCATTTCAAAAGTATTTACCAACTGTTTGATGTAAATAAACCACTTGTGCCATTGGAGTGAGTATACAGCACTATTGGACATGGGAAGGGGCCTTGTAATGATTTAGGAGATGTAGGAGGCCTGCTGAAACACCATGCTACAAAACAGAGGCAATTCAAAATGTCAAGGATTTTACAAGAGTGTTAAAGTCATACACATCAACAATTCTAATCCTGTTACCAATTGAGTAAGTTGAAGACTACTGCTAACAGAAAATAGAAGAATGGTCCAACAAAACTGCCTCTGTGAAAGGAATTCAAAAGACGTGTGTAGACTCACAGTGATGGGCGAACCAATATTACACAAATTTTAAACAGCAAGGAAGAAGACATTTAATTTGATGCTGAATTCCAACCAAGTTCTCTGAAATGAGAAGAGAATATTCAGATTCAAAATTTACAAAGAGGGATTTTTGTGGCCTGGATAGGACTATGACTGGTGGATTGCAGAGATTGTAGATATCAGCTGAGTTAAATGAGGTCATTGTGCATTTTATGCTCCCACACAGACCAGCTGCAAAACAGTAACACCTCAACCAGTGGTCACTTCCAATTCACAATGTTTTAAAGATTTTTATATATATAAAAAAAAAAAAAAACAGATGGCTGCAGCAAAAACGTTGAACACATATTTTAAAATGAATTTTATAGTTTTAAACGGAAAGGTGTTATCTTTAAAATAAAAAAAAAGCAACAAAATATCTTGCATTGTTCCAAAGGTAGAGGAGCCTGTATCTTAGACCAGGATTTTTTTTTTTGGTGAAACAAAGATATGCAGTTATCTTAATTTAACATTAAGAAACTTCTGAGACTAGGAACATCGGTGTTTTTGACCAGCAGCATTAATGTTGAAATAAATAAACTCTTCTCAGGCTTCCAGCCACGTAAAAATGTCACACTTGTGGGACATTTTGAAGGCGTCTGTCTCAGCCCTTCATTTTAATTTTGAAGTAGCTGTGGTGTCAATCATAGCATCTTGGAATATGTTTGGGTCAATGGTGCCAGCAAATATCCACAATCACTGTTAGTAAATTGTTGCTCGAAAACCAAAGCACATTAAATTACTTACTTACTTACTTCCTCTTCATGGATAGGCCAAAAGCCTGTTCCGACCTCATTCTTCCGACCATCTCTTCCTAGGTCTTCCAATGTCCCTTCTGCCTGTGGGATGGTACTCCAGGGCAAGCTTAGGAAATCTGTCTTTTCTCATCCGTAGGACGTGGTTCTTCCAGTTATCCCTTTTTTGGGTAATTCTATCATTTAGCGGGGAGATATTCAGTTGTTCCCTTATTTCCTCGTTCCTCCTCCTATCATTTAGGGAATACCCTTTTACTGACCTTAAAAATTTCATTTCCGATGATTGAATTTTGCTTTTGTATTGCGTTTTATTTACCCATGTTTCGCTGCCATATAGCAGAGTCGGTACGGCCATTGTTTTATAAAACTTGAGGTGAGTCTCCTCTCGTGCTTTACCTTTCAGTGTTCGTCGAATTGTTCCACACATATACTGAAATCGGTGAACTTTCTTCTTCACCTCGTTATCCTAATTGAAAGATAATTCACATCCGAGATAAGTAAAGCTGGAGACTTGTTCTATTGGCTGATTGTCTACCACTATTTTAACTCTGATAGGGTATTTCCCCTGCCATGCCATAACTTTCGTTTTTGCACGAGACAACTGCAGATTGTAATCTTTGCTGATAATGTTTAGTATATGAATTGCTTTTTGAAGTCCATCTTCATTTTCCTGGAGGATAAATTGGTCGTCTGCAAACAACATAGTATTTATGTAAGTGCTGTTGCTTATTTTTATACCAGGATGGACATTTTCTTTCCATTTCCTAACTAAGTCATCTATATATATATTAAAAAGTGTTGGAGACAGGCTACAACCTTGCCGCACTCCTTGGTTAATTGCTATTTCTTCTGTAAGTTTATTTCCCAGGTCTAAGACGATTTGTGTTCTTCTATACATATCTTGAATAACTTGTATTAAATGCTGTGGATAACCATTTCTTTGCATTATTTCCCATAGTTTTTGTCTATTTACTTTATCGAACGCTTTTTCATAGTCTATAAAAGCAATGAAAGTCTTTAAATTAAATTCTCTTCTCTTTTCCAGTAGTTGTCTAAGGCAGAATATATTATCTATGCAGGACCTTCCTTTCCTAAACCCACATTGTTCTTCTGATAGGAGAGCATCTGCTATTACTTTTAGCCTGTTATTTATTATTTTTGCATATATTTTGTATCCCGTATTTAATAAACTAATTCCTCGATAGTTATCACATGAATTCCTATCTCCCTTCTTAAAAAGTGAAATAACTTTGGCCTTCCTCCATTCTTCTGGGATGGTTCTCTTTTTCCAACACATATTAATTAAGTGTAAATATCTAAATTTCAGAATCATTCCCCCATACTTAATCAATTCTAAATTAATTGTATCTAGTCCAGGAGCTTTTCTATTTTTAAATGATTTTAGTGCTGCATCAACCTCCTCTATGTCTATAGGATCTATTTCTTTAGTATCCACATGGTCCATTCCTATTTTCTCTTCTTCTTTATAATTACTATTGTACCATAATGTTCTGTAGTGTTTTACCCATGCCTCTTCTTCAATTACATTTATATTAGCACTTTCCTTTTCATCCTTGTTGAGATGTTTCATAAGTTTATAAGCCATCTCTTGTCTACCATGGACATCATCTTCTATTGAACTGATTAATCTATCCGATCCCTCTTGTTTCAACTTCTTTGTTATTGTCTTAACAATATTTCTTCTTCTTTTATATTCATTTTCATTTTCTAGGGTTCGATCCTGTATCATTTTTAGATAAGCCTTTTGCTTTTGTTTGACGGCTTCTGCAATTTCTTCGTTCCACATTTTAAGTCCAGTTTTTCTTCTAAATTTCTTTTTCTTGCCAATGGCTTCATATGCTGCTTTCAGTATTGATGAAGCTATAGTTTCCCATTCTTTATTGATGTCATTATTTGTTGGGTTTTCCAGTAAGCGCTGTTGTAATCGGCTTTGATATAGATGTTTTATTCCTTTATCTTTTAAAAGGTAGGTCTTCTTGATCTTGTTGTATGTTTTTATTCATTCTTTTCCTCCATTTAGCAAGTATTCTTATTTTTGATATAACGAGATAGTGATCTGTATACATATCACTACCTCTATGTACACTGGTGTCTACTACATCTGGACCTAATTTTTTATTAACCATTACATAGTCAATGATAGACCTTTGTCCTCTTGCCGTCCATGTAAATTTATGGATATCTTTTTTTTGTAAAGAATGTATTTGTAATCTTTAACTGGTTGAAGGACGCAAATTCTCTCAGTAATTTCCCATTTTCATTTAATGTGTATTCACCTCTGTTCCCCATTACCTCTGGAATTGGACTATTTCCTACGCGAGCATTAAAATCGCCAGCCAGTATTAGGAAATCACTTTTATTAATTCTGTCTATCACCACTTGAAGCTGTTCATAAAATTGTTCAGATTCTTCTCGTTTGTTTTCTTCTGGGGCATATATGGCGATCAAGGTTAGGTTGCCTCTCTCTACTTTCAATCTTAGAGTTGGAATCCTTTCACTTATCATATTGTAACTGACAATTTTATTTTTAACCGACTTCAAAAAAAGGAGGAGGTTCTCAATTCGTCTGTATTTTTTTTTTTTTTTTTTTTGTATGTATGTTCAGCCATATCTTCGACGATTTTGAACCGATTTAAATGAAATTTTTTTAGTGGATAGGGTATACCTCCAAAGTGGTCCCATATGAATTTCATTGAGAAACCACCCCATCAACCCCTTCAACCCCATAATTTTTATACAAATCCATATTTTTTATTCGATCTCGTTGAAACTTTGGACATATATAGCCAAAAATAAAGAGAAAAATACTGTCAACTTTTGGTTTAAAAAAACTGAACCCCTCTCCCCCTATCCACCCCCTTGATTTTTGCCATTTTTCTTTATTTGTATGTATGATCAGCGATATCTTCGCCAATTTTGAACCGATTTAAATGAAATTTTTTAGTGGATAGGGTATACCTCCAAAGTGGTCCCATATGAATTTCATTGACAAATCACCCCTTCTACCCCCCTCCGCCCCCTAATTTTATACAAATCCACATTTTTTATTCGATCTCGATGAAACTTTGGACATATATAGCCAAAAATAAACAGAAAAATACTGTCAACTTTTAGTTTAAGAAAATTGAACCCCTCTCCCCCCTATCCACCCCCTTAATTTTGCCAATTTTCTTTATTCAAAGCTACAGTCGACACCATTTAACTGATCTCCATTAAAGTTGGCAATTACATGTAGGGTATACTCCAAAGTGGTCCCATATGAATTTCTTTCAGAAACCACCCCTTCTGCCCCCCTCCGCCCCCTAATTTTTATACAAATCCACATTTTTTATTCGATCTCGATGAAACTTTGGACATATATAGCCAAAAATAAAAAGAAAAATACTGACAACTTTTGTTTTTAAAAAAATTGAACCCCTCTCCCCCTATCCACCCCCTTAATTTTTGCCAATTTTCTTTATTCAAAGCTACAGTCGACACCATTTAACTGATCTCCATTAAAGTTGGCAATTAAATGTAGGGTATACTCCAAAGTGGTCTCATATGAATTTCATTGAGAAAACACCCCTTCTACCCCCCTCCGCCCCCTAATTTTTATACAAATCCACATTTTTTATTCGATCTCGATGAAACTTTGGACATATATAGCCAGAAATAAAGAGAAAAATACTGTCAACTTTTGGTTTAAAAAAATTGAACCCCTTTCCCCCTATCCACCCCCTTAATTTTTGCCAATTTTCTTTATTCAAAGCTACAGTCGACACCATTTAACTGATCACCATTAAAGTTGGCAATTACATGTAGTTTTTCATGGAGAAGGATTCTGACCAAAAAGATCAAAATCAAAAAACCACCCTCTCCCATTTACACCCCTTAATTTTATAGAAACCTACATTTCTTATCTGATTTTTACTGAACTTTGCCCATGTATACTTTAAAACAAAGAGAAAAATCCTGTCAATATTTAGTCTTCCAAAGTTCAACCCCCCCCCCCCCTTCCTCCACACCTTTAATTATTGTCAATGTTCTTCATAAAAAGCTACACTCAACACCGTTTGACCGATTATCATCAAAGTTGGCATATACATGTAATTTTTCATGGAGTAACTGACCAAAAAATAAATAAAAAAACCACCCCTCTCCCCTTTACACCCCTTAATTTTTATACAAACCCACATTTTTTATCAGATTTCGATGAAACCTTGGACATGTATAGTAAAAAATAAAGAGAAAAATACTGTCAACTTTTGGTTTGATAAAACTGAAGCCCTCTCCCCCTATCCACCCCCTAAATTTTTACCAATGTTCTTTATACAATGCTAGTCGACACATTTAACTGGTCTCCATTAAGGTTGGCATATACATGTAATTTTTCATGGAGAAGGTTTATGACAAAAAAAAATTAAATACACCACCCCATGTCTCCCTTTACACCCCTTAATTTTATGGAAATCTACATTTCTTATCTGATTTTTATTGAACTTTGCCCATGTATACTTTAAAACAAAGAGAAAAATCCTGTCAATATTTGGTTTGCCAATGCTCAACCCCTTTCCTCATTCAACCCCATTAACTTTTGTCAATGTTCTTTATAAAAAGCTACAGTCGCAATCGTTTGACCGATTACCATGAAAGTTGATGCTTATATGTATTTTTTTTTACGAAGAAGGTGTCTGACCAAAAGATCTAAAAACCACCCCCTCTCCCCATTAAACTGCTTAATTTTTATACACAACCTCAGTTTTTATCCAGTTTAGATAGAACTTGGCAAATTTTTACTATAACACAAAGAGAAAAATGATGCCAACTCTTGGTTTGCAAAAAATGAACCCCTCTCCCCTTTTCAACCCCCTCGATTTTTGTCAATTTCTTTTTAGAAAGCTACAGTCGACACCATTTGACCGATCTTTATTAAAGTTGGCACACATATATGTAATTTTTTTATGGATAAGATCTCTGACCAAAAAATAAAAAAAACTAGCTCCCCATCCCTTAATATTTATATAAAACCCACATTTTGATTCGAATCGGTGGAACTTCGCATGTGTATACTTTAAAAACAAATAGAAAAAGAAAAATACTGTCCACATAACTTTCACAAAAATGCAAACCTATCCCCCTTTCTACCCCATTAATTACTGTTCTTTATACAAAACTACCGTTTCTTTCTGATTTTGAAGGAAGTATGCACATGTATACTGCAAAACAAACAGAAATATACTGTCTACATTTGGTTTCGAGAGTCCAAACACCGCTCCTTCCTTTCCATCATTTAATCTACAGTTTCTTTCCGATTCTGAAGGAAATTTGCACACATATACTTTAAAACATACAGAACAATTTTGTTTAAATTAGGTTGCTTAATTGGTTTTTTTAATACATACCTACAGATTTATCTGATATCAATAGAAAAATACACACGTATACTTTAAATCAATGAGAAAAGGCAGTCTACATTTGGTATACAAAAGCTCAATCCCTCTTCCCCTTTACCATCACCCCTTTTAATTTCCAATGTTCTTTACAAAATATCCACAGTTTTAAATTCTGTCAAAATCAATTAAGCTATTTTTAAGTCAAGGCTTAATATTTATAAAATAATGTCGTAATGTCTCAACATGTACTTCAGATTTCAAATTTGATCCCAAGCTTTCACCAATTAAAAATCTATATTTTTTGTGTGATGCCGGAGCAAATAGATATATTCCAGAGAGATTTCTGTATGTGGTATGTATTAATGCCCAGATGTTACATGTTTCGGTTATCGAGCAGCAGCTTTAACAGATGTTATGATAAGATCGAAACATAGCCTGACATTCCTTAACAGAACGCCCAATTCACTCCGTTCTGGAAGTGGTTGTGGTATATAAAGACATAATTCTTCTTTGAAAGCAAGTGCTTTGATCTCTGAGCTACCAGGAAGTTCGCAAAATGGGAACTGCTGCGACATATTTAAAATACTAAACGAAGTATAATACCACTAAAAATTTAAAAATAAAATAATTGTTTAAAAAAACATAAAAACCGCCTTCAAAAAAAGCACTAAAAATTTTAAAATAACTTTATACCTTGCTTAGGAAAAAGTAAATCTAAATAGACAACATTTTACATTACTTTCAATGATATTTTGACATTAATTAGTTATTTTTGGAGTCGGTGCCAGCGAAAGCAAGAAAAACACAAAGATTAGATCTTCGCGATGTGACAGCTGGCACCGACTCCAAAAATAACTAATTAATGTCAAAATTGCAATGAAAGTAATGTAAAATGTTGTCTATTTAGATTTACTTTTTCCTAAGCAAGGTATAAAGTTATTTTAAAATTTTTAGTGCTTTTTTTGAAGGCGGTTTTTATGTTTTTTTAAACAATTATTTTATTCCATTTCCTATCCACTAATATTGCCACTCCTACTGCAGCTCTTTTCTCTCGTGCCACTCCACTGTAGATCATTGTATATTTATCTATTTCTTCTGTTCCCTTCAATTTCTTTTTTGTTTCTGTAATTACAGCAATATTGATCCCCTTTCTAGTTAACTCCCTGTCCAGATCATATTCTTTATTATTTATTCCTCTCACATTCCACGTTCCTATTTTCAAATTTTCTTTGATTCCAAATCGTTTGTCCTTTGACCTTGCCTTTGTTGTCCTCATAAGATCCATCCGGCTTTCCTTACTTTGAGGTTTATGAGTAAATATCTTTTTATGTGGAAGGGTTACCAGCCCTTCGCACAACCCCCATCCTGGAGGGCCAGGGTTTTATTTCAGGGTGTTCCTTCCCTTAAATTATTAATTAAAACTAAATTATACGTTCCTTATGCCGTAAAAATTGGCATCAATTGTCATTCTACTCCAGCAATATTTCATAGTTACTTTTTTCATACTTTTGCCATTTGGATGCGGAATGCAATTTTTTCTCTGAATTGGAAACCTAAGAAACACAAACAATATCAACAAGTTATAACACATATTTTATGTGTCTTAACGTGAATGCACCAATGCACATGTAGAGCGATTATCTTAGTATGTTTTTGGTGGCTTTAATGTACTGCCTATGAGATGTGTGTACCAAATTTCAGACAAAATCAATTCCTTGCGAGTCATTTTTTATTACTGAACTATGCTTTTTCTTCAAATGCTCTAACCTTTGCTTTGTGGGTGGAATGTTCGAACTGTGTTACTTACTAAGTTGGTGTGCAGAGATCACTAGCATTTATCTTCAGGGTCCTATATAAGTACTAGTTCATCTGCATTTTGCAGTAGTGTATAATGAATTAACATATCACTAACTAGCATTAACCCACTTCTTCACGCACGTGGACTTTCGTTTGTATAGAAACGCTTTACTGTTTTAATTCTAATACCAAATATTAACGTGGATAAACAAAAATGTAAATTTCATTTTAAAATTTCTCTTCTTTTAGTTATTACCTTTGATTCAATTTTCATACTGATGTCTGAAAGCTGTTTTTTTTGTTATTCGACTTATATTTTAACGCCATACAATATATGAAATTATAAAAAATTAAAGCTACATGAAACAATATCAGTTATGATCCACTAGGGTGTACCTAGTACCTGATCTAGCGGGAGTCAAACCGGGGTGCTTGCCCTGGATAGCAAGTTGAGGGGTTGGGGGGGGGGGTGGCAACTAAATGGGCAGCATTTAAGTCCCTTTGACGTTTTTCTTTTGCTTTACTTTTACTACTCTGGGCGACGACAGTGGGAGTAGTGATACTCCACTCTGGAGGTACATAACAATGTTCAAAAGAGTGACAATCTCACAGTTCTTTCCCTGGTTGAAAATTGCTAGATCTGCTACTGGGTGTACCTAGAATCAATTGACCCTTTAGACAGAAATTTGGAACACTTTACTGAGACCATATCTTTCTGCAAAAAGTGCATGTTAAAGCAAAAAAAAAAAAAAAAAAAAAAAATAGACATAAAATTCAGATGGCTGCAGCAAAGTTACTTTATGTGGTAGTGTTGACAATATAGCCAGGGGCCATTTCTAAACACATCATTGCCACCTGCATCAACAAATTTAAAATCACTGGAAAATTTCATAATGCCATATGAATACATTCCTGCGCTGTAGGTGATAACATGTATTTCTTGCTTAATAACTTTATGCAATTACACACTTTTAAGTTATTTTACTTCATTAGTATGTATTTCATGGCTTTAATAGGCACATTTTGTAAAATATTACTGCCTAAGGAAGTGTGTACCAAATGGATAATTTATTCTTGGTACGCCCTTATTGGACTCTTGCAAAAATTGCCCATATTAATACTTAAAGATGATTATTGTGTAATAGTATTATCTTAACACACGAAGAGGTATAGAATTGTCACTAAATTATTTTTTTTTTTTTTTTTTTTTTTTTTTTTTTTTTTTTGTAGCTGTTGTTCCAATAAATTAAATGCTATTATGGAGAATTCTACAATAACCATGGCACCAAAAATTTGATGATGGATTCTTATGTAACTCAACGATACAAATTGAAAATGAAGAATTTTTAATAAATCTTGATTAGTTCTCGAGATATCATATCTCACAATTGAAATGGTTATGTTGAAATGCGGCCTAGACCAAAAAAAAAAAAAATGCCAAAGCCACAAGGAAATAAAGGCTGGACACACACACACAATGGGTGTTTTGTTTTCTTCCTATCAGTTGTGGTTAGGTTGAAATGTGGCCTGCATCATCAAAAATGTCACCAAGGGCTTAAGGAACTGTACTTACAACTTAGTTTATATTCCTGATACTTCGATATCTAAACGACATATTAATTGTCTCATCAAGTTTTCAAGATTTCATCATTAAATTGCAGTGCCACGGTTATCGTAGAACAGCCATGATATGGAGTAAAATACTTTATCAATGTTTAGATTTTTTTTTATCTGCTTAACGTCTCTCTAACAGCGAGGTCTTTAGAGATCGGAAAGGATGGGGGGCAAGGATTGGGAAGGATTTCGGCCATGGCCTTTTGAAGGAAGCATCCCGGCATTTGCCTGGAGTGGTTTGGGAAACCATGTAAATGTTTAGAACAAAGTTACTAACTGTAAATGGAATATCATTATTCTGTTATGGTTATTGTTGAATTAACCTGTTATGTAGTGGTTTGATAACACAATTCATTTATTTGAATTTACCACAATTAAGAAAACCGATTAAATAGCTTACCACAAACAAACAAAAGAGTATAAACATAATCGAAAGATGTGTCACATTGGGTCAGATCTCTTAAACCGCAAAGATATTAAAAATATTTATATAATTCTATGGTCATCAAAACTTGCAAATTATTTTAAAACTTGTCCCAAAGCCTGTCAAAAATGACAGATTTAACGGAGTGTTATGGTAATTTATTTCTTTGCAGTTGCTTGACTAAATAGGTTTGTAATAAAATATAGCTCATTGTAATTTATCATTCCTTGTGCTTTAGCAAAAAGCTTCAGTTACCAACTTGGTCCAGGTTACATTCCAGCCTAACCACAATCTCCACTAATATTGCCACTAGGAAAACAAAACTTCAATCATACGTGAATTAATAAATTCCGTGTACCGCATGTCAGTGTCATCATGCATTGTGATATAAACTTGATCCCAAATCTTCACGTGTTCTTACACCTTTCTTTCTGTGATGAAGATCTATATTTTAATGGCTGAGTCAGCTTACATCGGCTGAAATGATGACCCCAGTGGAAAAGAAGGATGCTAAAAATAAAAATTAACAACTTACACTATGCCACGTAATATCTAATTGTTGTTTAGGCCACATATATCGCGATCAATTTGGAACTTCTATCACTCAAACCATGTAATAATTAGCTTTTTTTTAAAAAAAACTGATAATTAATATGCCAATTTAAACAAAATACATACTTTTCTTTCTTTTTTGTGACAGTTCATATCTTAGCAATTGCTTAACTAAATATAATTGTTATAAAATAAAATTCATTGTAATTACTCATGCCGTGCGCTGTAGCAAAAGGTCTCCGTTTCATTCCAGATCCAGGTCGCATTTCAACATAACCACATACTACACTAAACTTGCCGCCAGAAGAACAATACTTCAACTTACACATATTAATACATGTACTGTATCACATTTTAGTGGCAATAATGCATTGCAATATAAATTTGATCAAATTTCTTCAAGGATTTTTACACATTTCTTTTTTGTTATCAGTGATTCAGACCGATATTACAGCGTTTGAATGGCTGAAACACATGTTGCTGACATAATAGCCTCAGAAATATTGCTCACTGAAAGCAAAGGAAATTATTCTTATTAACTTGCATTATGGCACGTAATATTTATTTTAATTGTTTTTAGGCTGGACATATTGCGATCAGTGTGCAACTACTTCCGTTCACACTATGTAATAATTTCAATAATAGGACAAAGTTTAAATTATTTTGAAACAAAAAAAAAAACCCTAAATTATTCATGCCTTCTGCTGTAACATCAAATGCCAGTTGTAATTCTGACCCATGCTAAGTAACAATCTAATCAAAACTTTCGCTCTATGCTTGAAACTTAAAGCTTTTATCTTGCTTATCTATGGACAAAGAATTTAAGGAATACTAATATATCTCAAAAGAATGTTACATAAATATAAGCATCTAATGATTGATACATCAATTTAAACCCAATACATGCTTTTATTTCAGTGTTCTGCCAGTTAATTTATTCGCGGATGCTTTGAAATGTTTTAAATAATGTGCATAACGTCGAACAATGGTGTAAAGTGTGACGTCATAGAGTGACTTCATGACGTCATAGATGACCAAGAGTTGCTTATTATAATTATAGATCTTTCCATTAGTATTTGCTGAGCTCTCTCTAAAAGGTGCTTATTTATTACACTACGTATTGTTTTCTTACTCTTGAATTTAGGTCTCCTGTTATTATTGTGCTGTCACTTCCATTATAGTAGTTGGATTTGTTTCTGCAGTTGTTTTTAAAAGAATTTTATTTATTTTTTTAATTGCGTTCACTCTTTGATTGTGATACGATCTCCATTGGCTTTGAAGTGACATTTTTAATGCATTCTGTAATTGTGGGCTTGTCATTTGTTCATGATATACTCTTTGCATTGCTATGATTGCTAATGTTATCATTCATGTGGCGGGCTCGGATGTGACCACATCTTTCCCCCTGCCATATGTCTCGCCTCCAGCATGAGTAAGACTAAAGTCGAAATATTGTGTAATTCTTTTGTTTTTGTGTTTTTACGTGTCTCGCCCTCCTGCCTTCATCTGTGGTAAGTGACGGGTAACTGTTTATTTTCCCTATCCTATCTTATTTTCAGTGCCTCGCGGCAGTTTCTTTGTTTCCTTTATCCAATATGATTGCTAATCTGTAATGTGTACTTGAAATTTTGGGGCTGTCACTGTAACGTTGATTCCTTTTGGTTTTAAATGTCACTGCTATATTTACATGCATTATCTTTATTTCTTGTAATATCTCAAGTTCTGTAATTCTCATTGGACTGACATTCCTAGCAGTGAGTTGTAAGTTTTCTTAAATGTGGAATCATTTTTTAATGTATCTATAAGCTCACCAAAAGCAACTCTACCGGCTAACCCCAGTAGAAACATGATTTACAACTTGATTTTAAGGAAATCTGATTTATTTACGATCTTCAAACCATGTGCTTGGTTAGAACTAAAACCTAATAATTTGGAATCCTGTAGAGTTACAGTTGATATTTCATTGTCGGTCATAGTCAGCTTCATCTAGAGTATTTTAAATTTAAAGTCAAGCAAGTAGGCACGGTATAATTAGGAGTTTTAATTAAGGAAAAAAATCAAAATTTTTGTTAAAGGAGATAGAAACAAGAAAACTATATCAGAAGATAGTGCAGAGTAAGATGATTAAAATATGTATAGGTCACTACAGGAAACTTAAGGCATCTAGGAGATGAATGTGATTTTGGAATGGTTTGTTGTCATTATCATAATGGTAACGAAAAACAGCCAGGTTGATGACATCACAGGCCTCAGAGTTAATTTTATAGAAGCATTCTCATGTGAAATGTGCTTAACTTGTGAATCTTTGTTGGTCAAGTAGTCCGATCGCCTTAGTAAAACCTGGTACAGAATTCTGTAAGGTAGATACTTTGTGGAAGAATATACAACTTTAGTGACTCTTAACTATTTTCTATGATTTCAAACTTACCCTTCACATTTGGGGTTTACCAGATGTGTGGTGGCCTTTCTGCGGCAACCGTTACATGAAGCAGTGCCTTCTGTTTTAATTTAAAGTGTGTAGATAGCTTTTGTTTCATCTTCGCATGTTTGATTACAAGCAGCAGCAGCAGCTAGTCGTTCGCCGATAATCATTACGTGAGATACTACCTTCTGTGTAAATTTAAAGTTTGTACGATGCTTTAGCTACAGCTTTGTATATTTATTTTTTCCCCAAAAAATCCTGCTATTGAAAACGTTTAATGAGTCTGGTTTTTTTCCATATACTTCTCAGTTTTTCTTTGTGTGATGAAAGGTAGCATGTGCAGGGACTGTGCTTGTTGTGAGCAGATGCAGGCTGAGGTGGCTGATCTGCGCACCAAGCTTGCAGCTTTGATAATTTAATTTAATTGCAATGGAGCACAGGCTCCGGTGGCAATTTCCCTACACACCCATCTTCCCCCTATCCTGCACCTACTACATTTGCCCTCTACAAATTTTACTTTTAATTCGTTCAAAGTTTTCGGTAAATTATTCATCATTTCTCTTGGTAACTCATTCCAATCCCTGACACACTTACCTAAAAAAGAGAATCTTCCCACACCCTTGTGCCTGAAATCGAGTGCCAGCTTGTGGTCATGGTCATCTTTTCCCCTCCATGCACTACTTTTCATACCTATTTCAATATCTTTCCATGCCTCATCGCCAGTATATGCCCTGTACACTCCCATGACCCTCCTCATCCTCCTCCTGTCTTGCAATGAATCCAATTCCAGCTCCTTTATCATATCCGTCACTGATTGCATTCTGCGATAATTTCCAGAAACAAATCTAGCAGCCCTTTTTTGCACCCTCTCCAACTCCTGTATTAGATATGTAAAATGAGGGTCCCATACTACACTACCATATTCGAGCAATGGTCTGACAAAAGTTTTGTAACCCAATTCCTTGACTTCTCTCGTACATTCCCTCATCACTCTCTCCAACAAGTGCAGAACATGGAAAACTTTTCCTACCACCTGTCCTATGTGTCCTGCCCAGTTAAGTTTGTTATCAAAAGTAATTCCAAGATATTTACATTTCAAGTCTTCAGCAAGCAATTCTTTCCCCACCTTATATTCATAATTAACCTTTTATTTTTTATTTGTGTATCTAATAAGCTGACTCTTCTTTGCATTTATCTTCATTCCATGTTAACCAACCCAATTAGATATACTGTCCAGATCACCCTGCAATTGTTTACAATCCTCTATCGTTTTCTTTTATACAGCATTATGTCATCTGCAAACAATCTAATTTCAGATAGTAAACAATCAACACAATTATTCATTAGAATAATGAATAGCAATGGTCCCAATATGCTACCCTGTGGCACAGCCATTTTTACTTCCACTTCTTTTGATACTACGTTTCCTACCCTAACTTTCTGTTTTCTACCTTTTAAAAATTCTTCTACCCAGCAAATGACTTTCTTATCCACTCCAATGGTTTTTACCTTATTTACTACCATTTTATGACTTACTCTGTCAAACACCTTAAACAGATCTAGTGCTACACTATCAATTTGGCCTCCCTTGTCCATTTCATCTGAAATATCTTGCATATATCCCACCAACTGAGATTCGCATGAATATCCTTGCCTGAAACCATGTTGCCTGCTTGAAAACCACTTATGTTCCTCACATATATTTCTGATGTGGTTGCATATCAATCTTTCCATTAATTTACCTACCACTGATGTCAAACTGATTGGCCTGTAATTCTCAACTCTATTTCTCACCCCTCCCTTATGTACCGGTACTACTATTACACTTTTTCCAGTCCTGTGGTAAGCAGCAAGTGTCTAGACTCAATTTAAATAATATTTCAAGATAAGGTACAATGTCACATCTGGCTATCTTTAAGATATCTGTAGTAATATTAATTTCACCAGCCCCTTGATTTTTTTCAGCTTTATTATTTCCTTCATGATTTCCTCAGGATGGATATCAAATTTTTTACTATTGTCATTTCTAATTGTGTTGTTAAGCTCGTTCTCCGAATTAGACTCCCCTGTTTCTGATTCATTGTCCCTAATGCTTTCACTGAACCAGTTACTTAAAATCTCTGCCTTTTTCAAATTGTCAGTAACTTCTTCTCCATCCTTATCTATAAGCGTCTCTACACCCTCCCTTCCCCTCAGTTGCCTGATATAGCCATAGAAATTTCTAGATGCATCAGTCAATGGTCCTCCTACACTGACAATACTCTTCATAAACCCATCTTTGCTGTTATTAAGTCCTTGTTTAGTTGTTTTAAATATTCCCTACTACCCTGCTCTCTCTTAACTCTGTTATGAATGAGAGTTACACAGCTGGAAGCTGCCGCAAGTGAGTGCTGTAGATGTGGTATTGGCGACCCTGTAGAAGCTAAAGGGCTCACAGGTTCTCCCCTACTAGTTATCGTTGTGCAGTCCAGGCAGAGGCGTTGAAATCTGTGCGGCAGCCGCCTAGTGGGGACTGGCATATGGTTTCTGGACGTTGACGCCGCATGTGGGGCAGTCGTACAAGCCTGATTCCCAGGAGGGCGAGCTTGCACCACTGTCCAGCTGGTTTGACGTATTGTCAGGAACTGATTCAGTCATCTTGTGAATTGGCAGCCCCCCAGAACGCTAGGTCTGGGCAACTGCAGAAGGTGATTCTAGTGGTCGGCAACTCTAACGTTAGGCGGTTTATCGAGCCCCTTAGAGAAATAACGAAATGGTTGCGGATGAAATCTGGTATCCATTCATTGTGTATTCCGGGGAGTCTGATCTGAGATGTGGAACAGGCCATCCCAGATGCCATTGAACGGACGGGGTGTAGCCAGCTGGGGATTGTGACTCATGTCGGCACCAATGATGCTTGCCGCCTAGGGTCGGAGGTTATTCTCTCTTCCTTTGGGCGACTTGCAGAAAGGGTGAACTCTGTGGCCATTCGCTGCAAGATTTCAGCTGAGCTAACTGTCTGCAGCATTGTCGATAGAACTGACTGTAGACCTCTGGTTCAGAGCCGTGTTGAGGGGCTGAACCATAGACTTTGATGTTTCTGTGATAGTCATGACTGCAGATTCCTTGATCTTCGCCATGGGGTTGAGTCATGTAGGGATCGCTTGGATAAATCAGGCGTGCACTACACAAGTGAATCGGCTACACGGGTGGCAGGGACAATGTGGAGTACATTGGTTTTTTTTTAGGGTGAGGGAGGATGACCCTGAACAGGAAACTCACTTAGGGATAGCCAAAATAAACTTAATTCCGCGTGTTAGGAGTAGCTTAAAAGAATCTCGACCATTAAAAGTGGTGTATTTGTAGCTGTTAGTAAGTATCTCTCATGTAACGAAATAGTTGTCGATACTGTCTGCGAAATCTTATGAATTAAGCTCAACGTAGCTAGAACAAATCTTGTGATCGGCTCCTTCTATTGTCCACCGGATGCAGGCGTAACTATTGCCGAGTCCTTAAGGAATAATGTAAATAATATTGCTCGTCAATTTCCGGACCATACAATAATGTTAGGTGGTGACTTCAACTTGCCATATATCGACTGGGCGAATTACATTCACGTTACTGGTGGCAGGGATAAAGCAGCTTGCCAAATCATTCTAGACCTTTTCTCAAATCACAATCTTGAGCAGCTCGTAACTGAACCAATGTGATGCCTCAATGGTAACGAAAATATTTTAGATTTTCTCGTTACAAATAGGCGGACATTTCTACTACCATGGAAATAAGGAACCATAAAGCTGTAATTGCTACAGTAACATAAATAACCACACGCAAAAAGAAAAAAGAAAGGCTCATTTACAGATTCAAAAAAACTTCAAACGATTGTTTTAGAACGTTTTTGAGGCATAATTACCATACCTTCACAGTAGCAAGAGGCACCATTGAAGAGATGTGGCATCAATTCATGCATATAGCCAGGGAAGGTATGGACTTGCATATACCGAATCGGACAATCAGGGAAGCGAATGATCCACCATGGTATACATGTGATGTTAAACGGTTACTCAAAGCAAAGGAAGATACATGCATATTCAAGAAGGACCGATTTAGATAAGTTAGATGAGATAAGGGGACAAGTTAAGAATGTGATGCATGAGGCCTTTAATGACTTTTGTTGCAATTTCCTCTCTGAGAACCTCACCGAAAACCCTAAGAAATTTTGGTCATATGTAAATAAAGTTAGTAGTAGTGATGACAATGAATCTGTTCTAATACAAGACGGTCAGGAACTTGACGACAGCCACAACAAGACTACCTTATTTAACACCGAATTTAAAAATTCATTCACACACAGAAATGTGAAAAAACATTCCCACGTTACCACATCATGTAGAATTAGAGATGGATCTGATAGAAATTGATAGCGTAAGTATTGTAAAGCAATTAAAGCTCCTGAAATGGGGTAAAGCGCCAGGTACCGATGGTATACCAGTAAGAGTATTTTCAGAAGACGTGGAGGAAATTGAACCATTTATGTCAGATATATTCCGTAAATTTTTAGAAGAGAAAAAAAGTACATTCTGACTGGAAAATAGCCAAGGTAATTCCTGTTTTCAAGAAAGGAGATCGGAGTGTTCCTAGGAATTATCGACCCATATCTCTAACATCTGTGTGTAGTAGAATTCTGGAGCATGTCATATGCTCTAACATTATGAAGTTTCTAGATGAGAACGAGTTACTTACACTGTGTCAACACGGATTTCGGAAGAAGAGATCGCGTGAAACTCAATTGACCCTATTTTCCCATAACATAATGAAACTTATCGATGCAGGTTCACAAGTTGATGCAATATTCTTGGATTTTCAGAAATCTTTTGATTCTGTACCACACAACCAACCTTAAACAAAGATTCAAGCATACGGTATATCGGATCAGATTGCAAATGGATAGGAGATTTTCTAACTGGTCGATCACACTATGTCGTTGTTGACGGGGAAGCCTCTTCTAAGTTAGATGTTACTTCTGACATTCCTCAAGCGAGTGTAATAGGCCCACTTCTTTTCTTAAGTTTATAAACGATCTAGGTGACAACGTTAAATGCTGGTTGCGATTGTTTGCCATCAATGCAGTTATCTATAGGGACGATTGCTTAGAAATTCAGCGCGATTTGGATGCAATTTCCATATGGTGCCGTAAATGGCAGCTTACACTTAATTGCAAAAAGTGCAAGGCAATGCGAATAAGTAACAAAAGAATCAGTTTGCTCATGAGTACAAAGTAAACAATTCAGTTGTTGACACGGTTGATTCCCTGAAGTATCTATGGGTAATAGTACAAAGCAACATGATATCGCACTTGCACATAACTTCTGCTGTAGGCAAAGCTAATTTTAAATTACAATTCATATGTCGTATTCTGAGGAATTGTAATGCTCACACAAAGGAAAAAGCGTACAAATCATTAGTGCGTTCGCATCTGGATTACTGTTGTGGAGTTAGGGATCCGTATCGCAAGGGCCTGATTGACTCAGTGGAAATGGTACAGAGGAAAGCCACTTGATTCGTGACTGGTTGCTACAGCCTTTGTGAAAGCATCACAGAATTGATGCATAGATTGTGCTGGGATCGTTTGGAAGACAGACGACGTCATTTGCGTTTGAATGTATTGGAGAAATGCAAAATTCTATGACCTACGAATGCTGTGAGATACTTCTTCCTCCAACCTATTTAGGTCGCAATGACCAGAGAGATTCGAGGAATAAGATGCCGTACTGATGCTTTTATGTATGCTTTCTTTCCTTGTGCTGTTCGAGATTGGAATGCGCGGAATTAAGATTGGTGCTTAGCACCCTCTGCCACCCACAATGTTTGTGAATTGCAGAGTATAGATGTAGATGTAGAAAAATTACAGGTACCAGAAGGCAGCCAGTCATAAACATTCATTATTTCTAATGAGCAGTTGGAACATTGTGCTTTAGCCATACCCCAAGCAACATCAGATTTTTCACAATTTGTCTTTTAACAGACAATTTGTCAGCTGTTTTGTAATCCATCCTTTCCCAAGGCTTATTAGTGATTCTAAATGATTATTTTTACTTAAATAAGAGGGAGGTACCCTCTACAATACCAACAACTCTTCCATAACTTAAGCTTCAAATACCCAGTTCTAAGGTTCCAGGTTTCACCCTTCCCAATCTGCTACAATCTTATTGGCGTGCATCACCCATGTCCCACACAGTTTTGCCATCAGAGACAGGCAGAGCTGCTAAGAGCAAGCAGAAGTATACTCAGTGCTCTGTCATCTTGTATAATATGATATGGAAATGAACCTTTGAGCACGTACTGGAACCTAGCCCATTTATAATAAAGATATTTGAGAATATAGTAAAATTTTAGGTTTTTCTATGGCAGTTGAAGAGTTTACTTGATACCTGAAGTACAATATTATTTTATTATTAAATTTCTTTGGTAATGTTGAGCTGGATGAAACTTCCCAAACTACTTTCTTCTATTTCATACAAATAGGCCCCTAGTGTAAAACTAAAAATAGCAATCAACCTCCTACATGAACATACATTATAATTATGGCATTAGTATACTCAATAATTAGTGTATGAATACTGTTGGTCCAGGATTCATTTTGGCCTGGGGGAGGAAGGGCACTTCTCGGGTAAAATAACATATTTATATTGAAGGTTAGTCTATTTGCTCAACGTTAATAGAAGCATCCTCTGAACCTGAAATTTTGTACAACCATACCTTTCGGCTCTGTTATTTAAGATTAAATGAACAACAGAGCTGAGAATTGTGTTCTGTTGAAGTAATCTCACACCAAACGTATCAGAAGTTGTAATGCTCAGTGAGCCCTTGGAGTCTTATTTACACATCTGTGATGTCAATGCTGCTTGCTGTTTTTGCATGGCAGTCATTCTCTGTACTGCATGGAATCAATACTGCCTGTTTAATGATGTTTGATAATTACTATATACATGTTATTGGTCCTAGGATCTTACAGATTTATACAGTACACAGTGCATTAAACTTAAACCAAAATATTCAACAGATAACACAATACTTACTTAAACATGGTAAACAGCTATGCCCAGTGTATATTTATAATAAGAGTCATTGCCATTTCACAGGATACCACATTTGTGGATCTACGCGAACACATCACAAGTGAAACTAATTCAAAGGTGATATTCATAATTCTAGTTGGGTGTTTGCCTTGTAGGAAAAAATTTCACTAAAATGGTGTAATAAGTTATCACTTCCATTTGTTACACTGCACAAAGTTATAATAAATTTTGCTTGTACTCCTTATCGGCTTAAAATTGGAGGTGCTTATGGTTAAGGTGAATTGCTGCCCAGACAAAAAAAAAGTCTTATAATAGCGATAGGCTCTTTATATTAGACTCAGTACCGGATTAACCACGTAGCAGGAGGTAGCAAATGCTACGGGCCTGGCGCCTTCTGGGGGTAGGGGGGGCTGTACCTAGGCTCGGTGGGCTCCCCCCCCCTTTTTTTTTTTAGCTCTACAATTATCTCCAGGCGGTAAAAGTCAAGGGCCTCTTCTTCTCATTTGCTGTCTTAATCCGGCCCTGATTAGACTAGCTCTTCAAATAAAAAAAAAAAATACACGAAAAGCTGCTGTCACAGGGCACAGGAGACACTAGTATGATCCAAGGAACAATGGGGCTCACATATTAATTAGAATAAGTATGAATAAAGCTTTGTTAAGGGGGGAGGGATGTTTGGTCAAAAAAATTGCAATATTTATAATTCATTAATATGATCCTTGGACCAATGATGTTCACACAGTAATTTCAGAGAGATAAATAAAGCTTTGTTTGTATTTTATTTCCATTTAAAAAATTGATTGCATTGAGAAATTACAAAATTCATCTTTGTATCAATTCCTTTGCTATACTTAAAAATGTGATAAGTGAAAAACATGCCAAATAATTAGGAATAGCATTTGGTAGTGTAATCATGTTATTTTAAATAATTGTCAGCTGTGTTGTTGGTTATAAAAAGTCCTTTTTATGCAGTATGGGAATATACAGTATGTTAGCAGAAATTTTCTGTGATATATGATTGGATTTCAAATGTATATAGGAATAATGTAGAATTTTTGGAAAGTCTAATCAAAGTCTTGATCAAAAATTTAATTTCAAGATTAATAGAACAATTATTGTTTTTTCGTGATCATGGACTAATTGCTTTAATTGTTATTACTATAGTAGTAGGCTATTTCAAAGTATATATATATATTAAATAATAAATTATTATACCAGTATATATATTACATGGCCATTTAATTGAATCTATCTGAACTATATTACTGGCAATAACCCTTTTATTGCATTAATTTTTGGATTATTTTCTTATATTGTGTAATACAATTATAATAATCATGGTTACATAATAAAAAATAAACATTACATAACATTGATTGTGAAGACTTCTCCAGCCTTTGTCAATGTGTTGTTGGTTATCCAGAGAGACAGAGAAATTTTTTGAAAATTTGTATTTCATCCATTTTTTTGCGGCTATCATTAGGGGCTGCCAAGCTAGGGATTGCTGTCACCTATAAATAACTTCAAAAGAGAGCACTAACTGTTTTTGAAATGAAATCATTTCATTTCTTGCCAACAGTGTGGCGATGGAGGCTTGCGTCTTGGGGTTTTCCTGAGTAAGCAGTACCATATTTGGTCAAATTGTTGCCGTCTGTCTATATTCATATTATTGGGTCTTTTTTCATTTTTATCAATTTTTTTTTGACAATCCTGGACCACCATCTGCTTTTTTGTGCCAGAACACTAGAGTCATTGAATGAAACAGCATTTCCACTGTCAACAAAATGATGTACTACAGTTGACTTACTGGCATTATTTTTAAAATTTCTCATATAGACCTATTCCATTTCCAATCAGATGGGGATGTCAGTTGATCGACTGATTAATCCTTGAATATTATGTCCATTTATATAGCTTAAAATAAAAGCAATTTCAACTATCAATCTTTCATAGTTTTCGATTTATATGCAATTAAACACATTAAGTATGCATGATTTTCAACTGTTTTAGCCTCTTTTTTTTTTGCAAAATCCTTTTGGGAAATTTTATAACTCCAGTTTGATTACCTACTATATTTAAAAAAAAAATCCCACTTGATCAACTGACACATTTGGGCAGAAGCTGATGGTTGGAGTTCATTCATCCATGCCTTGATAGTTCATCCTGTCTTACGAATATATACCTGGCCACAGCTGCAGGTGTTTGATACATGCCTGGTGTCTAAATTCTCCATCTTGTCTTTCACCCTTCCAGGTGCATCAATAATCTTCTAGGTGCCTTGTTTTTAGAAGGCGACCAATCCTATCTGTCACCACCGGATGTACGGTTACACTGCCATGGGCCTGTCCATTGGTTTCCTTGTCTCTTTCGCTGGTGCTATGGCACAAAGTTATCTATGTTTGAGGTTCAAGTTCTGTGATCGCCTAATAACATCAGGGCTAGGAACGTCTTGTTTAAAATTCTTCTTTCATAAACTATGCTTACTTGTCTCTAATTGTTGATGCACAGACATATAAAAGTTTTAAAAAATGCACGTTTTACTGCTGTATAGTGGCGAGGAGTGCATGCAGATTGCGGTTCTGTTTTACAATCACACCCATAAAGGAAGCTGTTTGTCCATCTCGGCTTCCATGATGAACTGAATTTTATTGTGAGCAGTTTTTAAGTGCTGTAAAAAACACCTCAAGACCACTTTATGGCTATGATACGTGTATGACACTTTTGTCATCTGGCGTCATTAACAAGAATTCCTTTTTCAGGCATTATACCTTGTTTACTCGGTTCCAGTTTCTGTATTGTGTAACTGCTCTGATTTGAGAATAAAGGATAAAAATAATTTAATGTTCTTGCAGAACTCAGAAAAGTTGATTTATTTTGGTGACATACACCACCTTCTACACAAAGAGAAACTGGAAATTTATATAAGTCTTTATAGAGTTGCTGATGAAAATCATGTAGGCATATGAATCTAGCAAAAAATATCTGTATTTTGAGGGTTGTTCTTGTAACTTCATGTAAAACAATTGTTCCCTTTCTTGGCTGTATGGACTCTGTCCATTTGCCAACAAATAATAATAATAGTTCATAAAAGCAAATGGTGCTGTTTCAGTGCTTCAAGAATACTTTCTCATTTCTCTGGCACATAGCTGTTTCTTCTGTTGGGAATTAATTTGATTTGCAATGTTTCACTTGGGAGACCTGTTAAACAGTTGTTTTTTTCTACACGATTAGAATGATTCGATATTTCTGTTTATGAATTACTTTGTACCTCATGCATTTTTCTGATTTATGAATGAACTGAATATTGTTAGCTTAAAATGATTTATTTCCAGGTTCCCGTTTATTTGTCAAAGAGTTTGGCTGAGAAGTTATTCCTTTTTCAATATCCTATCAGACATACATCTTTTGGTTATGATGGCACTAATGTTGTCCAGGTAAGAACTGTTACTTTAAATTTTTGTTTGTCAAAGCAACTTAAAAATGTGGGTACATTGGTTCTTAATTTATCCTAAACTTCCTAATCCCATTACACTACGTTGTTTCATATACCACCATGTCTCTGATAGTTAAAAAGATAACAGAATTTAGGCTTTAATGATATATGGATGCCATGAATTTATTTATTTATGATTTGGAAATTTAGACCCTTGTAAGATATTTTAAGATACATTGGAATAAAATATTTATGAGATTACAGACATGAAGTCTTGATGGATGTATTTCCAGACTGTGTTGTGAAAACGCATTTCAACTGCTAGCTCCACTGTATTCTTCAGGAAGCCGATCATCACAGTTGAAACACTTGGAGAATTATTCAGGAGGAACAATATACTGAGAGGCAGAATGAGAGATTCAGAGCAGACTGGCGAAGAAAAATGCCAAATAACAGTAATAAAATGTAATGGCTGTAGCCTTTCTGCAATTTTCCAGAAACACTTCAAGAAAAATTGGTATGATTCTCAAATAATATGGCATTGCCTCCATGTGGCAAATAATGAATTGGGCTAGTGTTCTTGGTATCTGCTGCCTCCCATGTTAGTGTGGAAAAATCTTGCATCTAACAGACTATTCACATCATAGAAAACTTATGTGAAGAACATAAATGGGGACAGTACAATAAAATAGCCATTGTCAATACAGCATGAGGCTAGGGATATGCTACAAGCTAACTATGAACTATGAGCGTGTCTGCTACCTTATAAGTTTTAAATGGCTGCCAAACTATTGTCTTTACCCCAATGGTTAGAGGTATTTCCAAAGAAATATAACACAATATTTGATAGTTTATAGTTTGTATATTTTTAAGAAAGTTTCTATACACTTGTCGGTACTATTAATTTTGGATAACACATTGAACTACTGATCCGAGAACTTAAAGATTGAAGATTAGGCACACTCACGGTAAGCAAACTTCCTTCCCACCCCAATATCGATGAAATTTACAAATTCATACTGGAGAAAACTTTGGTTAACATTGGCCTTGCACAACTCCTTAGAATCTTTCTGCCCTACATTGCAATTCGTTACACACGTCCACTACATTCTATTTTCAGACTAGCAATGATTGTTCTATGGAGGCATTGTACACCAGATCTGCCACAGACTAATCATGGTGAAAATTGGTAAAAGACTGCTTAAAATTACAAGATGGTTAATCCTTAAATAAGAAGGTGCGTGACATCAGCTCTTAACTTCAAAAATTAATATCTGTCCAACCACTTTATATTTTAAACGGTAACTCAGATATGTTTCTTAGTGCAACTTGCTCTCAATGGAAGCCTTACCTATTCCTCAATAGCACTTCTACTAAATTTTCAATTAATTTCGTGTCGTCAATGTTTTAGTGTGAACGGTCGACAATACCCTGGCAATGAAACTTATAAAATCTTACTTTTCTCCTTAAAATTTTAAATTTTTTGTGAAACTGGTAGCATGATTGTAATCTATTTTATCTATTACCTGAACCTACTTTTGTTGTTCTATCTATTTTATTACAGATTTTGATTTTCTTGAAGTTATTGAAAAGCATATTTATAATTTATTTAATTATTCAAATTTATGTTCAAAACTTGCCTATACCTGCTGACAATGGCTAGTGATGTAAAAATCTAATGTAGCTATTTGCTTCTCACCAACGTCATCAGCAGAGGCAGCAGGGTCACAATTTTGGAAGCTGAATCATGTTGGAACTGGTCAGCCAGTATAGGTGTAGTAAAAGCAAAAGATTTCGGAGCTCTGCTGTCAGTTTTGCAACACATTCTGATAGTATTGTAATGACTAAACGTTGCTTGGAGCTATACAACATTTGCATTATCTTGATCGTGATGTCTGTGTGACTGATACTTTTAGCAAAAATGCTAGAGTTGTTAAACGGCCGCCAAGCTAATAAATTACTCTGTAATAGCTAACATGTCATACATAAATGGAAGAAAGTCACTAATGTTACTAATTTGAAATACATTCTGAACATTTTATGAACACTGGTATCAGATTACACTGTTGAAGCTATTTAAGGCAGAATTGAACTTCAATAATCACATATGAAGATGCAGGTTATCCACCAAGGCACAACACTGATTAAAAGCATACACTCTTGCAATCGTACATAGATGTGCACCCCAAAATTAAGAATGAGCTTGATGATAATCTTTACACCGCTGCTGTTGACTTCTTAAGCCAATTTAATAAAGCTCTTTCACTGAATTGATTTTAAAGTATCTTTGAAATTCATGGTAAAGTCCACAAACTTTTTCTGAGCCGAGATAATTAAACATAGAGTAGTTACAGTTGGAATTTTGCCCTCGCGAAGCGACACATGCCTTGCGGTTGTTAGATTGATATTGTATGTTTACGGAGGCATGACATAACCGTCCTATACCAACCAAGTACTGCTGGAAACTGTCTTTACAAAACTGATCCTGGAAGGCAGAGGTCGCCAAGCTGTGGCTCCCAGGCCGCATGTGGCTCTTTGAGGATATTAGTGAATAAATCAACCCCAACCCATCTCCTTGTGCTCCACCTGGGATTAGTCATTCAAATACGTACTGCAAATGGAGCAATTGACATGAAATTTGTTATGAACATATTTTAATAAATAATCTGTCATAACTTGAAAACGGTTGAATCGATTTTGACGGGATATTAGAAGTAACAAACCTTATATTCCGACCTATGAAATCTGACTTAGAGTGTACTGCGTATATTATGTCACTGAAGCAGGAAATGAAATTGTGAATAAGTGTAAAGAAGCAGTGGGTCTTATAATCCGAGTTATGGGGAAAATAGAACAACATTTTCAGACACAACTGACTGTTCCTTTGTTTCTTTTGGTACTCTATCCGGTGACATTGATAATTCTCTTTCGTCTGAAAATGATAAGCTATAATTATTTATTGCTATATCACTGTCATTCAAACCAATTTCATCATTTATTAGGACATCTTTACATCATTTTTTTAATTTTCAAATGATAACAGTATTTATGCACTTTTACATAACATAATCTTTATTTTTATACTTTCAATACCCTATCACGTTTGTATCACGATATTAATTTTATTTTAATGTAGCAACAAGAAAAAACTAACAGTCACTAAAAATCACACTTATTTCTCAATTTGTTCTAACTATTAATACAAACAGTCTTCACAGATTACGCATGCACTACACATTAAAACAATCTCTGTGTTGGCGTAGTGATACATATATCTTCAGTTTACTCATAATAAAATCCAGTTTATGATCTTTACTTTTCACTGCCTAGAAACTTAGTATTTTAACTATTGTTAATTTTCTTGATTATTTTTAAACCACTAGTTCTTTGATTCAGCTTTCGTTATCCTTGATACTTTAAATAAACTCAATATTTTCTTAGCCACTTATTCACAGCAGTTATTATTTTTATGTCTTCAATACTTTATTTTGTAAATTACTTGCCTTTTCCAGCATGGTATTGTCCAAAAATTGCAGGTACCTTTATATAGCAAATTCTATTGCTATACAACGTCCACATCACAAGTCGCCAACAAATGGACTGTAAATAATGTGTTCAGATAGAATAATGTTTGTAAAGAGGATACCAAAAGATAAGTACATAGTAATTGGTATTGTGAAAGTATAATAAAACTATTTCAGTTGATATTTGAAAATAATTGATTTTATTTAAAAGATAATTTACTTTCAGCCGTGGTTTTACACCCAGTAATGGATTTAGAGGATGATTAAAGATCCTGTAGTACTGATCTGATATTGGAAATTGTGAAATATAATTGTTTATTTTTTAAATAAGGAGGAAACCTTACAAATATGGCGACCGTGACAGGACATTGTACAGCATTAGAATTGGTATACAGAAGTACCTGTAATATGTGGATGATACCAGTCTGAAAAAGAGCAAGTAGGAAACTTGTTTTATTTATAAAATAAAGGATTGAAGAGATAAAAAGAGTAATAACAATTGCAAAAAAAATAAAAAATATTCAGTTTAACTAAAGCAATGAGAATAATTAAATAAATTGAGTTATAAAAAGCAATTGATTACGTGGAAAATAGTAAGTGTTGAAACGGATAAGTTTAAAAAGAAGTGAAAAGTGAGGTGTACAAACAGGATTTTTAATGGGAGTAATCTGGTAGATCTATTTATCACTACACCAATGCGGAGATTGTTATAATGTGTAGTACATGGGTAATCTTTGAAGACTTTGTATGAATAGTTAGTTTGAACTGAGAAATATATGTAAGTTTGTAGCGATTATGTTGCTACAGTAAAATAAAATAAATATCATGATGTCAGTTATCAAGAATCCGATCAGATATTGAAAGTATAGAAGTAAAGATTACGTTTTGTTAATGCGCATAGATACTGGTGTATAACTGTTACCATTTAAATATAAAAAATGATAGAAAGAAATATGAAAGAAAATCTGAGAGAAGGTGTCATATTAAATGATGAAAATGATTTGTATGACAATGATAATAGCAATAAATAATTATAGCTTTACATTTTTGGAGGAAAGAGAATTATTAACGTCACTAGATACAGTAATGGTTATGCCAAAAGGAACAGGCGACAGATACCAGTAACATTTTGTATATGCTCGTGAATCAAATGTAGGGTATATTACTGAAAAATATGGAAATGAAAGAAGAAATGATGGATAATTTTAAGACAGAGATGTCTGCATTGTGGAAAAATCTGGGAGAAAAGATTAACAGATTACATAAGTTCTGCGTGAGTAAAGAACATAAAATCATATGATCCATATCACAGCCAGTTTATAGTAATGTGAGCTACTTGGACCAAAATTTTTATAATGTGGCCGATGTACAGGATGTAGATTACCACAAATTGTGTACCAAGGTTGAACAAAGTAATGATTTGAGGAACGAACAATCGTCTGAAGTA
Source organism: Vandiemenella viatica (assembly GCA_031002005.1). NCBI lineage: Eukaryota > Metazoa > Arthropoda > Insecta > Orthoptera > Morabidae > Vandiemenella > Vandiemenella viatica. Next base: position 92,127,519 of record JARYHS010008075.1, read on the forward strand.
CAAGGGGAAACACAAGTAATAAGGCAAGAAATTATGCAGATGAATAATGAAACACGAGGACGAATGGATACAATAAATAGGTCAGAGGAAAATAGATGGAGATTCGAGAACCGTGAGGCCTTTAGAGTAAAATAATTTTATCTCCGTGATACAGGATTGCAGTTATAAGTTACCTGAGATTAAGTTTTTACCGGGTGGTGAAATGCAACCAGCTTTATTTATAAAAGGGTATACTGCCAATTTGCCGTCATATTAGACTGATAAGGAGAATATTAGATATGTTCAGAACATGTTATCTCTAGATGCTTATGTTTGGGGAATAAGTTGGTTTAAAATACGAAAAATTCCATGAATTTCAGAGGCATGTTTTATAAATAACTACTAGTCAAAACAAATACAGCGAAATGTAAAAAGTAAGTTCAGAAATTGTAGACCCTAGAGTATGCAAGAAGGGTATTTCCGTAAATTTTGTGAAGGCAGTATGAAAGAACTAAGATACCTTTTTCTATTTTTTTTTTTTTTTTAAAGTATACATTTGCTAAATTCCATCGAAATCAGATAAAAAAATGTGGGTTTGTGCAAAAATTAAGGGGGTGGGAAGGGGGAGAGGGGTTGTGTTTTTGGAAACCATATGTGGACAGTATTTTTCTGTTTGTTTTGAAGTATATGTGTGCCAATTTCCATTAAAATCGGATTAAAATGTGTGGGATTTAAAAATTATGGTGTGTTATGGGGAAGAGGGGGTGGTTTTTCGGAAATTTTATTTTTAGGGACCTTCTCTGACACACACTTGACAACTGGCCAAAGCTTCACCGTAATCAGACATATGGTTTAGGAGCGCATAGAGGACAGACAAACATACATGCGTACATTGATTTTTATATATAAGACTAACTAACCCGTCAATGCTTTGCTATGCTAGACTTGAGTACTTTGACAAACCAAGCATGTACAGCATTTTTCTGTTTGTTTTAAAGTATACATTTCCAAAGTTCCATCAAAATCGGATAAAATCTGCGGTTTTGTTTAAATTAGGGAGATTTAAGGGGAATAGGTGTTGCGTTTCTTGAAACCATATTTAGGCAATATTTTTTAATTTGTTTTAATGTATTCATGTGCAAATTTCTATCGAAATCGATAAAATACATGGGTTTGTTTAAGTTATTGGGTACAAAAGGAAAGGGGATGGCTTTCTAGAAATATTTTTTATTTTGTCAGGAACCTTCGGAGATACGCACTCAATCACTCACCAAAGTTTCATCAGAATCGGATAAAAACTGTGGTATTCAATAAAGATCATTGGAAATTAAGATGGAAGGGGGTAGAAGGGGAGAGTGGTGGGCTTAGACAATCAAATTTAGGCAGCATTCTTCTGTTGTTTTTTTTTCCCCAGAATACATGTGTAAATTTGGATAAAAATAGTAGTTTTTTATCAAGAATATTGGAAAAAATTAGAATGCTGTAATGGTGAAGAGTGGTTGCATTTTTGCAGACCATATAATGAAGTGTACATGTACAAATTTCCATCAAATACGGATAAATTCCTTTTTTATTATTATTAGGGAGATTCTAATTGAAGAGGGGTTGCATTTTCTGAAACCATATATATATATGCAGTATTTTCCTATTCGTTTTAAAGTATAAATGCTCGATTTTTCATAGAAATCAGATAAAATCTGTGGGTTCGATTAAATTAAGGGTTATGAAGGGGAAGAGAGGGTGGTTATTTGGATTTTTTGTGAGGAAACTTCGCAGACGTGCACTCAACATTTCACCAGAGTTTCATCGTAATCGGATAAAAATTGTGGGTTTCAATAAATTTCATTGGAAATTAAGAGGAGAGGGGGTAAAAGGGGAGATGGGTGGGCTAAGGCAAACCAAATGTAGAAAATATTTTTCAGTTCATTTTAAAGTGTACGTGTGCAAAGTTCCTTCAAAATCGGGAAAAAAACTGTACCTTTATATAAAGAATATTGGCAAAAATTAAGGGGTTTTAAAGGGGAAAAGTGTTCGAATTTTTGGAAACCATATATAGGCAGTATTTTTCTGTTTGTTTTAAAATATACGTGTGCAAATTTTGGTGGAAATCTAATTAATTCTATGGAGGTTTTTTTTAAAAAAAATAATTTTGTAAGGAACCATCGCAGATGTGCTCTCTACAACTCAACAGAGTTTAATCATAATCGGATAAAAATTTGGGGGTTTCAATAAATATCATTGGAAATTAAGAGGGAAGGGGTAAAATGGAAGAGAGGTGGAATTAGGCTAACCAAATTTACATAGTATTTTTCTGCTTCTTTAAAGTATACATCTGTTAAAGTTCCTTCAAAATCAGGTAAAAACTGTACTTTTATATAAGATACATTGACAAAAAATTAAGGGGGTGTAAAGAGGAAGAGGGGTTGCATTTTTGAATCTATTTGTAGACAGTATTATTCTGTTTGTTTTAAAGTATACGTGTTCAAATTTCCATAGAAATAGGATAAAATCTGTGGATTTGTTTAAATTAGGGGGATGTGAAGGGCATGAGGAATTGCGTTTTTGGAAACCATACGTAGGCAATATTTTTCAATTTGTTTTAAAATATGTGTGTGCCAGTTTCCATCAAAATAGTATAAAATCTGTAGGGTTTTTTTTTTTTTTTATTTATTTATGGGGTGTAGAAGGAAAGAGCGGGTGGTTTTGGGGTGGGTTTTGGTAAAACTAATGTCTATACTATTTTCCTATTTTTTAAAAAGTATATGTGTACAAAGTTCGATCGAAATCGGATAAAAAGTGAAGTTTTATGGAAATGTTAAGGGCTAGGAGGGGGAGAGAGGATGCGTTTTAGGAAACCAAATGTAGGCAGTATATTTCTGTTTGTTTTACAGTACACATCTGCAAATTTCCGTAGAAATCGGATAAAATTTGTTGGGTTGTTTAAGTTATGGGGTGTTACGGTGAAGAGGGGTTGTGTTTTTTAAACCATATGTAGGCAGTATTTTTCTTGTTTTAAAGTATATGTATGCCAATTTCCACCAAAATGGATAAAATTTGTAAGTTTTTTAATTTATGAGGTGTAGGAGGGAAGAGGGGTTGGGTTTTTTGTAAAACTAATGTCTACAGTATTTTTATATTTTTTTTAAAAAAAAGTGTACTTGTGTGAATTTTCATCGAAATCAGATAAATATGTGGGTTTGTATAAAAATTGAGGGGTTGGAAGGGGGAGAGGGGATCCGTTTTTGGAAACCATTTGTAGGCAGTATTTTATGTTTTACAGTATTCATGTGCAAATTTCCGTAGAAATCGGATAAAAATCTGTGGGTTTTTTTAAATTATGGGGTGTTATGAGTAAGAGGGGGTGGTTTTTGGAAATTTTATTTCTTATGGATCTTCTCCAAGGCATCAAAGTTTTACCGTAATCGGAACTTACGGTTTAGGAGCGCATGGAGGACAGACAAACATACATACGTACATTGCTTTTATATATAAGACTAGTTGACCTGACAATGCTTTGCTATTGCTGGACTATAGATTAAACGAATACATTCGAAAGTTTGTAAAAGTCTTAAGAGGGGTGAAACTGGAGAGTGGGTGCAGTTTTGTAAACTAAATATAAGTACCATTTTCACTTATTTTAAAGAATATGTGTGCAAACTTCAAAAACTTTAGATTTGTGTGATTTCACAATTTTTTTTATAATTTATAAATTTCAAGTCCGATTGTAATCTGTCCAGCGCTGTTTAACGGGAAATAATGTGTAGTTTAATAATGTTGCTATCTACTTTGTCTAATTTCCCCACCATTTGAGAGATTAAAAAAAAAAAAAACTGACTGGTTTCTTGTGTGTAAATTTTGCTTAATTAGGACAATATGGAAAGTGGTTGGCTTTTGTAAACCAAAGAGCGACAGCATTTTTCTCTTTGCTTTAATTTATACATGTGCAAAGTTCCATCCACATTGAATAAAGTTAATGAAAGGAACATTGGAAATTAAGAGAGGAGGGAATAAAGGGGATTAGGCATTGGGATTTGGGAACCATATGAAGGCAGTATATTTTTCCTTGTTTTAAAGTATACGTGTGTGAATTTACATCAATATCCGATAAAAATTGTGGATATGTATATGCAATATTTACAAAAAATGGGGGTTGGGGTAAAGGAGGTGAGCAGTTGGTTGTTTAAAACCAAATTTAAACGGCATTTTTCTCCTTGTTTTGAAGTATACAAATGCAATGTTCCATTGAAATCAGATAAAAACTGTGGGTTTCAATAAAGATCACTGGAAGTTAATAGGTGAAGGGTAAAGGTGGAGGAGGTGGGGTTGGGCTTTAGCAAAGTGAAAGAAAAGAGAATTGTTCTTTTGTTTTAAAGTATACGTGTGCAAAATTCCTTCAAATTCGGATAGGAACTGTTGCTTTGTATAAAAAACATTGACAATAATGAAGGGGAGGAAAAGGGGAGAGGGATTGTTTTTGTGAAACTAATATCTAATCTTTCTATTTTTTTAGGAGCATACGTGTGCAAAGTTCCTTTGAAATCGGATAAAAAGTGTGGGTTTGTGTAAACATTAAGAGGTGAGAAGGGGGAGAGGGGATGTGTTTTGGGGAACCATATGTAGGCTGGATTTTTTTGTTTGTTTTAATGTATATGTGTGCCAATTTCCATCAAAATCGGATAAAATCTGTGTTTTTTTTTTAAATTATGGGGTGTAAAGGGAAAGAGGGGTTGGTTTTAGGGTGGAAAAGGGGAGAGGGATTGGTTTTTTGTAAAACTAATATCTCTACCCCTAGCAGCTGTTCCTCCAAGGCTTTATGGACTTCCAAAGATCCATAAAGAAGGAAACCCCACTGCGTCCTATAGTGAGTACCATCGGTTCAGCTACGTACCCCTTGCCCGGTACTTAACTGGGCTGCTGACTCCACTTGTGGGTAAATGTCCTCACCACTTGAAGAATTCCACGAGATTTGTTGACATCATCAAGGATCTCCGCCTGGGTCCACAAGACGTATTGGTGAGCTTTGATGTGGTGTCCCTATTCACCAGGGTCCCTATCGCCGACACGTTGGCTCTACTTGAACAACATTTTGAGCCCAGGTTGGTGGATTTATTTCGGCACACACGCCAATCATCGTATTTCCTATATGATGGGGAATATTATGAACAGGTTGATGGAGTGGCTATGGGCAGTCCCTTGTCGCCGGCTATTGCTGACTACTTCATGGAGCACTTTGAAGACAAGGCACTCGCAAGCGCTTCCCTGAAGCCCAGCGCCTTTTATCGCTATGTGGACGATACCTTTGTCGTCTGGCCACACGGCAGGGACACCCTGGAAGCTTTTCTCCAGCACTTGAACAATGTAAACGAGCACATCAGGTTTACAATGGAAGTGGAAGAAGACGGCCGGTTGCCTTTCTTAGACATCCTTATAGAAAGGAAAACCGACGGGACTCTAGGACACTCTGTGTACAGGAAACCTACACACACGGACCTGTACTTGAACGCGCGGAGCCATCACCATCCAGCGCAACGCAAGACGGTGCTCACCACACTAGTTCACAGGGCTCGGGCGATATGTGATGCTGACAGCCTACCGGGGGAACTGAACCACTTGCGCCAGACCTTCAGACGCAACGGGTATTCTGAAAGTCAGATAGGACAGGCTTTCCGCGAACCCAGACGCAGGCTTAATAACGCCTATAAGGAACCACCGGATCGTGTGGCGTTCCTGCCGTACTCTGGTGCCACAACGTCGAGGATAGGGCGGGTTCTAGCAAAAGGTGGGATTAAAACCATATACCTTCCACCGCCGAAACTAAAAAACATCCTGCGATCCCCCAAGGATGACCTTGCTCTGCGGACGCCTGGGGTATACTGCATCCCTTGTGAATGCGGGAAAAGGTACATCGGGCAGACAATACGGTGCATCAACAAGAGATGTTTAGAACATGCTCGGCACGTTCGTCTAGGGCAAAAGGAAAAGTCAGCGGTGGCAGAACACAGCCTCGAACAGGGCCACGGATTTGATTTTGAAAGCACCAGAGTACTGGTGCACGCTAGAGGTTTCTGGGACAGCATTCTCACGGAAGCTGTTGAAATTCATCTAGCCTCAAACCTAGTAAACCGAGACGGCGGGTACCAACTCAGTGATGCTTGGACGCCGGTCATCGAAGCGATGCGTCAGCGGCGCTGCCGAGGCCCGCACGACGCGAGGCGTCCGACTCAACTGAGCACCAGCTAAGCGCACCAGCACTACCCCCACTCCGGCGGCCGGGCGGTGCCTACGCCGACCAATCACGGACGCGCTCAACACTCCCGCTCACTGGGCCACCTGGCAGGCTATAAGAATTAAGCCTTTTCGCTGCACCCGGCACTTCACCAGAAAATGGCGGCAATGAATCTAGTCGCCGAAATATCGTGTAACAACGCACTCTTGACTCGGCTAGTCACCCGAGAGCAGTTTATACAATATCTCTAGTATTTTTCTATTTTTTAAAAAGTATATCTGTGCAAAGTTCCACCAAAATCGGAAAGTGTCGGTTTGTGTAAAAATTAAGGGGGAGGAAAGCAGGTGGAGGGTTGTGTTTTTAGAAACCATATGTAGGCAGGTTGTTTTATATTATGTAGCGGGTTGGGATGTGACCACATTTTCCCCCCTGCCATATGTCTCGCTCTACATGACTAAGACTAAAGTCGAAATATTGTGCAATTCGTTTTTGTGTTTTTACGTGTCTCGCCCTCCTGCCTTCATCTGTGGTAAGTGACGGGTAACTGTTTAATTTCCCTATCCTATCTTATTTTTATATTATAAGGGGGAAGACGTAATGGTTTTTGGGTGGAAAAGGGGAGAGGGATTGTGTTTTTGTAAAACTAATATCTGTAGTATTTTATATTTTTATGAAGTATGTGTGTACAATGTTCCATCGAAATCAGATAAAAAGTGTGGGTTTGTGTACAAATTAAGGGGTGGGAAGGGGGAGAGGGGATGCTTTTATGGAAACCCTATGCATGCTGTATTATTTCGATTGTTTTACAGTATACATGTCCAAACTTCCATAGAAATCGGATAAAATCTGTGGGGTTTATTAAATTATGGGGCGTTATGGGGAAGAGAGGGTGGTTTTATGGAATTTTAGGAACCCTCTCCGACGTGCACTCGACAACTGGCCAAAGTTTCACCATAGTCGGGCATACAGTTTAGGAGCGCATGGAGGACAGACAAACATACACACGTACATTGATTTTTGTATATTAGACGACCCGGGGGAAATTTTCGCGAATAAAATGTGATGAATAGCGAGGTTGAATGCTTGTAATATAATGAAAAGTAGAACCATACTTTTGTAGCAAATATTAATTTTTTTTGTAATAGGTACGCATCAAAATACTTGCAACATGTTATGAAACAGTAAGGAAAATTTAAAACACTGTATTTACGCCAAACTGTCACTGACCTTAACAGAATACAACCAACCTGAACAAAATGCACACAACATATCAACATCTCTGTGACATTTGTTGCTGTGCGAAAAAAGGGGTACATTGGAATTTTATAGCAAAACGAAAGTATTTCCGTAACAGAAAAAAATATCCAGAGTTACTTATTAAATATAAAAAAGTTTATTGACATCTCTGTAATATCTGCTGCTGCAATCTAGGGACTTGGCTCTGAACTTTCTCATACGTGCTACCACTTTAAGCACCAAATTCCGAAAAATTCTTTCTTAATTTATGAGTTTACCTAACTGGAGACCTTAATCTTTAAAACGATATGATATTTATCGATTTCAGCTAGGTATCGAAGAAGATAAATGGATTGCAATAAAAAAAAAACGCTGTAGAAATATTATTGATACTTTTACCCTTTAAGGTTCGAATTCCAAAAAAAAAAAAACTTTTATAAAATATGGTGTGACCAAAGCAGCCACCTTGGTCTTTAAAATGATACCTCATTTATCGTTTTCGGTTAGTTATCAAGTGAGGTAAAAAAAAAAAATCTTGAAATGATGATATTTTTGCCCCTTCAGGATTTAATGATTTTGGAGAAAGTTTTTTCTTAAAATATGATGTGACCAAAGCGGATAATTTTATATTTAAAACAATACCTCATTTATTAATTTCAGTTGGGTATCCAGGGAAATAAATAGTTCGTGACAGAAAAATGCGTTATAGAAATATTAATTCTTTTCCCCTCTAAGGTTAGAATTTTGAAAAATTTCTTTCTTAATGTGTGGTTTAACGGAACCTAAAACCTTATGAAGACCTAAATCTTTAAAATGATACCTCGTTTATCATTTTACTTAATTGTCAAGAGAGATAAATGACTCGAGACACAAAAAAGGAATTTAAGAAATACTTATATTTATGCCCTTTAAGAGTTAAATTCAGAAAAATTCAATTCTAAAATGTGATGTTACCACAGCGGAAACCTTAATTTTAGAATGATACCACATTTATCTATTTCGGTTAGATATTAATGGAGATAAATGGCTAGTGACACAAAAATGTGTTGCAGAACCATTTATACTTTTTCGCTTTAAGGATTGAATTCCAAAAACATACTTTCTTAAAATATGATGTCACAAAGCTGAGACATTACTCCTCATAATCCTACTTCATTTATTGATTTTGGTTATATATCCAGAGAGATAAATGGCTCGAGATACAAAAAACGCATTTTAGAAAAATTTACATTTTTGCCCTATAAGGGTCGAATTACAAAAAATTCCTTTCTCAAAATATAATGATACCACGGCGGAGACCTTAGTCTTTAATTTGATACCTCATTTATCTATATCGGTTAGATATGAAGTAAGATAAACAGCTCGTGACACAAAAATGCGTTGTAGATCCATTTATACTTTTTCCCTTTAAGGGCTGAATTCCAAAAAACTTCTTTCTTAAAATATGATGTCACCAATGCTGAGACATTACTCCTCATGATCTTACTTGATTTATTGATTTTGGTTAGATATCCAGGGAGATAAATGGCTTGAGGCACAAAAAACGCATTTTAGAAAAATTGACATTTTTATCCTTTAAGGGTCAAATTACGAAAAATTCCTTTCTTAAAATATACTGTTACCACGGCGGAGACCTTAGTCTGTAATATGATACCTCATTTATCTATATCGGTTAGATATGAAGTGAGCTAAATGGCTCGTGACATAATAACACATTGCAAAAATATTGATACTTTTGCCCTTTAAGGGTCAAATTCCGAAAACTTTCTCTCTTAAAATAAGATGTGATCAAAGTGGAGACCATAAGCTTTAAAATGACACCTCATTCATTGATTTTGGTTGAGTATGAAGGAAGATACAGGCTTGCGAGAAAAAAATACCTTACAGAAATAATATATATGATAAGACTAGCCCGGTATAATTGGCGTAGATTTACCCGTGCCCTATTTTTATTCCCGCAATGAGAAACATTTGCTCAAAGTTTCATAAAATTCGCACCAACTTTTTTCGGAATTAAAGCAAACCTGGATTCACCCGCCCCCTACCGAGATACAAGTGGGTTGAAATTTATTTGCACGTACACTATTTTCATTTGTCTGAAAACATTCATGTATATTAAGCTTCATTAATTTGGTTATGAAATTGTATTATTAGATTACTGAAAAATGATAGATTATGCTGGAAACTCGCATTCGATTCCATTTCGAAGTGAATATACTTTTTGCTCAAAATGCCAGATACTTTAACTCCGCAGATTCAGCCTTTTAAACAAATATCAAAAGTGAATCCAGAATATCATCATCATAAAGAGAAGAAGATTGCTGATAGCCATAGACATTGTCCAAAGATCGTGCTTGAAGAAAATCTGTTGTTTCTTTGGCTATCTATGACATTTAAAAATTGAATATCCCGAAATAAAGGAAAGAATACTTTAAGTTTTGTTTAGTGTGCAAAGTAGTTATTATTTTAAAGTTATCTTATTGCTTTCAATAAAGCCTATGGTCAGAGACGTAGTTGTATGTTTAGTGTGAAGTATGCAACATCTGATCCTTCCACCTTTGGGATTCGTCATCATACGTTCAGAATTTCATTTAATGCTCCTGCGTTATTTAACGTTGAAACGTAAGACATGCCAAACAACTGAATTGAGATTCTAAGCTTTAAAACAGTGAATACTTCATCAAAATCCCCTCTGTAGTTTTTATAAGACAAATTTATCCGATTTTCGTTTTATAGATATAGATCTGGTGATTATTTATATAAGCTTTTAAGTGAGGTAAAATTTAATGTTGAGCTCTGGGCCCAAGAGGTATGTGTCACATCCTGAGTATTTTGCTTGTGAAACCATGAAAACCGAAAACTGGATGGGGATTTGAATACAGGTGTTCTTGAGTGCAAGACTTGAGCACTACTGTTCACCCATCAAGCTTGTTTTATAGTTTAATTTAATTGTGATTGAGCACACGCCCCTGTAGCAATTTCTCTACACCCCCTTCTTCGCCTAACAGAGTATTTTTGCCGTTTGAGTTAAGTTTTTGAATCTCAGAAATGTTGAAGTTACCATCATGGATCGTAAGTACGTATTTAAACTTTCTTCACTAGGAAACACAATTCCATGTCAATTTACTACTATAACAGTATTCGTCCAACCAGAAAAATGTGAATTCTCTTTTATGAAAAATCTTTCAATTGTGGTGTTGCAATTTGGTGATGTTTTCTTATGTAACACCACAAGACAAATCAAAATTGAAGATTTTGATATATATATATATATATATATATATATCGTTTACACTTCTTGTTAAACCAGATGATGGATTCTTATCTAACTTGATGAGACACATTAAAAGTGAAATGTAAAATATTGCTTTGTCCTTGGAATATTGTATCTCTAAATTGAAGCTGATAGTTTGAAATGCAACCTGCCCCAGAAAAAAATCACGAAGTTCAAGGTACTACACGCTGGACATGTACAGTGGGAGTTTTGTTTTCTTTCTAGTGGTTGTGGTCAAGTTGAAATGCAGTTTGAGTCAGAAGAAAATCATTGTCAAAAGGAAAAGAAACTATACCTATAAATAATTTTTGACTTTCGATATCTCGAAAGCTAAGCGAGACGTGTATTTTTTTACTTTCTATCTGTCTCATTGAGTTTTATAAGAATTCATCATCAAATTGCAACTGGTGACGTAAAAACTGGATTACTAAACAATTCAATAAATTATGAAATTAATAAAAGCTAGTTATGTCAGAAACTGAAGTGTATAGCGCAGAATGTAATGCCAAAAACGTTCAGTTGTCATAATAGGTTACTTTCCAACAGTACGGACATAACAAAAAGTTCTGTTTATGTTAAAAACCATTGCATTACTAAACAACGCGATAAAATGAATAAAAGCTAGATTACGTCAGAAACACGCACTTATAGTGCAGAATTGCATCTTAATATCAAAGAACCATCAGTGTAAATACCAAAAAAACGTTCAGTTGTCCTAAGCCATTATTATTCTCAACACTAAAGGTTTAATACATACTTTTAATGATAAAAAACCATCAACGTATGTATTAATTACGACGTTGCAATTCCCTGAGGATATATATATATACACACACATCTCGATTACAGTTCTCGTTAAATGTTATCTCATTGCTGGATGTGAAAAAAATTTCGAATAAACCTAACTTGACGAGACACATTGAAAGAGAAGAGTAAAATATTGGGATACACTGAACACCTTGTATTAAAGGAAAATAATATTTCAAGTTTTGTTCAGTGTGGAGTATGAAAAAATGGTTATTATTGTAAATTGTTCATTAAAGGGTATGGTCAGCAATATTTTAGTTGTGTGTTTAGTGCGAAGTATGCTGCATCTAGTGATTGCTTCTGTGGTATTCCTCACCATATGTTCAGAATTTCATTTAATGTTCCTGCATGATTTAACGTTGAAACATAAGACATGCCAGACAACTGAATTAAGATTCCAAGCTTTAAAACGGTGAAAACCCCGTCGTAATCTGCTCCGTAGTTTCCGAGTTTTTAAACAACAAATATATCCGGTTTTCGATGTAATCTTGGTTGTCCGGGTTGAACCGCGTCAATTTGTCGAAACCTAATGTTTCGGCCATCATTTTGTGGCCTTCTTCAGAGTACGGACAACCAAGATTACATTGACAACGACCGCGGAAGTCTGCGCACCCACTTGATATCCGGTTTTCGTTTTATAGATAAGATTTAGCCAATCCTTAAAAAAATTAGTAGTTCAAAAATGCCTTGCTTTCTCTTCTTGTTGGTTGGAATTTTTCAGTTCAGAGGCAGCGGTATGGTCTGTTGTTAAGCAAAGTTTCCCATCCCTGGTTGAATCATTGTTCTCTTCCAAAACTGTTCTTATTATTCAAGTAACTGGCTCATTTTTTCAGAACAGCCAATAGCTTGAAATAATTGTTGTTACGTAAAATAATGTAAAATGTGTAAAAATAAATAAAATTAAAGTATTAGTATCTATTTTTTTAGCAATAATCTGTAAAAGTTGGGGTAATGACACCCATCCACCCTTTACACCTATTTCACATGTAGTAACTGCCATTTTACTTATTCGACAGCACTGTGAGCCCTGTACAGAGCAGTAATGTTGTAATTCCAGTTATTCAGAAAAACCAGCTCCTACTTTTTTTAATTTATGAAATATTTGGGCTTTGGAAGTTTTGGCATTCGTCCCATCCCAGTTTGTCTCTTGAAAAGATAATAGCTTGAAATGCACTTCGCTGTTAACTTCTTTGTTCGTGTTTCTTTCAGAATCAGAAATAATTAGTACTTTTAATGAAGGGAGGCTCAGTTTACAATAATTCCATTTAATAACGACGATAACGAAAACCAACACCCGTTATACATTCTATATGGATTGTGGCTTGATTCTTCATTTCCTTAAAGATCGCAGGTTTCGGTATTGGCAATTTGTTCATATCACGAAGCGACGTCTACTCTTAATAAAGTTTTGACTTCATCTGTTTGTTAAGAATGACCAGCGAATTGTAACGGGAAATTCAAAGCCTCATTATTCAATATACTCCATGGGAATTTTAATCTTTTATTAAACTTTATTCAATGGGATAAATAATTATACTTTATTAAACGATAAATAATTATATCAAGTTATTGCCTTATTGTATTCCATTACATCCCCCCGCTAATTTACATGAAGTTCGCAGTTACAGAATTGAAATGGGAATTAATTTAACTATTTAGCAATAACAAATCTTGCTATATCCTCCCACTAATTCGCATGAAAATTCGCTGGTCCCAGAATAGAAATGGGAGTTAATTTTAATTTCCTTAACAAAAATGAAAAGTTAAAGGTCCCTTGGGTGTTGGTGTTACATAAGTAATATATAATTATTCCTCCCCCACCAAAAAAAAATCTAATAAAATGAAGTGCCTTTTCTTTTCTGTCTGCTCTGCTGGTATGTTGTGGTGTTTTTCTTTCACCTGTAGCATGCATAAACTTCAATTGTCTTACGAAATGTTGCATGGTGCCATCAAGTTTTCTGCATGGTACTCCTGAAACAAGGTATACATTCTATTCATATTTATTTTATTTTCCTCAATTTTGAAACATTCACTTTCACTACTTGGTAAAAGTTCACTTTCTTCATTTTCTTACTTACTATGCTCCATTATTTGCTACATTAATATCCTTTTCCATGTTGCCACAAACATCATCAACTCTTACTTCCTTTTCCATGTTTACTACATTTTTCATTGTCAAAATTATTGTGTAGTTCTTCCATTTATGAATTTCCATTTCCAGGTTAGCTGATATTTTCTTGTCTTCTTTATCTTCATCTCATATTATTATTTTTTTCCTTCTCTTGTTGCCACTAATACTTTTCTCTTCTTTTGTCCTCGCAACATCATTTCTGAAACAGTTTGTTTCCACAGCCTGTTTTTTTACAGGTGGTAGATTTGTGGTTAGCCCATTCTGTTCTGCTTCACACACAGCAAGTCTAATGGTAGCTTTTGCCCTATCAGAAATAGTCTCCCTTTGCCACAAAAATCTTTATCAGAAACGATACACTACTCTTCATTTGTGAATACTTCCTTACTGGAATTACTACAATTATCTTCACCAATAGAAACACTCTGTACATCACTTTCTTCATTATATGCTATGGTAAACATAGTGTAATATAAGTCTACTTCCTCAACATCATTCTTAAAGAAACCTTTTTTGTTTAACTTCATTTGAAATAGGTTCACTTATTGTGTTAAAAACACTTCTCATCTTTGTCATAGCTGAGATCGATCAATAATTTCATCACCTTCTTTCGGACAACAAGCAACAAATTCCTCCAATTCTGCATACATATTGGAAGATTCAATTCCATTTATATTATTAAACATGTAACCTGCTATAGAGAGTCCTGACATCGCCTATAGGAGATGGTCCAATTTCATGTTTGGCCTCCACTTGGATTACCGTTTCAGCCATGCCTAGTTTTTCAACTGATTATTAAAAGCCTCATCTGTAGGTATCGCTTGCACATTTTCATTTCCTCTTTGCTCACTTTCAGTTTTGTATAAATGACTATTTCTCCCTTTGAAATGCCCATTTCTCTCACGTTTAAAATACCTGATATTTCTCTGGTTATGATTAGTCATCTCGTTTATATTGGTTGCAGTTGAGAAATGGGGACTCCTTGACTCACTATGCCAGCGGTTCCCAATTTCTTTTTGGCTACGGAACTGATCATACATTTTTTGGCAGTCCCCCTTTTTTATAAGTTTAAGCTGAAAAACCATTCTTGCATCGGTAAGTCATCACAAATGGAAGCAGAACCGGTATAGCCTTCTCACGGCGCGGTTATGACTCTTTTCATCGAACATTTTATATAATTCTCGGACGGAACACGTGACCCTTGTGACCCTTCCACGGAACCCCAGGGTTCTGCAGACCACCATTTGGGAACCACTGCTCTACGCTGATAACCATCGCTAGTAGTAGGATAGTTTAGTAGGTTTGGCTCTCCTTCACGACTGAAGTAACCTCTTCCGCTGTTCTCCTGTTCTCTGTCGTCACAATCTTGGGCCCAATTCAGAAGATCATCTATTGTATTGATTGTGTGGGGATTATAAAAGGTTTCCTGTAACTGATAAGGAAGTCTGTTAATAATGCCTTTAATAACAGTTGTTTCCCAATGGTTTGGTCCAGGTGTTTTATCCCAAGCCAACACTGATGGACGAAATCATGTAGTTTCTCCCTATTCTGGTTGTATCTCTTCCCATTAAAAAAATCTAATATTACATTAGTTTGTCGAGCACTAGACAAGAAATAATTTTGTTACTTGATTTAAAACTCTTCATACGTGCGGCAAATAGGTACTTGTCGATCTCCCCACATTTTTGCAGTACCTTATAGATACACTATGTTGATTTTTCTTTCATCAGTAAAAGGAGCAAAGGTTTCAAAGGCTCCAAAACTTTTTATGAAATCTGTTGGATGGATAACCTTCTGATCTAAAAAAATTCTACTTCAATTTTCTCAGAGAAAATGACTGAAATTGGGATGTGACCTCATGGATTTTCTTTGATTATCACCTATAGATTCCTGAAACCCTTTTATTATCTCATTTAGAATCTGCACTACATTAATAATTTTAATGTAGTGTTCTCTTGTCGAGTTTGGACAGTCTCTAAATGTTCAACACGTTTTTCCATTTTACTACCATGTTCATGTAACAAACCTATGTCTGTTTGTGACTTGTTGGAGGTATCATGTATTAATTCTATACACTCTTTAACCTTGAGCTGTTCTAGTACTACTTTGTTGACTCTGTTTCCTTGCTGAATAAATTAATTCTTAAAGGTATCCCCAAGTTGATTTATATCATAACTAAGAGTCTGAATCTTATGTTCAACATTTTCTTGTCTTTCCTGGCATTCTGTAATATGCGTTTCCGAGGTTGTTTCAACTTTAGTAACACGTTCATCAAAATGTGTGTAATAGTTTTCTATCTTATCCTGGATTTCATCTATTTTAAAATCAATTAGTCGTGAATCCCTTCTAAGGTCATTTACACTGGTATCAAGCTTAGTACTTAATGTCTTGGTTTCTCTGAACTGAACATCTAATTTATCATCGAAATGAGAATGCATAGCTAAAATTAGGTCGGTCAGTCTTTGTAGGGAACTGCTTTGTTTTAAATAGTTAAACATCGAAGGGGTTATTGGAGTGTCTTTATTTTCTGGTTCCTGATGAGTACCTACTGCAGGAGAATAATCACCCTCAATTTGTGAGATCTGGACCCTACTATCTTCTTCTTCTTGTTGAGATACTGGTGGTTTTTCCAAAATTACCGACGGATAAGAGTCAAGTAAAGTATATACAGATGGTGGGTAAATTAAAATTATCCGCAGCAACAGTTTGACAGATAACATGAAATGCATTTTCATTTTCCTTTTCCATGGTAAGTTCAATTCAAATATTCATAACCAACACAAAGTCAAACTTCGTAGCTCAAAACGCAGTGAATAGAAATCGGTAAAATTCGCATCAGGCAAAGAACGAAAAATACCTAAATTTGTGAAAATTAAATTATCGGATTCAAGTTCTTCATTGTAGAAAGTAGATTAAAAGAAATAGAAGGATTAAAATGTACTTCCTTTTTTTGTTTCCTTAGATTCTGTTGTCCTGTACAGCAACGCAAACACAACTTGGCCAACCACCAATGATGTTGTTAAACCACAACAGCTGTTCTGTTGATCTGCTCTCGTAGTCTCTGCTGTGGTACATATCGATATCCAAGTCGACTGTGGACTGTAAATCATTCTGTGTTCTGCTTTGATTTGTTGGCCTTCCAGACGTTAGTATTAGTCAACCAAATTACCAATACAATTTTCATGGGAATTTTAATATTTTATTAAACTTTATTGAATGGGATAAATAATTATACATTATTAAATGATAACTAAATCAAGTTATTGCCTTATTATATCAATCAGCTTTGTTACAACCTGTTCTAATAATAATCTCCATTTGTTTAGTTTTTATTAAAACCATGTTTGTTTTTTATTAAGGAAGGTTACGATGTAAATTCGGGAGGATGCCGGTTGAATCACCATCCAGGCAATCAGATTTGGGTTTTCCAAGTTTCCCCAAATCATTCCAGGTGAATGCCGGTATGCTTCCTTGAAAAGGCCATGTCCAAATTCCTTCCTATTCTTTGTCCCCTTTCCCATCCCGCCTCTGATGACCTCGACGTCGGCAAGGCATGAAGCTATATATATAAAAAAGATGTAAATATTGATATTAATTTATATGATGCGCCAATATGCACAGGCCCATGTGTGTGTACATATGCACTATTCCTATTTACAACAGCTTCATGAACCTTCAGAAGATGAATAGTCCTTTAGATATTGAAATATTGCTCTAGAAGAATACTTCCCCTAGATTGCATGATGGCAAAAACTGCATGCTGACTTTCAAGCAGTCATTCTTGGAGTACTGAAATGTTTAACTGTTGGTTACCTTTAAGTGAAAGACTACTATGTATCAGGAATAGATTCGTGGTGTGTGTTGAACTGATGTGGAGAAAGTAATCTCACAGGGTAATGTATTTGTGTTTGCAAATAGAAATCTAAAAAGACATTGTTGAATGATTACAGTATCTTAGTTTACTCCATTAATTCATACTCACAAAATGTGTTTAATGGTGAAGGTAGCATTGTTATTTGGTTACATTTAACTATAAACAATCAGCAATACCTTTGATAACTTTTGATTAATGTATGTGTTCATAATAACTGACCAACTTGTGATAATTGATTAGCTTTGGCATTTATGCTTTGTTGTTGAAAAACTGTTTTAGTTTATTTAAAGCTGTTGTAGATGATGTAACATTATGTCCTTTCCAAAACTTTTCTTAACAGTTTTTCCTCTCTCTTTTAAGAGCTCTATTAAACCAGTTCATCAAGAAGTCAAACTTGAACTGGAAATGGATACTGCTAACCCCAATTATGATACCAGCAAGGGTGAACAGATTGCACTGAATGTTGATGGATTAGGAAAGACATCAGGAAAACAAAATGATAAGAAGCAAGAAGAATCTAGGTATTTCCAGGGGTGAGTACTGTTTTCTGATGTAATTTCCAAATACGTAGTAAACAAATGCCGTTTTCCATCTCTTCATAAAGTTGATATCAAATGATTATGAAACAATGTCGTTCATCATGTATGTTCTTAAGTTTTGTAGCTTTCTGAAAGTACTATAACATTTGCTGCCATTAATCATAGTTCTGAATGATTAACTCTTACTGTGGAGGGTGAACGGTAACGCTATGGCCTTGCATTCGGGAGGACGCAGGTTTGATTCCCCGTCCAGGCATCCAGCGTTGAGTTTTCCATGGTTTCCTTAAATATTTCAGGTGAATAACAGATTGCTTCCTTCAAATTGTTATGGCCGAATTCCTTCCCATTCCTTGTACCTGATCACTTTCCGCCTCTAATGAACTCGACGTCAACGAGGCATAAAACCATAAGCAAACACATTGTGTAATCTTTACTTATATATAAATCGCTAGTGAGCTGTATTCTGTTTATTATGGCATTATGCAATAATTACCAAACAGTTTTTCCTGTAGTTTGCAGTCTGAAAGCTTTGGATCTGATTTAAAATCTGTGGCATGTTTTATGACACTGTGTAACCTAGCACTGAAGCAAGAAATGTAAATTTGATCATAACCTCCAAATTTATTAGAGCCATATTTCATTTGATTTCTGTAAGTTCGCAAGGAGAGTACTTCATTATCAACACGGAAATAGTATGACACCAGATATCTGACACTTACCTTGAGGAGTATTTGTTTAGGAGAAATCAAAGCTAAAAATGAACAAAGAGAGATATTTGCATATTACAAGCAGCAGAGATGAGGTCTGTGTGTGGGATAGAGAATGATATTAATATGGTTTTATCTTATCCAAGTTATAACTATTGAAGATCTATTGAGACTAAAAATATTCCACTCAATAAATAAAATAAAATCTTTAATAATTATATAAATACCAAAAAATAAAATTAAAACTCTCATTAACATAAGAAAAAAGAAGCTTAAAAAACAGATTGATAATATATTCACTTGTAACACATGAAAGGATAAAGTTAGAAATGAGCATGAGCCAAAGTTGTCACTCCTTAACAATAGGAAGGTAAGGAGACCTATCAGAAGACCATGGACAAAATGGATGGAAGAGGCAAAGGAGGATGTAGATACAGGGGGAGTTGACAGGAGACAAATGGTGGAGGGAAATACTCGGAGTGACTGACCGACATGCTCTGCAAAAATGGAAACATCTGATGATGATTAAGAAAGGTTTTTCTAGATGAATTACTACTACTATAACACTTTTTCAGTCACCCGTAATACAACAAACCTGCAGATTCAACAATAATAATACAGGGCTAGTCAAAATGATTGCAGTGATTTCAGGAAATTACTACAGATTTATTATTTGACATATACTTACGAGATTACACAGATATGTAAACAAACTGTGAAGGTTTTTTTTAAAATCTACGGATGCTCAATATGTGCACGTTTAGTGACTCTGCACACATCAAGTCTATAATCGAGTTTTTCCCATACCCGATGCAGCATGTCTCTGTCAATGAGAGCAAATGCATTTTGTGATGAGAACCCGCAGGTCTGGCAGATCATCTGATACTGGTGGCATGAACACTGTGTCTTTTACGAAACCCCAAACAAAGAAGTCACAGGGGGTTAGGTCAGGGGAACAAGGAGGCCATAACATCAGCTGACGATCAGCATCCCCAGCACGATTAATCCAAATGTTTGAATCCTGGTGTTTAAGAAATTACGGACAACTAGAGAAAAATGGGGTGGAGCACCATACTGCTGGAAAATGAAATCTTCACTGTCAGCTTCCAGAAGTGGCATGAGCCAATTCTGCAACATTTGCAGATAGATTTTCTCTGTGATCTTCAACTCATTAAAGAAAAAAGGCCACTAAAGTTTCTTTCTTGAGATCATGCAAAACACGTTCACTTTGGGAAAATCATGAACATGCTGCAAATAAGCATGGAGGTTTTCGAACCCCCAAATGTGCACATTGTGCCTGTTCACTTTTCCACTCACATGAAATGTGGCATCATCACTAAACACAAGTTTTTCTGTGAATGTTTCGTCTTGTTCTAGACATTGGTCACAGAATTGAAAACAACGTAGTTCATCATTGTGGGACAGTGCTTGTAGCAACTGTAACCTGTAAGGCTTCATACACAGTCACTTCCGTAGGCTTCTCCAAATGGTATTCTGTGGAATATCTAATTCCCTGCTCGCTCGAGGAGTAGACTTCTGTGGGCTATGAACGTAACTGACACGCACACATTCAACGTTTTCTGCAGACATAGAAGGGCAACTTGTTGTTTTACCTTCACAAAGGCATCCTGTGGCTTTAAACTGTTGATACCAACGCTGAATGGTGTCAGTATGTGGGGGATCCTTGCCGAACTTTGTTCTAAAGTGTCGCTGAACAGTTACCACAAACTGAGTTGAATGAAATTCGAGAACAATGTACGCTTTCTCTTTTTCAGCCATATTGCTCTGTAGCACTCAGGCAGCCACCACGGGAAGCTTGCATTTAGTGCAATCAAAAATTGGAGAGCCACTTGTCTTATAACAGCAAACCCCATCATTGAACCTATAATAGGACAGCCAAAAGAAAAATCGTGAAATCACTGCAATCATTTTTACTAGCCCCATACATTTTTATGGTACAATGTTCTCCTTTCTTCAACACTCTGTGGTAATATTTTATATCCAGGGCATTTCACATAGAGCATCTCTGTTATATCATTATGCTACTCCATTCCTAATTTCCTAGTTTGATCATTCCAACTAACATAGAAAAGCTCCTTCCCAGTTATTTCTTTACTTATGTCTGTGACAATCCGTAAGTGTCCTCAAACCATTTGCTCAGTATCTAAGTCTGTTTCATATCTTCTGTTACATCTACTCCACCATTACCCACAATTATCAGAATACCTTCCCTCCTGTTATTTTTCTAACAAAACTATAGAAGTTCCTACTCGTTTCCCTGTCCAGTCATGATATTTTTCATGAAGGCATTCTTGGATTGGCTATTAATTCTCTGTTGGATTATTTTAATGTGTTTCATGTCCTTACCAACCCTTTTGTGCTCCTCACATTCCTATAGTTTGTCTTTTAAACCTTTAAGTAATTTTGAAATCTTTTCTATTCCTACTTCAGAATCATGCAACCTCGCTCCATTTGTGTATCCCAATCTTTTTCTCACTTAATCAATTCTAAAACTTTTAAACTCCTGCTTTTGTTCATAAATTTACTTCTGATTATGGCCAACAGATTTTTTTGTTTTTATATATTGCTTTGAGACAGTTTTAAGTTCAGTCTTCATTTTTTCCCCATCTTACATTTCATATCAGTACCTACCAGTGTGACTGTGCTATCTGGGACTGTAACATCCTTAGTTTCACATTCTGGACCTAGCGAACTGGCCATCCTGATTGGAATTTTTAGGTGGTTTTCCAAAATTTTCTGGGAGTATACTGGGACAGTCCTCAATCTCCACATTTCACAAACAAAATGTAACAGAACACAAGTTACATGTTGTATGGACAAATGGCAATGCATCCGCTCCTGCATCAAAACTAGTACAGGTCTAACAAGCTGGTAGAGATGGGAGTATTGTTTTCAAATAAGCACAGCCTGTCACTTAAGGAGGATGTGGTGAACTATCCACACAAAAAGTGAAAACATTTAATGATGATTAGGGTGGCCCTTATTTTTCAACTTTATAAAAGACGTACTCCCAACCCCCAATCCAATAAACAAGAAAACAATTTATGCAAAATTTTAGCTGATTTGGACAACTATAAGGCATCCCTCATTGACCCCGAGTTTGAAGTTTAAATATGCCTGAAAGTCAAAATTGTAGATCAGTATTTTTATAAAATTTTCTTTCAGGTTAAAAATTTTTGCAGGCATATCCTTAATATTGTTAGGCTGTAAGACATTAAATAGAATGGAAGAGGATTGTTGCAAAGTTAGGGTCAGAGTGCAGTAATAGGGCAAAGACGTATTTATCGTCTACAGCCACATTTGTAAATGAAGGCCATTTATTTGTAACAACTTGTGAACTCTTGCTAATCTTTTTTTGTTCTGTACATTGACTTGTATTTAAAAAATTGACACCATGCAAATAAAATATATATAAAACCTACAATATTAATACAAATAAATAAGTAATAACCTTTGCTGACTAATTTTAAATATGTTTCTTTCACAACGGTATATGCAGCTGAAAAGTGATTTTTGTGTTTCTTACACCAATGAAATATTATCTACTTCTCCAGGTAGTCTGTCTGATAACTAAGAAAATATGTTGATATGTCTCCTGTTGGCTACATTTCACATCAAATCGTGGGTACAAAACTACTCTCAAAAAGGCAGCTTTTAAGTGTCTTCTTCTACAGTTATAAATCTTTCAATGAAGGAAAGTGCCACATTTGTGTGTCAAGAAGTTTCTGTTTTTTGGCAGAAGGCATGAATTTCCACCAGAAGAACTGACCATTGCATTGATAAGTTACTCAGATTGTACGAGAAATGGAAATATTTACAGAAAAACTTAACTAGACCTGCAGACAAGGAAAAACATAAAAGAGAAGTTTTTGTGGAAACATTTGACGATCCCTTTGACATGGCTCTTTAAGATGCTTTGAGTGTAAAAATCCTAGGTGAAAGTTAAAAGCAGTTTATACATTCAAAGTTTACACATCAAGATCAATTTAAGTTGTCTCACAGGGAGAAGAACTCTTTGAAGAATATGGATTATTTTTTTTTTTTTTTTTTTTTTTTTGCTTGATGTTCCGTTTGAGTCTGGTTTCTTTTGCCAGAAGCAACTGAAGTATCATATCATGATTTCCTCTTTATGCAACAACTGAAAAATTATCAAGATATTGATCCATAAATCAGCAATGCTGGTGTGAAAATATTTTCCAACCATCTATGGTATTTAGCAACCAAAATTGATGCTCTATGTGACAAAACTGTTCCAACAAAAGTTAACCCTTTGACTACCATTTTTGTTTTCTTAAAAAGTAAAACAAATTCCCTCATATATATGTCTGGTAGGCTTAGTAAAAGTAGTTCCTGCATGTTCATATGCATATTAGGTGATTAGGTGGGAGGGGGGGAGGGGATTTTTGGGGGCTGGGACAAATATTTCCCACTGGTATTACCGGTTGTGACAAATATGTCCCAGTGGTATTCTAGCCATGAAATGAAAAGAGAAGTAATAGTTTAGAAATTTTTTATTTTGGCAAAATATACAAAGAGTGTATTTATGAAAAAGTTACAATGAAGTTATTTGTGAAATAGTGTGAAACATTATACAACATTTTACGCTTTTAGCAGGCATCATATTAATTAAATATTCCACTTACTTTTTTCGGGGATCGCACTGCTTTAATTGATGGTTCAGTACCATCGTTTCGGCGCCCAACCTGATGCCTTCATTAGGGTTTTCAGACTCGAAACGGTGTGGTTCCTGTAAGACTAAAAGAACATTGTCGTCACGCAAGACTTGGTCATACAACAAAATCAGCTGTAGCAGAACATCAGATAGAAGAAGACCATAAAATTCAATGGGAGAAAACAGAAGATATAGCACAACCCAAAGGTCTTCTAGAACAAAAAATAAGGGAATCAATAGAAATCTTCAAACATCCCAAAAATTTCAATAAAGACGGTGGCTATGGCTTAAGCGAAACGTGGAAATGTGCACTCGTGGACATTCGCAACACAAAACTTCCGACGACAAGATCTCTGAAACAGTTGACATCCGCTGCCGTTAACCACAACAGTTAGCTCAGCGACAGAGTTGTGTGAAAACCACACCATTTCGAGTCTGAAAACCGTGATGAAGGCACCAGGTTGGGCGCCGAAATATTGGTACTGAACCATCAATTAAAGCAGTGCGATCCCCAAAAAAAGTAAGTGGAATATTTAATTAGTGTGAAACATTGTTTCCAGTGTGGTATTTGACACATGGTAAAAACAGTTTTTGTCCGCTTTTCAATTTTCTTCTGCGCTCATCGTGTACATCGTCTCCTTGTAGTACCTTCGATGGGCAAGTGGTCACCTACATTCAGCATTAGTTTAGTGTTGGTAACAGACTGATAATTTTCAAGTGAGCTTTCTGAAGAATTTCCATCTTCACTCTCATCAGAGTTGTGCTGATCAGGCTGATATTCTTCGTTTGATAAATCGTCCCAGTCGGATACCTACAATATCTGCTGCAATTCTGCGTCCTAGAGTTTTCTTTTATTGGTCATTTCAAGCACCTAACATATGTAAAAAAACCATGGTAAGAGCCAGTTTTATTGTGGGCGTAAAAGTACATGAAACGACCGTGCTAAAACAAACTTGAGGATGAAGTAAAACTTCTGTCCGGTACTGGTGGGACATATATATCCCACCAGCGAATATTGGTGAAATTATTATATAATACTATTATATATTTACCAGGTTCTGATTGGACAAAAGTAATACACTTGGAGACGAATAATTGACAATTATTTTACAAAACGACACGAAATAAGCATAGAACGGTGTCTCTGCATGACCGCTGAAAAGCAACTGGCGGGAAACAATTGTTTTACTTCTCAGTACAACATAACTGATGCCATCTATAGACATAATTCAGAACTAAATGTCTCATGCTCACTTCTATACTAGTGGGACAGCATCGTATAACTTTCAGAATCACTATTGGCTCAGTCGTTTCTGAATGTCATTTCATGGGACACATATGTCCCATTGGTAGTCAAAGGGTTATGGCAAATATTACTGAAGTAATGCTGAATTATGTTTGTAAAAGGAAAAAATCAAAGAAAAAATATTATTATTCTCCTTTTGCAACTTCTGATACAAAAACTTTCTCTCAGCACCGATTTCCGGGACAGAGACCCAAGAAATATGGATGGATGCTTCTGATGAGTTAAGTGGACTTGAGAAAATGGAGCAAAAAGTTGCTATGAATGTTTTTACAGATAGTTGTCAAACACATTCAGGATTATAACAGCATTCTAAAAAAAGGTGAAACTGAGAAACAATTTGTTTTTTAGAACACTAGCTGAAACCCACAATTTCGTTCGTTTTTGTGAAGAATTTGGATTGACAGCTATTGACATCTAACCACCGTAGTCCACAATGGGAGACTCGATGCTATTACCACACACAAACACCAGTCATCTGCGCTATGTAGTTCAGGCAGCAAAGTAAAATTTACGGACACACGTCTTTGGTCAAAATACGAAAATATCCTTGATCGGCCACTTTCAACCACCATATCTCCCACACTACCTCAATTACTGAAATTCGGCCAATGTTGTGATCTAAAGGTGACTCTGTGTTACTACCACACACAAACGCTAGTGATCTGCGATGGATAGTTTTCACTGAAAAGTGATACACCGAGACACATGCGTATTTGGCAGAAACATTAAAGTGGCGCTGGTTGACCACTTTCAACCACCATATCTCCCACATCCCCACAGCTACCAGCATTTAACCACCAGAGTGCACGATGGGAGATTCACTGCTACTACCACACACCAACATCAATGGTCTATCCTGTGTATTTGTGGCAGGAGACACAAATTTTTGGTCGAAATATGAAAACGCCCCGCATTGACCAACTTTAATCATATCTTCCACATCCCTACAACTATCGGCATTCGGCCAACGTTGTGCACGATAGGAAACTCCATGCCACTTCCTCACACAAACACCAGTGATCTGTGCTATGTATTTGTGGCTGAAAAGTGAAATATAGGGAAAAACACGTCTATATATATATATATTACAGAAAATAATAAAAAATATCCAATTGTTTATATTGTATAAATTGAACAATTCATTTAAAAAAGTATAATAATTCATTTTTTTATGAAATTTTAAGAATTTTTCATGTTAACATTTAGTAAATTTTATTCAGAAAATTCTTAAACAATCTTGGGAGATGGCTGGATCTGACCACACCAATTTCTTTATTAACAATAAAAATTGATCTAATACAGAAGAGCATACCACTTTTGAATGGAATTAGTTGTTGCTTAACTATGTTTTAACTTTGAGGCATTTGTTGGTCAGTTTAAAGTTGCCCCATTTCATTGAAATTTGGCACAGAGGCTGCTTTTTTGTAGACTGGAACAGGATTAGGGGTTGGTAACAGAAACATCAAGAAATTGCTATTGCTAAGGACCACCCTAATGTTAATTATACAAAAAAGTGGAAATGTTCAATGATAATTACACAGCATTGTTTACCTTCGTTCGCAGCATGTAAGGTGTGTTCATGTTTCCCCTACCTTCATCTGTGAGTAATTGGTTTATTATTCCTCTCATTCCTCTCCTTGTTAGTAACAAGTGCTAGTAAAATTATAGTTTGCTACAAAAGCATGTTTTTAGTTTTTCAATGATAACTAAAAAATTGAAGATTATATTTAAAAATGTTGTTCAACAGTGATATGATTTCCCACATTTTGGTCAGATTTAATTTTTTGAATAAGCTTAAAATAAGAATGAAGTCATTGACAAAAAAATTAACCTTAATGTAAAAAAAGCACCGAGTGCTCTCTACGTACTTTTCATAATGACTCTCTCTACCTTTTGCTTTCTGTGGGTTGTTTTTAGTTAACATTGCTACAAAAACATGTTTTTAGTTACTCAAACTATAATTTTATTTTTAACATTTTAGTTCAGATATCTACAAAAGTGTGTGTTTTTTATTGTTTGCTTTTTCTTCTCCAATGTTCTTTTCCTTGAAGTTCCATCTTTCATCATTATTATCTCGAGTAAAAAAACAGTTAAAAGACGAGCCCTACAAGAGGTCTGACAGCAGGGAAAATGTAGAAGACTACTTTCCTATAACAGCACAAAATAACTCAAAATGATGTAGTGAATTCTCACTGTTTAACATCAGCTTAAGTGGCAGTGGACACTGTCATAGTTAGTTGCATCAAAGTATCATTAAATGTGAATGCAGAGAAGGTTGCGCAACAAAACAGATGTGGCGGTTAGTTCTAAGAAACGAAAAAATAACAGTGGAGACCGGGAATCAAACCAGGAGCACCCTTCCCCCAGTCACACACCTAACCAACTGAGCTAATAGACAGTGGCAGGAAGTGTATAAAAATTAGCGGCATGTATGGTATGTAAGACTGGAGGTTTTCTCGGCGTTGTAAATGAATACAAGTTTCTCGGGTAACAAGCCGAGTTAGTCTGTCTGTCAAGCACGACGTTTCAACCACCGAAACATTGTGTTTGATCGACAGACTAACTTGGCTAGTTACCAGAGAAAATTTTATTCATGTGTGGTATGACATTTAAATTACTTTACTGTTGTTACTGTCAATGATGTAACTGTGAAATTATTGAATTGTCATCAGTTCTTAATTCTTCCAAACAATTCGGATGTCTGGTAGTGGGAGAAATTTGAATTCAATTATTCCTTTACATTCATACATACATGTAAAGCTAATATAAATCATGTAATAATTGTGTAATTGACACTGGCATTATGTGCCTGGGCTTTGTTGGCAGCTAACAACAAACAGGTACGTTTCCACACTGTCCACAGATTTATGGTATTATAACAAGCTATTATGTTTCTGTAATTGTTCAATATGTTTTAAATTGCAAACCAGTCATAAAGAAAAGTATGTATTACTTTTAAATCAAGGTATTATTAGTTGCTTTTTGTTTGTTTATTTTTGATCAATGTACAGAGAAATATTAATTAAATTTTCCAGAAATACAGTGTTATTTATTTGCATTTCTAAGCTTTCCACTTATATCTCCGAAGAAGGCTGCAGGATGTCAGTCAGAAGCTTAGAAATGCAAATAAACAGTGCAGCATTCCTGGAAAACCTGGTATTATTAACAAAGATGGCCACGGAAGGCTAAGAAATCATTAGACAAAAATAGAGTCAAGGTTGGAAGAGTTCAAGGAGATAATAATTTTTTTTAATTAATTTAATTGCAATAGAGCACAGGCTCCGGTGGCAATTTCCCTACACACCCATCTTCCCCCTATACTGCACCTACCTACATTTGCCCTCTACAATTTTTTTTTTTTTTTTTTTTTTTTTGCTGTCATCAGTCTTTCGACTGGTTTGATGCAATCCTCCATCCTTTCCTATCCTGTGCTAACCTCTTCATTTCTACATAACCCATACAGCCCACGTCCTCAATTATCTGCTTCATATATTCTAATCTCTGTCTTCCTCTACAGTTCTTACCTTCGACTGTTCCCTCCACTAACAAATTAACCAATCCTGTATGTCTCAGAATATGACCTACCATGCTAAGCCCCACTGCTAATTTTTACATTAACCAGCAGTAAGTAGATATCCCGCTCCTCGCAACATATGGCCCTACTGTTGGTTTTGGCGGTAGTGATACCACTTAGCGTTTTATTACTACTATTCAACAAGCCACTTTACAAGATGTACATGTTAGCGCAACGGGTATTATAGTCAAATAATTCAATTACTCCATCATTATTTGAGAAACTTTATTCTATATTTCAAACGTTCGCTGCTACAAAATACTGCCAACACACACTTCTATCTATACAAGCTCTCTCCTAGTAATCTCTCGCCATATTGCCATCTTCATTCTCTCTCCATACACACTCACAGTAGTACCAACTACAACAAACTAAATTCTTAAAAAAACTTAAAATTACCCCAAATGTCTACACAAACTACTCATGCTGTGAAGTCGTTTAACCTAGTTTATTTACAGTTATTTTTTATTACAATGATTTTGTGAGTGGGATCTCACATATGCCCCCACTTTATAACAAACAAGCATATTTTTTTTAAAAAATTGGTTGGCTTGTTATAAAGTCCAACCTTTTTCACAAATCATTGTCTTTATATACACTTCCACAATTCTGTCCTTATTTATAACAATAATCACTCACTGTCTCTATCAGTCTGCATCTTTACCAGTCAACGTTATACAAAACCACCAAATTTCACAAGAACAATATGTCACTTATCTCTTCTGACCTTGTACATTTTCAAGTCTGTTATGTTTCTTAACCCAAATTTCTTACCAGACTTAGGATACACTAGCCAGTATGCGTTCCTATGTGGCTTCCC